>CM035444.1:93381389-93563889 GCA_020310875.1 Ceratopteris richardii | reverse complement strand
AGACAGAGAGACAGAGAGATGAAAGAGAGAGAGAATAAGAGAGAGAGAGATAATAAGAGAGAGATACAAAGAGGGAGAGAGAGATAAAAGAGAGAGAGAGAGAGATAAAGAGGGAGATATAGATAGATAGAAAGAGAGAGACATAGAGATACATACACACACATGCATACATATTTCATACACATATGCATATGCATATGCATACATACACACACACAGACATGTTTTAGGTTTAGGGTTTTAGGATTAGGGTGTTTTATGTTTACACAGATACGCACATAATACATACACACATGCACACATATACACATGCATACATACAAACACATACACAAACATCATATATACATACACACATATGCATGTTTTAGGCTTAGGGTTTGAAAATTAGGGTTTTTGGCTTTTACATATATCTTTTCTAATTTCTCTTTTCTTTTGTTTTGCAAGAGCTTTTGGGCATCGATTCTTTGGAATTTGACAAGAGACGACATCGATTGGGCTTTGAAGAGAGCGATAGAAAGAATTACATCGATGTAAGTGATTGTTTTGTTCTTTTTTATAAATAGAGAGAGAGAGAGAAAGAGAGAGAGAGAGAGAGAGAGAAAGAGAGAGAGAGAGAGAGAGAGAGAGAGAGAGAGAGAGAGAGAGAGAGAGAGAGAGAGAGAGAGAGAGAGAGAGAGAGGAGAGAGAGAGAGATGAAAGAGAGAGAGAATGAGAGAGAGAGAGAGGGAGAGAGGGGGGGAGAGAGAGAGAGAGAGGGAGAGAGAGAGAGAAAGAGAGAGAGAGAGAGAGAGAGAGAGAGAGAGAGAGAGAGAGAGAGAGAGAGAGAGAGAGAGAGAGAGAGAGAGAGAGATGAAAGAGAGAGAGAATAAGAGAGAGAGAGAGATGAAAGAGAGAGAGAGAGATGAAAGAGAGAGAGAATAAGAGAGAGAGAGAGATATGAAAGAGAGAGATAATAAGAGAGAGACAAAGAGAGAGAGAGAGGGGGAGAGAGAGATGAAAGAGAGAGAGAGAGATAAAGAGAGAGATATAGATAGATAGAAATAGAGAGACATAGAGATACATACACACATCTGGATATGCATTTGCATACATACACACACACATATACATGTTTTAGGGTAAGGGTTTTAGGATTAGGGTTTTTTATGTTTACACATATACACACATAATACATACACAAATGCACACATATACACATGCATACATACATACACATACACACATCATATATACATACACGCATATGCATGTTTTAGGGTTAGGGTTTTAGGATTAGGGTTTTGTGCTTTTACATATATACACAAATGCATACACACATATACACATATAAACACATAATACATATACACATACACACACATACACACACACATACACATACATACACACACAAAGACACACACACACACATACATACATACATACATACATACATACATACATACATACAAACACATAGATATATACACACATGCATACATTCATACACACATGTGACATATACATACACACATATGCATGTTTTAGGGTTAGGGTTTTAAGATTAGGGTTTTTGGCTTTTACTTATATACACACATGCATACACATATACATGTTTTAGGTCCAGGTCTTCAAGATTATGGTTTTAGGGTTTTTACATAGATACACATATGCATACACACACATACACACACACACATTATATATATATATATATATATATATATATATATATATATATATATATATATATATATATATATATATATATATATATATATATATTTATATATATTCAGATACACATATATATACACAAAAATACACACATGCACATGTTTTAGGTCTAGGTCATTAGGATTAGGGTTCTAGGGTTTTTAAAAATTCATACAAATATCTACACATATACAAATATACACACATAATACATGTACACATGGACATGTATATACATAGGCATACACACATATACATGTGTTCTGGTTGTTGTTTATAAATATCATGTCAATGTGTCTCATTTCTTTCTACATGGTTCATGATTGATTTATCCCATGTCTTTTGTATTTGATTGTATGTTTTGCTTTATCAAATCATGTTTCTGTTGCCTGTCATACATGTCACATGTACTCGGGTTTTTCTTGGGCAGAGTGTATTGTCTTTTGCTACACAACAGCATGGGAATGTTGCTGTAGCAAGAGACAACATACTCTGCCAAACAATTTGCAGATATGATCATCGGTATAGGCGACGGTATAAGCGTCAGTATCCCTATGAAGATACCGATGCTTATACCGACTATTTTGCCCAGGGGCATACCATGGCTTATACCGTCGCTTATACCGTCGCTTATATCGATGCTTATACCAATGCTTATACCGACGCTTATATCGAGGCTTATACCGGTGCTTATACCGGCGCTTTGGTTCCGACGCCTGCACCGACCCTTACACGGACGTCGGGGCAAAATTGCACCCGTTCATTTTCCTCGGTAGAAGCCTCGGTATACCCCCGATATGTTGTAGTGAAAATGTAGTGCTACTATTGGAATTTTTGATACCTACATTGAAAGTAGCACAAGAGCATGACTGGACAAGCCATGAACTCTCCTAAAAAAAATTCGATCTTCAATGACTAGGTGAAACAAGGTTGAGGGCAGCAGTAGGAATATATGCAGCCAAGAAAAGACAAAAAGCATATTTTGATGCACATGTGAAGGAAAAGGGCTTGAAAGCAGGAGACCTAGTCTTAGCCTACACTTTGAAGCAACATGCATGGAAATTAAAGAAGAGAGGCTATGAACCAATGATTATCAATAGGATCTCCACAAGTGGATTAGTTCAACTAGCCACTCTAGAAGGCGACATCCTACCAAGTTACATAAGTGGATGCATAGTCAAGTTATATGAGGAACCCCACACAGAGGAGATCTTAAATCGACTCAATACTGCAAAGAAACGTAAAGAAGAGGAAATGCAAATTCGAGAAGAAGCATAGGAAGAAGCTTTAGAACGCATCCGACGAATGAAATTGAGGAGAGAAGGTAGAGATGAGCCTATGCCTGACACTCAAGAATCTCTAGGTTATCACATGGCCATGTGCAAGGCTTCAGGTGAACGTTCCCATAGGATAGTCGATCGGCGACCTTTTGTGACCCTAGAGGTAGGACAAGGAGAGAGTGCAAGGACCATGAGAGCTTTAATAGACTTAGGAGGAGCCACTAGTGCAGTTTGACTTTCTTAATGCGGAGAATTGCAATTGAAAATCAATCCTATAGAGGCATATCTCATAGGATTGGGAGGTGTGGAGACCACTTGCATGGGAGAGGTGGACCTTCCCCTCTACATTCAAGAGGTCCTCATGGCAGTCAAAGTGCTAGTATGTGAAGATGAGGATCTTACCGAGAACACTAACCTACTAACCAACATTCTCACACAGCACAAACTCTCCACCCACTAACCCCTAACCACCTGAAATCTCATGTTAGTATTGTGGAGGGACCATCATAACATTCTGTTTCCTATGCAATGCTAATGTGCCTCTCTTCTTCTTGCAAATAAGCATCAAGCACTATAAGCAGTCTCATGGCAGAAGCAATAGGCTTGTGCTCAGAGGCAGGAGTAAGTATTGTAGGGATTAATGTGGACAATCTACCTATTGATGTGCCACCAGTTGAACGACCTGTAGAGCTGCAACACCTCCAACAAATACGTGTACCGGATCCTCCCAAGGGAATCACAGAGAGAGTCCATGCAAATTCTCATTGGTTCAATGGCATGCTAGGGCCCTTGGGAGAGGCCAAGTATATGTGGGAATCTAAGTGTGAGTATGACAAGTCATGGGTCAGATTCCAGTTCTTTTCCAAGGAGTTTGACACTCTCCGGAGCACACAAGATCTGTAGACCATATGGCACCGTGCAGGGATGCTGCAGTACTTTGCAGCACCCTTACCCAAACCAAATCTCCTACGATGTTACTACTTGATCTCAACATTACAGTCGAATGAAGAAAAAGATAAACCAGGAACATTTGTCCTTCCTTCTTTATTGGGCAACAATGAGTTGAAAAGGTTCGAACTCACATTGGAATTAGTCAGTTCTGATTTGAATATGCAAGGCACGCATGTACCCTTTGAGAAGGATGCTCTCATTCCCACTAACATGAAGAACCAGAAGCTACAAAAGTTGAAAGATATGATGGCACTCACACCAAATGTGTCCATCCCTCTCCGTATGTGCATGCAACATTTTGAGTTTCCTAGGCAGGATCGATTCAAGCAACCCCACAAACGAATATGGTTTGCTCTTTACTAAATGGAGACACGTGCATTACTGGCCAAGCTTCTTGTATGGATTATGGAGCAGCTATAGGAAGCAAATACAAGGTCATCTAGAAAGCTAGTGGTCAATGGTTTTTGTGCAATCACACCCATCATCTATAAGTGCTTAGCATACAATGTACCCATTGAACATGATTTAACATGGTCACAATTACAGATGTTTAAAAGACTCAAAACGGCCACACATCAATCCAAGTGCATGAGGGGCTCAATTCCTTGTGTCCAGACACCAGACGTTCTCACGACTCCGGAAGTCTCACCACGAGGGGTTGCCATCGTGCCTCCCTTTACCATTCGCATACCTAGATCTGGATCTGAAGGCACATCACAAGTTGCCCCATCGGCTCCTCCTGTCCCTCCTGAATTTGAATTTCCTACGACAGGAGATATTGAATGGATGAGCACCTTTTACTTCGAATCAATCTTTTATAATACCCAACTCTCTAATGTAGAATTCTCTTCGGACACAGAAGAACAGGGCACCTCTTCCCAAAGACGGAGGAAATCCATAGATAGACGTCATGTATATTGGGATGATGATCAACAGAGAACTTTATCTCAACAACAAGAACACATAGAAGGTAAGAAGAGGAAGACGAAGAAGTAGAAGTAGAAGAAACCACTGGAACCCCAACATATCCAGCAGAACTCTGAAGGATGTATCGAATCATAGAATGAGTGCGGTCGCAACAATTGCTCACTGAAGAGAGCAATAGGGTGCTCATGGCTCATCTATTTGAAGAAGCTGGAGTTTACTCTTAATATAGCAAAGGCCTACTATTGGTGGCAGCAACGTATAGGGTAGTGGAAGTAGTCCGATCAGCAATCCAGAGGCCTCTTGTTCACTATGACCCGTGAAGATTTCAAACACGACCATAGTCACGCAAAAACATCCAGATTCCCATTACTATAGTAGAAGGACCTATTATTACATCTGAACCCATTGAGACAACCTGCCAAGCACTTGTAACTTCTAGCCAAGAGCACCCACTCACCCATGATGAATCAACTGAGCCACTACCACCCACACCCCCACCATCACCTCCTAGAATAGAAGTCGTGGAGATTACCTCCACTACTCACTGCATAGAGCAAGCCTTCATCTTCCGTAGTCCAACCTCTAGTTCCACCTTGTTTTCGTCTTTTGAAAACCCTTTATATATTACCACCACCATCATAACAGAATCCTCCATAGAGCCCGCCATAGGACAACCAGCCCCCACACTCTCGGTCATAGGCCATCCGGACACTAGATCCATATTCTTCGGATTCCGTGCCACCACATCCCCTTTCATGGCCTTTGCACCTCCAGGTTCTCACTTCCCACCCCCCATATCACGAATCCTTCAACCTGGCCATGACTACTTTTGTAGAATGTTTTGAGCCGCCACCCAGCCCTCCTCCTCAATCCCATCTGCACCATCCACACAACACTTATTCATCACTCTCACACACACACCACCTACCATTCCGGTATACATGGTAGACAATACACTCACATCCACCCTTGAGGGTATGGATATTTCACCACCGACAACACCTCCACCTCCCCCCACACTCCCACCTTCTCCCATTCCCCCTCCATCGATTTCCCCCTCCCACACATCCCCTGTAGACACAACATTCACACATCCCATTCCCCAATTCCCTTCCCTTGCAGCTTCCATTGTACAAACCACACCTTCATCTATAGGCAATGCATTTGACACCATGATTGCCTGTATGTCACAGTTAAGGACAGAATACAATCAACTGCAGGCACATAACCAAAGGTTACAAGAACACTGTGAAGCATTACAAAAATGCCTCAATACACTAGAAGAGGATAGAGCCAGCCTCCAAACTCCATTTCAAACCCTACAAGAGGCTCATGGCATGCTGGAGATACAATCTCAGAATGTAGATAAAGAAGCGATTGAAGGGTTGAAAAGCCATTTGCAAATACAATTTGAAAGAAATTCCAAACTACAACACAATATGGCAGTGCTCAAATGACACCTTGCAGCGGCACACGAGGAAAATAGATGTCTTCAATTACAAAACCAGGAAAACTTAGAGGTAGCCATCAAAAGCCCACCCGGGGCACTCATTAGTCCCTCCAAACTTCAAGCTATGACCCTAGAGAGCATCAAAATCATTCTTGAAGACTATGCCACTTTACTCGAGGCACATGAGAAGAACTGGGTCAATTGAAGTAGAAAAGAAGAAAAGAAACGACAACAAGTCTCCAAGCCAGTGTCTCAACCACTTCACTTGTCATTGACTAGGAGGCCCTACAAGATCTCCAAAAACAAGTCACAGAATTGTAGGCACATCTACTACAATATGAAAGACCACCATCCCCACCTGAAGCACCCACACATGAAGAGTCTGTCTCCATTCCTGTGGATCAAACGTTTGAAGAGAAATATGATCCACAACCCTTCTGAGGAGGACAACAAACGGAAGAAGGTCAAGATACTTTCGAAGCACCACTACCCCCATGGCTACGATAAGTGGAAAGAATGGGGAGTTCTCATGAAGAGCGCATAGTAGTGCAACATCAGGCCATGACAGTCATAGAAGGAACTCTGTTACAATCCGATTACTTCAAGAACTTGTCATCTAGACGCCTTATCCTCTCATCAAAACTCTAATAAAGGCCTTACTATGTTATTCTAGTCGATTGTAATGCAAAAATACAGAGAGTCATGGGTAAGATTCCTTCCTTCGCTACCCAATTTCAACCTGAAGACCTTCCTCCAAAGGTGTAGAAAGACAAAATCCGTTAACCGATATGACAACAAAAACTTCTCGAGACATATCCTGAAATGCTGTGCACATGGAACAATGCACCTTTACATCTACTGTACAATTCATGCTACGGCCCCGTTGCATGACACAGATCATGGAAAGCATTCAACATAAAGGTACAGAATAATGCTCATTGTAAGGAGTGGCTCAATTATCCCTACATAGTGCCACCACAAGGACCACCATCGATAGCATACATGATGGCCGCAATTCGACATTGGATGCCTCAACTGAAGCCCATGCCAAATGTGGCGGCCCAAATGATGCTTAAAATTTTGGATATGATGCAGGTAGTACTCAAAACCTTTAGAAATGCAGCAGCACCATAGGTATGTCTACCGAGGTTTACCAATGGAAATTACGATTTGGTGTATGACATGAGCACCACCCCCAGCATTCGTGTGGCTTATGCCTGGCATGCACACATCAAATACCTCCCTGCATGCTATAAACAGACATTCGAAGACATGTTCAAATCACATTTCTAGGAGTATCACTTGGAGGTCTTCGCACTGAAGCCTACACACCTACTTCATCTTTTTGCATGTGAACAAGCTATGTGCTCCGAGTACTACACGACACCGCAAACCGATGTCCCAAGTGCAATAAATTAGGATGCACTACAAGCTGATCTAGCAGGAGGATTACGGATAGGAGAACATGAGCTAGCCACCAAGGTTATCTAATACTATATTAATCACCCTCTAGAACAGAGGTCTCTCAGGGGTGACAAATGCTAGGACGGGGGGAGTGTTGGCATACAATTCATACCAAGAGCATACACGCACAATGGAGTAGTCATGCACAATATGGCAACAAGGCCCAATCATTTTTTCCATAAACTATTTCCAACTCAAGTGATTTTCATCACTACACACATTGTAAATCCTATTTTTGGTAGAATAGACTCCATTTTGTTCAAGCCGAGGAGTCCTCGAGCTTGAGGAGTATTATAATTAGCTGCATATCAATTTTCGTAATTTTTAGACTCCGTTGGAGCCCTCAAATAGTCTCTAGAACCTAATTTTTTACTAGGCCGGACACTAGGTCTGGACAAGGCCAAAGCTAGTCAAAAAACTATAAAAAGAGCTAGAGATCTCGTTTTTGGGGTTGGATTGTTAGTGATTTGAGCTTATGTAAGACACTTTTTGACTAATGCAAAGAACTCCATTGTTCCTCTCCTTGTTCTTGCCTTGTGTGCACGTGTGTATGTGTGTGCATGTTCGTGTGCTTCTCACTCACACTTGTGCCATCACTTGCTCATAGTCTTCATACTAGTCCTCACGTCTCCACAGATTGACAATTATGAGCTGGAGCTCCTCAAGTTGGTACTTGCCATTGTGTTAGAGTGACAATATACATCATGAATAGAGCACCCACATCACGTATACATGATACCATACCCTATGAAGCTTGGTATAATAGGAACTAAGATTATTTCACTTGAGAGTCTTTGGTTGCACATGTTAGGTGTTGATTCCAAGTGAATTAAAGAGAAAGCTTGATAATAGATTAGAAAGATGTGTCTTTATAGGATACATAGGTGGCTAAAAGGGTTATACATGCTATAACCCCATAGATAAGGAACTAAACATATGGAGGGATGTCAGATTTCATGCGCTTTTACCGACGTATGCTACAAATGTATCTACGAAAGGTAATGAAGATGAAGAAAGGAACACTTCAAGGGAAGAAACAAAACTTAATGTGCTTATTGGAAAATTGGATTTGAGTATTTACTCATGATGGAATGAAGGATATCCTTGATTAACCCAAATTAGTGATGCGAGGAGCAAGGGTAAGGCCAACATCAGAAAGATAGAAGAAGATGGAGATTTAGGAGTTGAGCTCAACATAGGTCATAATGGAAAGGAGGAGAGATCAAAGTTCAACAACAAATAGCAAAATCAATGGAATGGTTAGATAAGAAGGTCTACTGGGTAAGACATCTAGTGGAATGATTCACATATGATTCATTCATGGAAAGACAATTTGCTTATATGAGAAAGGTTGTTGAACAACCCACATGCTTTCAAGGGGAAAACCCATGAATGGAATGAAAAGAAGCTATTCGGGAGGAAATCAAAGCTCTTGAGGTAAATCACACTTGGAATCTTGTGGGAAGGAAGAAAGATATGAAAATCATTGGAAATAAGTGGGCTCATAATGTAAAGCAGCATTTACATGGTAGCATTGTTGGACATAAATCTATCCTTTTAGTTAAAGGGTTTTCTTAGACATATGGAGTAGACTATCAAGGGACATTTAGCCCGATGGTTGACTCGAATATTAGAGGTGATCATGAAGAAGTCATCAAGGACATGAAAGAATCACTTTGAAAGGAGTCTAAGATCTTAGTTCTTGGAAACCTAAGTTATTTCTTTGGCATTGAAGTCATTTATAAGGACAACGCTATTTCCCTTAGGCATAGAAAGTATGTTTTAGAGTTATTGAAGAACCATGGATAACAAGATGCAAACCATTGAGGAATCCAATTGAGGTAAACATAAAATTCACTTCGATGGAAGATAATGAGTTTTACGATCCTTTTGGAAAGATCTATAGTGGGATCCTTAAATTGTTCCTTTATGTGGCTCAAGAAGTTTATGGGTGAACTAAATTTGAGGGTAAATTAATTTTCAATCATTTGTGATAAGCTGAGTAATGCATACCTATTTGCAAAATATATGTTCCATGCTATGAAAAAACACAAAGAGGTACAATATCACTACATCAAACAGAAAGTGTTGGCTAAGGAGGTCCTAGTGTAACCATAAATATGAATTATTAGTGTGACGACATGTTCACCAAGCATTGGACTGAATAAGTCTTATAAAGTTCAAAATAGGCATTGGGTTATTTTTTAGGAATTTATTGATTCACGAGTTGCTAGTCTCCATAAACTTTCGACAAATTCTTTATGATTTGGGAGGAATTAATAATCTCTTATCTGATATAGATGATCCTTAACTTTTGTCTTCAAGCCCTGCATACATGTCAGTGTTAGGCTATTACCAGTACGAATATTTTTGTGAATCTTAGTTAGATATTTTTGTAAGTTGGTTGATTAAACTTCCAATGATTTCAATTGACATACAATGTAACAAGAACATCTCATTCATATGACTATTGAAATCTCTAAGGATAGACATCGAGGAGAGTAGACAAGAATTTGAAACTATGTATAAAAAGGATTTGTATTCTGAGTAATGTATAGATATACTTTGGTGCCATATCCATGTTTTCTTGTTAATTCAATGTCATCTATTTTGTGGTATTAAGGCGTATTGAGTGTTAAGATTGTACTTTGTATGAGAATAGAAACGGACATCAAATTATCCCATAATCCGCATTCCCTGAACCTACTTTTGTCTACATAGTAATTTAACTCACGCTAGAGGATCCAAATAGTACTATGCCGAAAGATGATGTATTTGCATATGGCCACTTAACTTCAACTATTATAATCAAACCTGCATGATTGTTGCAAAGAAATTAATATTGAATAGGGCACCTCGTTGCTATGCTATAGTGATTGGTTTTAGATGAGAAACATTGATTCTAGACATTGGTACTCTACCTTACGATGTTGTATTTGCATATGTTCACGTTTAAGTTCAATTGCTATAGTCAAAGTTGCATTATTGTTCCAATAGTTCATGTTTTTAAAGAGAATATCCGTATACAATTCCATATCACTTTCTATATGGGCTGATGCACAATGGAGGATCTTGGAACTCATGTGTGGTCCATCTAATCTAGTTGTATAGAAAATATTGAAAATAAAAATAACTTTTGAAGGATCGATTCTATTCTAATATTGAGGGAGATTGAGATTGAGATCTAGTTTTTACCTTGGAAATCGAAGGAGATTGAGATTTGACCATAGATGGTCTAGATCATCTTTGGATAGCCAAACATATTTTCTGGATAAGGCTTTACATTTTGTATTGTTGGGAAACACTATCGCGTCTGCAATTTTTGAAGCAGATTGATACGCACTATTATCATTGTAAAAGAATTTCCGATTGCCTACGTGTTCCGTTTTCTTTTTCACGTCTTTGTGCTCAGCTACGCAAGCAAAATGCTAACATCATTCCATTAGTCAACGCCGATAAGAGATGGTGTTGGAGTATCATTTGATGGTAGGTAACCCAACAAATATATGTTATTGACTACCTCATCAACAGACTACCTCATCTATCTTCCACCGTTTAAGACTTTGAAAATTTTCTTGTGAGGGCTGGTTTTGTTTTTTGTGGATTTTCAAGGTCTAATGCCATTGAAGGATAGCAATGTGGGTTTTCAAAGCTTAATGATACAACGATAAATTAGCGTGACAGAATTCTCCATGCTGAGGCCTGCTTACAACCGCCTGCTCAGACACCTACGCCAGAAGCTATCTAAGGCCGTGTTGGTGTACTTCGCACGCTTTGATTTGGCAAGCACACGCAGGTAAGGCGAAATCGAACACTTCGTTTAGAGCTGCAGTTAAACATTGCTCTTTGCATATGCTTATGTGGTACTGCATCATGTCCTCCATTCTGTACAGCAGAACATGGATTAGGGCGAAGCTATGTATCGGAAAAAATGGACTTTCATATATGGCAGCACATGATTTAGATATATAGCAGCACATTATTTAGGGTTCAGCTATAGGTATCGAGACAGAGAGAGAGAGAGAGAGAGAGAGAGACAGAGAGAGAGAAACAGAGTTATGACCTTAAGTTGCGACAATCATGCAGGAGACTAGAAAAATATGAAGAAGCAGCAAGCAGTACGAATTTGCTGTATTGAACAAGATTACTGTAGATTTACTCTTGAGAGGAAAAAGCAGAAGGGTCGCGAGAACTGCACCTGCATACAAGGTGGTCTTATCTATGAAATGGAAGATGAAATCTGGGAGGGCGTTGCGACCAGAGAAATCGAAGCGCCAGAGGATATCCTTTGGGAGCAGCTGAGCAACTTTGGACAGATTAAATCATGGCACACTAGTGCCGAGATTTGCGAGGTCGTTGAAGGCGAAAACAATAAACCCGGCTGCGTGCGATACTGCGCAGGAGGGGGAAGAGCTCCAGACGGTTCGCCAGCTCGATGGGTCAAGGAGAAATTGCTGACTCTAGATTTAGCAGGCCGTCATATGACGTACTGCATCCTCGACAGCAGCTATGGATTTCAGGATTACAAGGCCTCGCTAAGGGTTATGAAAGGATATGGAAATGGACGATCAAAATGCTTAGATCGCAGGCCTTCTGCCTCCCATCCACCCAACGCAATAGTTCCGTGGACATTCCAAATGCGACCTGTGCCTGGAGTGCCGCCGCAAGAGCTTCTTCGATTCATTGCCTCCATATTCTCTGGGATGATGTACAACTTAGAACGCGCAGTCCGGCGCTGTGGAGAGACAGCTTCTGCATCCCTTGCCCAACTTCCGAAAACCGTGCGGCCATGCACCTACACGTGATTATATCCTAAATCTGATAGATTTCGAATGCAAAGTTTTTTTCTCTAACTCGAGCGATAAGAATTGTAGTTGTGGATCTCCGCTCATCTCTCTCTCTCTTTCTCTCTCTCTCTAGTCAGGAAATTTTTAGTCATCTTTCCTTCTCTGACTTCTAGTAAGGAATTTCTAGATACTCTTAACTCTCTCTCAATGACTTATGAATGAATAAGTAATTGAAGTTCAGCCTTGAATTACTTGGTCTTTAACACATTGGAGTCAAATGTCTAGAATCCATGTGTTAACGACTGTGTGTGTCGCTATCTTTGGGAAACAAAGTTGAAATTAGCATGCAGAAATCTAGGAGAAACTACAAATAAGGATAATCAATATCAAATCTACTGCATAGAAGTTTATTATTATCTCATCCTATTACTCTTAAATATAAATTTTACACAATGACAGAACAAAGAAATCTACGTGATTGGCCACCAAATTCAATGGCATCCCTACTACAACGACTTATCCACTTTTATCTCTAACCACTTCATAAGTATTCGGATTGGGAAAGGTGTACCTTGAATTCAGGATTGTCACGCTTAGCTAGCAGGAACCATGAACACCATGCGAAAATGTCGTGAATTAAGGTGCAGCTATACATCGAAACAAATGGAATTTCATGCATGGGAGCACACTAGTTGAGGAATCAGTTAAGATTAATTAGGGAGTGTTTTGTTGAGTACCTTTGATAGAATCTTGTGATTTTAGGCTTCCATACATAATTCAACACTTTCGTGATTGATTTCGCATGGGCTTGGGCTGGAAGCCTGACTTTTAACAGTCTTCCTCAAGCTTCAAATCATCATCTTTATAGAGGCTGCTTCGTGTTGATGCATTCCTTGAACCTTGAAATCTTCACTCCATCCAAAGATTTTTTAGACATGTTAGAAACTTAATCATCGGTACTTGCATGATCTAAGGAAACTTCTTTGGAGATTACTTTTTATCTTATGAAGTGATAGTGCACTTTAGTGATCCGAGCATGATAGAGAGGATTTCATGCTACATGAATGCTACTCACATTGTCACAAGCGACTGGATATGCATAAACATGGAAGTTACTTTTCATAAATAGCTTGTTAACCAGCATTAGCTCACATGCGACTTGAGCCAAACCTCCATAATCAGAGTTAATCTTATCCCAAGTGAAATGTGAGCTTATGTTGCTCGAGATGCTCATGTCTGACCTAAATCTGAAGGTCAATTAATTTCCAATAATGTGTGATAACGTGAGTAGTGTGTACCTATCTACCAACCCTATGTTCAATCCTAGGATTCACCAAAGCATTGGACACAAGAAATCTTCTAAATTTCAAAAGAGGCGTTGCATTATTAGATCAAGGATGAAGACTCGCAGTTGGAAGCTTCATGCAGTGTTGAAATTCAAGCTAAAGATTTAGTTTTTCGGGAAACATTCAATGAGTGCCACTTGGAGGAGCGGAAAGTACAAGATCAACGAAAAAGATTCGAGATGGATTTTGAATTCGGAAAGTCCTCTCACAAAAGACATAACCCACTTGTTACACTAAGGTGTGAGAAATCCCATAATTTAGGAAAATGGATTCTTAACATCCATGGTATCCTTTCAAGACTATATCTACACACATTGTACTTCAAACTGATTATCTTGCATGCATGTAAGCTCTATTAAATATTGAATATTCAATTAGACCCTTGGCTTAGCAAGGCCAGTCCTTGCTTGAATGATTGCACGAGATTTTGAATAGCTATAGGTAGCTGAAATATTTTCCTGTGTAGGAACTAGGTAGTATCAAGTACTGAGAGAGTTTCCTTATCAAATTGTACTTATGTGTTGTAATCTTTTAGTTGTTAGAAAAATATTTTTGTTTCCTAAATTTCTCCAGAAGCTCATACCCAAACTCTGCATATTCACAAATACATGCAAGCATCCACACATACATATTACACATACACACACGAACAGACATTAGGCACATACATAACAAATTAACATACACTTAATCACAAATACTCAAGCATGAACACATAACAGATACACATAACCATATCAACATAAAAATATGCAAATCACATAGGAATTATCGGATAAAACCAAAACACATGAAGGCACACACATATATACACAAAAAAAAGAATATAGAAATATACACATACATAGGCGTATTCATCAAAATTTCATACACGTGTAATAATATAACTTTCTCCTCGTGCTTTTCGTTTTCCTTTACGTACAAAAGAAGTGAAGCATTATCTTCAAAAAAATTTCAGAAATCAAACGACAGAATACATACAAGAAAGTTGAATTTTAAATTTTCCACGGACTTCCATCTCAAAGGGGGGAGAAGTTTTATTTGACTCAAAAAGCCAATATTTGTTGATAAACAAAACTAGGTGAGTTCTAATGAATTTCAACAAGTAGACACTCTTATATATCTTGTAAAACTTATATCCATGTTACACTTTGTCGAAAAAGAATCATTATTGCATTAGAGAATTTTTTTACACATATCTTTGCAAAAAAAGAAAGAAAAAAAAATTACTAACCTATAGACTGAGATAATCTAATTGAGTGATAAATACCTGGGTACCCAAAAATCCCATAATATAGAGGCTATCATTGATCTCATTGTTGACTGGCACATATCAATTGTAATTTTATAGCTGAACAGATAGTATCATCAAGCTATCAATTATCATACCATGAGGAGATGTTAGTCAATTTAAGAGAGTTGATAAACGACGTTAAAATTGCAGAACTATTTTTATCAAAATCAAACAAATGCATTGGAGAGAAGTAAAGTAACACAACAGAGAGAACGCATACGAAAATAGCATAAATATATGGATACTGAAATGCCAAATTGTAGCAGCATGAATGTAGGAAACTAGAACAGTTACGCAGATTCTCAAAGACTTTGTAGATACTAAATATTGTGTAACTTAATCCAATAAGCAAGAAGATAATGAGGATCCAAATCATTTTTAAGCCTCTATGGGTATTGACAATGCAAATTCAATGAAGGATTACAAAAATATCAAGATAATTCTATGTAATTCTTTTTACAAGAACGTTAAAACCTTCTTTCTTCCCTTCGGGATGTGAAAAGGCACCAAAAAATGTAAAAAGATGATATAGGAATTAACATCTAATAGGATATTGCTTGTAGATGTGTAAGGTTGTAATTGGTGGTACTAAAAAAGGGAGTTGTAGTGTTTTGATTTTATAATTTGTTCACTAAGCTTATGTAAGGTGCTAGTAAACAAATAATGAAAGGTAGAATTTGTTCATATCTATGGTGCAATTTTGTGTGAAACTATGTTTTGAGAGATATGAGGGTAGTGAGAAAAGCATATTGTTGACCAACCTAAGTAACCTGTCAAAATTGTACTAAACTCTCTAAGCACCCAATATATGCATTTATATTTGGAAGAGCATTATGATAAGTCTATATCACACTAGATTACTTCTATCTACTCATAAACTTGAGAATATTTAGGGAAGAAGGCACTTGGAGTTTTACTCACAACTTAGAGCCTAGTGGGCTTTGATTGATAAAATTTTTCACAATTTGAAATGATCTTTGAAATGACCTATAACAAATTATTTCATGAGCTCGGATAGACTATACGGAGAGTAGTATGTATAAGAAGTCAGGTGGGTGATCCAAACTTTCATGATCGATGAGGATGCACAAACACATTGATCTTGATTTATTCATAACTCAATATCTAAAACTCCAATGCGTATAAAGCTTTATGTGCATACTCATAAGAGTGTTGGCTTTCAAATTACATTAATAATAGTATATAAACAGATCATATAAATTGTCCATTCATGCAGACAAGATGCTATACTTCTAGCCATGTACTAATATATAGTCCAAGAATATATTGTAAATGTAGTACTAATACAGATATGTTACTCTGAGAGTTTGAAGGACTCCATAAGCTTTGAGAGATTTAAGTAAATCACTCGAAAGAGTGTGATGATCATCTATGCTACCGATGACTAATATATGAGTGTATGAGTATTACTTTTCATGAATGATTGTTGTTTTGGTCTATCTAACCATTATTCATAATCTTAGGAGTTATTATCAATTTGAATTTAAATATGGTCATGGCGTTTGGCTCTTAATATGACCATGAGACTATTTCCATTTATCTTCATTACCTTTGAGAAGGTACCATCATACATTAACCCTATGATTCAATCAATGTATTCAAGAACATGTACACGTTTGTGTCTCATATCTAATGTGAAATCATAATTCATAGAAAAAATCATTTTAGTTTCCTCCATGAATAATTAGATCTCTCTCAAGCCTATGATGTTCCTTTGAGATTTAATTTAGTCCAATAATAGCTTTGAATTTGTTTAGCTTCACTCCATCCAATGCTTTGGTCATCATGTCTAAACATTATTGTTTAGTGGATACATATGAGAGGTAAATTATTTTTCTTTTGATTTTTTTCGTAAGATAATAATAATTGGCTTGATTGTGTTGGTTCCTAGCATGCTAAATTGGATTTGGTCTAAGATGCCAAGATCTGATGTTGACCCCACATATATGACGTTGGGAATAATTCACACCCAAATCTGAGCATAATGCCTTAGTCCACATGGCTTCTTGAGTTTTATTTGTAAAACCTCCATAATGAGCTTTACTAGATAAAAGAGGAGTACTAGGTTGCCTATAGAACCATGAAATAGACTTTGTAAGTGAAAATGTAAGGTAGCTTTAAGTACTTATTTTGTCATCTTTTCTACATAACCAATCTATATATGAGGATATGTTTATATCTACACGAGATATATATTGGATAGAATCAACCCTCATTTATGGTTCCCTTTAGATACTTGAAACTACTTTTAATTGCTTCCATGTGGAGATTCCTATGAGGATGTGTAAATTGCCTTAGAAGACTTACATTATAGAAAATGTGTACCCTAGTGTGTGTGGCACAGATCAAACTATCCACCAAGCTTTGATATCTTGTTACATATTCAATAAGCTCCACTTCATGAGCACTTAGCTTTGAATGCAACTCCATCGGTGTATGTGCAACCTTAAGATTGTCTCCTTTGGTCACATTGGAAACTTTGTGTGAGAAAGGGATCACAAGCCCAAGATTTCAAACTCTTGGAGGTTTTTTGACCTTCCATAACCTACATACATGATCACAAAAATGCGGGTCCTCACACTCTAGGGGTTGATCAATATAAACCTCTTGAAATATCCATCTATTGATAAATGAATTCTTATCATCCATTTGATATTTCGTCTAATCCTTGGTAGCTACAATGCTCATGAGTACTCAGATTGTTGGCATCTTCGCCATAGAAAAAAGTTGCATACATTTGGTGTGAGCATACCCTTTAGCTAGACTTCTAGCCTTGTACCTAGTAAAGGTCTCGTCAGATTTTTTTCTTCACTTTGTATGTCCATCACGACATCCTCATGGTTGGAGTCTGAGGTACCAACTCCCAAGTCTGGCTCTCGTGCATGCCTTCTATTTATTCTTCCATAGCACTCATCCGCCTTGGTTTCTTCTTAGTTTGCTCATAAGATGTGGGATCCTAAATTTTTAAGTCTTGTGCAAAATACATAAAATGTCTAGTCACTATTGATGTTTCATAGACATACCTTTCTTGCTACCTCTTGTGCCTTGTAGATCTCCTGATGGTTTTTTGAGAGGATTCAACAACATTCATAAAAGCTTGTATCTTGGAAAATATGTTGGAGTTCCATGTGTTTACGTCGTTTCTAGGAGTCTTGTGATCATCTTCATAATCAATTGATGGTTGAAGTGTATGTGTAAGCGTTTTTTAGATTTTTGGAAAATCTTCTTCTATGTTATATGGGAGCTTGATTTTCCTACGACCTTATTGAAACATGATTCTTTCTCATCAAACAGAACAATTTCACTAATAATGAGACATTTATTGCTATGGATATATAGTCATAACCTTGTTGAATAAAGTCATAGCCTATAAAGATATACTTGTTTAAATTTTTAATCTAATTCTTCTCTGATTAGAGATGGTATCTGTGCACGTATATTGTATGTGGATACAACCTCTACCTATGAGCAATGTGGTAAAGTTTTCTCCTTCGACATGGAATTTTGTGCTTCATCAAAAGTCCTATTTCTCCTCCATAGTGCTGAATTGTTTTTCTAGGTGTGTAAGTGGTAGTAATATCTCTGTTGACACCTCTTTCTTGCACGTAAGAATCAAATTCATGGGATTAATATTCTCCCCCTCTATCAAACCTTAGTATTTATAGGGTTTTACATGTTTGATTCTCTAGAAGAGCTAGATACTTCTTACAACATGAGAACACTTCATCCTTGTGCTTCAGAAGGTAATGAATAGTCCATTTGCTAAAATCATCTATAAATGACAAATAATAACTTTACCCACAAATGAATGGCTCTTTTCTTGGTCCCCAAACACCTATGTGGACAAGTTGTAGAAGATCTCCATGTGTGTACCCTTTCTTTGTGAATGGTTACCTATGAGATTGTCCAGATTGACATGCACTACACTTGTATACCATGTGTTGCTTTCAAATATTTGGTAGTCCAATCACACTTTCTCCAAAGTGAGCCAATCTTTTATGCCAAACCTTTAGCTCTTACAGGGGTTCAAGTACCATAATTTAGCACGGTTGCATAGTTAGTGTCCTCGAGTTAACATGTAAACAATTTACCTATTTTTCTCCCTTTCTTATCCTCTTGAAGATTTCATATGGATCCTCTACATAGGCTCCATGCTTTGTGAATCTCAGTTTCAAGCCTTTCTGGAGGATTTGATCTTTACATATTAGGTTTTTTGTAATACTTTGTTCAAAAACAACCTTTCTGAAAATTCATATTACCAGGGAAGTCTTCATATTCCATGCATTCTCCATAGGGTTCCTTGTATCATCATCTCTCTGGAATTCATTTTTATTCTTTGGATATTTCAAGTCTTACAGAAGGGCTACATTCTATGTTGCACGATTTGAGCATTTAGAGTTACTGTAGAATACATACCCAAAAAAATTATCTTTCTTCATTAGCATATTCATACATAAAAGAGAATGCTCTTGACGTTGATCAACTATGTAATGTGTGTATTCTCTCCTTCCTTTGTATGGTCCTTGGTAATTATTGTTGTAGGTGTTGTATCCATATTAATTTTTTTTGCTTCCTCTAGGAGCTCCATATCCACCTCTATTGTATTCAACTCTTTGTGATTCCTTATCAAGGATTTCTCCAATCCTTCCTAGTTGTTCTGCAATGTGTTTCATCTTGGTGAAAAAATAAATGCTCTTCATAAATGAATTTGTGAATGCTCCCTAGTTTGTTTGCAATGTCTTGGTGACAACATGAGTCACAGCTCACTTGGGAATCTTTCTAAGTGACATGAACTCGATCCACAAGTCATACTTCGTAGCATTGGTACTTGAGGAGAATATTTCTTCCAAACCCTTCCATGTCTCTTGAGAGGTATTAAACTCCTAATATGAAGAATTAAGGAGTCAGAGATACATTTTAGATTATATGACCTTGCCAAAGCATCCTTTTCACACCATGTGTTCAACCTTTCCTAGTCCTCTTGAGGTTGTTGTTTGTTTCTAAGTATGTGCATCAACTCATCTATTGTGATGCACCCTTAAATTTTTATCCTTTCAAGTAAGTCTCCATCCATGCAGACCATGCTAAGTAGTTTTATTGATCCAATACCACAATTGATGAGGCAAATCCATCACCCATTATGTCAAATGTATGACTATGCTCCTATATCACTTTGAACATTGATGTGTGATGTAGTAACTTCACAGACCTTTAACACAATCTAGAGCATTCAAACATATGCATTTATGTCACAATAGCACTTTAAAGCATAATTCTCAAAATTCTATGTCATGTTTGTGAGATCATCAACTTGACAAAATCCTCTAATTTTGGAAGTAGTATCTCTAAATCATAGCTCGCAACTTGGTTGGAATTCACTTTAGAACTTTTTAATATTTTTTAATGAAGTTTTCAATAAGCTATACCAAGTTATTTCATGAATATAGACGGAACATAGTGAGAAAAATATGCACAAGAAGCCACGAGGGTGATCTCAACTTTTTAAGAGGATGGAGATACATAGAAATGATAACCTTTATTTTTTCATAACTCAAGTTATTGAACTTTGTAAATAAATGCACAACACTTTTGTAGTTATATTCAAATCAATAGATTGGAGAAATAGATATATGCGGTGCAACGACTCAACTATGATGACACACGTGAAGCCATGAATTGTAACAGTGAATATAACACATGGCTATTAAAAGGTATTGTAAATGTATTAATAACTGAGATATAACACATTGCAAGGTTGGATGACTTGAGAAGTTTCAACAAAAGTACATGAATCACTCCAAAGAGTGTGATGATTAGCTATGATACATGTGACTAGAGTTTGAGTGTATAAGTGTACTCTTCTAACATGATTATTGGTTTGATCTACTTAAACGTGAACCATACTCTTAGGATTAATTTTCAATTTGCATTCAGATACCATGATTGCGTTTCGCACTTAATATGACCACAAGATTCTCTTTAAGTATCTTCTTAATGTTTGACGAAACTAACATTAAACGTTGAACGTATAACTCAATGAATGTATAGAAGCGTTTGTATAACATCGTGCCTCCAATATCGTGTGAAGTCCTAATGCATAGCGACAAGAACTTAGGCTCGCTCCATGCACCAACTTTGTACGATGAAATTGGGTGATTCATCGCTAGTGTGTAAATGAAAATGAAGGAAATCGCACTATAACACTATGATAGTATACTCCAGCTTACAATCAAGGAGGTGTGTGTTGTATGCTAAAAATAAAACAATTTTCGTTAACACCTTACATTCACGATTTTAAAATACTAAGCATTTGGTAATGTAGAGGGAAAAACATGATTGTCGAATTGTTCATACAAAAAAGGAGGGAAAAGGGAAGGGTAAAAGGAAGCGTGACCCTGACTTGATCTTTATTCAAGCTTCATGGATTCAAACAATATGGTTTTCTTAATTCTAATAGATTAGAATTGTGAAACAAGGCAAAACATGAGGTTGATTATTCTTTTAATTTACATTTGAGAACATTGGAACATATTGAAAGTTAATGATAATCTTTTGATATCTCAACTCATTGAGTGTTTTAGGTTTTCCATGTCAAACAACTAAAACTAGAAGGTCTTTCCCATAGTATTGTGCATTTTGCGTTTTGAATAATTCTATTTCCTTTAGCTCATAAGAAGTGACACACATCGCAGTGAATCATCTTGCAACTTTCTTTAGCACGATAATTGAAGATTGTTAGAATTCTCACACTACAATCATTTGGAATAAACCCTGGAAACCTCTTCAGAAACACTTGATTACTAGATTTCCTGCCAAAGCCAATTTGCCTTTCATAAGGGTTCTATCATGATTAAAGCATTGTCACATGCCTCTTATGAAGCTTCCATCATGATAAAAGCATTGTGAACAACTATATAGTCATTGACGCAGGTGTGTGTATAACCAAAAAGGTTTTGAGAGTAGAAAACATCTGCCAAAAAAAATACAAATACGTGCCTTCAGTTGTATACATCCGTGAAAACACACACTATTCACTCACATAGTCATTTGCACTTTTGCGCTTTCACACGTACGCACATGCTTCAGCATAGCTATATTTACAAAAAGGCCCTCACACACACGAATGGATATACACACAAAGGAAAAGTGTGAACAAATGCTTATTGGTAAAGAGTGCATCATAATTGAGTGTTTTAGGTTTTGCATGTTCACGATCCCTGTGATTCGTCTGCTTGTATCTTTAAAAGAAAATTAATTTATCTCCATACAATTCGATACCTGAATCTTTAAAGATCTGATTCGAATGATGGAAATAGTGATCAATTCATCGTAAAACTAACTCAGAATTAAGATGTTGGCGATAAGAAAATTTCGATCGAGTGTTCTCTACAAGAAAATAACGAAATTCTAAATTTTCAGACGTACGCATGTCTTGATAATAAACTCTTGAACCTTTGATTTTAAGTTGTTCTCGAACATGTTCAGCGGTCGTCTACCAGTCAATCTCCTCATCTTTTACTGCCCTCTAAGAGTGATTGCTTTTTTCTTGGCTCTTCCTCAACCAAGAAGTTGTGAATTTTTTGCCTTTTAATTGGGAAATGAAAAAAAAAAAAAAAGAAAACTATTCGTCCATTCCGAATATAGTAATCCTGTAATATGATGCATAGGGAGAACTCCATTTCTCCTGATTCTTTTTATTCTTCTTGGCAGCAAGAGTTACTTTTGGATTGTCTTTATTTAGATCTTCGAGTTCCTCTTTTCCTCCAAGTGTATTGCTCCAAAGGAACTCCTTCGCTCTTTCATGGTCACCACAATTTTGTGAAAACTTGCTGGATCTCTCTACTCCACTTCACAACCGTGACAATATATGATCTCTTTCCAAACTTCATACCTTAAATGCTTGATGTCTTGAGCTCCCTCAATTTTCCTTCCTCTCCCCCTAAATTAAAATATGACATAAACCTCAAGAACACGTAACTTTCTTCTCAACTAGCTCTTGCATCGATCTTCTTCAACAGCCTTTTGGATAGGACCAAATTCTTTGTTCCAAACAATGACCAAAAGGAGACCTCTGGGCACAAAGGAGGACAAGCATCTTGTATCCAAAGAAAGAGGGCCAACAAAAGGAAAAAAAATAGCTCATCTACATTGACCAAAAGTGAAAAATGAATAAGGGGAAACACCAACATACCATGAATTCCATATCCAACCAGTACAATATATGCCAACAAAAAAAATTGGGGCAATCCAAGATCTGAATCAAAATACTCCAAGTGGTATTGAACCAATGTGTCGATAAAAAACTAAGGTTGAAGCTTGAATTTCAACAGTCCCCCTCATGCATCAAACTCGAAGTCATCATCTTAGCTCTAATAATCCAATGCCTCTTATGGACGTTATAAGATTTATTCAGTCCGATGCTTTGGTGAACATGTTAGCACACTAATCATTCATATTTATGTGTTACATTAGGACCTCCTTAGCCAACAACATTCTATGCATAAGACAAATACAATTGTCCTTATAAATGACTTCAATGCCTAAGAAATAACCTAGATTTTCAAGAACTAAGATCTTAGACTCCTTTCGAAGTGTTTCTTTCATCTCCGAAATGCCTTCTTCATGATCACCTCTAATATTCAAGTCAACCATAGGGCCAAATGTCTCTTCATAGCCTACTCCATATGTCTAAGTGTAATCCAACAGATTAACCTCTCTCAACAAGAGATGGAAGATCGCGCCCTTTTAAAGGAAATTGTTGCAGTCGAGTACCGAAACATGACTGGAATTCTAGAAGAAGTTCGGGTTCTTTTTTTAAAGGAGTACTCAGGATTGTGAAGGATGGCGAGGGTTCCATCAACTAAAGTACAATAAGAAAAGAGCAACACGGAAGAAGTTCGCAAATTCGGCGCCTTTTTCGACAAAATTTCGATAACTTTTTGGCGAGCACTTTGGTGACAGGGCGGAGTTTCGGTCAACTGGTTGACTAAAATCACCAAAAAAAGAATTACTAAATGAAACTCAGAATTCGGAAGAAGATCACAAATTCGACACGTTTTTGGCAGAATTTCGGTGATGTTACGGTAAGCGCTTCGGGACAAGGCGGAATTTCGATCAACTGGTTGACCGAAATCTCCAAAGTCAGAACTACTAATTGAACTCTGGTAATGACACACACCCTGAAGCATTGCAATGTCACAATTACTGAATCTACGGACATTCCAACCGTACCCATTGCCATAAGCACTCCCAGGGCCAATCGAACTACCTTAAGAAATACATTGAAGAGATAATAATTCCAGATTAGGCGAATCTTTCTCGCAGGTGATGCCTATCTGTAGCGTTTCCTCAATCACAATCTATCCCCAATCACAATCTTTCGATTACTCAGAAATAGCAGTGCAGAGAAGAACGTAGAGATTGCATAAGGTAAAAGAAAATCCGATGCGGAAGAGTAGAACAAATATGACGAACAGAAGGAACAATTCTGATATTATAGATGTGAATCAATGGTTACAGTAGCTTTGGACAATAGCTTCTTGACGAAGCCTCTACCTCCCGACCACCCCCGAGCTATCACAATCGCATTCTCACTCGCACTCTCAATCACACTCTCACTCTCACTCTCACTCTCAATCACACTCTCAATGACAAGGTAAATCTCAGATTCTTGTGTCCTCCGTGTTGATGCGCAGGCCTTCTTATCTTTTTCCGTTTGATCGTAGCCATGCTCCCCAAAGAAGTGTGCGATCCACCAAATTTAGAAAAAGTCGAGTTTCTCCAAAACTTTCGCAAAAAGCCATGGGATCGTAGTGTACTTCCTTTCTTTAGCATACCTGTCAAAAATAGCAGAAAAACACCAAGAAGACATATCCAAAAACATACATAATTAGACATGGTGACAGGTGAGCATGAGAATCACGGATTCGAATAGAATTAGACAAGCCCTCGTTTTTTTTTAAGTGTTGGAAAAAATGGCACTTTTCAAAGCCTTGTAACTCAAAATCAATGACGATTTAGGTTAAGCTTGTGGGAGACACTTTTATTCAATTTTTCGATCAGCACAATAGTGTTAGAGACGTCCGAGGTCCAAATCCACCTCCAAATGCCACTTTTGAGCCCTGCAAGGTTTAAAATTCTAGAGAGAGTAAAATCAAGGCATTTTCTTACAATGAACTAGACGTAGGACCCTGAACGAGGTACTTAGAACATGATTCACAAAAGTCTCATGCAAGCACTTTTATTCTCTTCTACTTGCTCTACCTTTCCCTCTAACAGAGTTTTCCTTAATTCTTTCATCTTCACCTTCAAAATCCCACTGGAAAACATGATGCAATTAAGGTCTAGAGAGAGAATATGAAACTTGTCAACCCAAAATTTTTCCTACATGCATAAAATGACCTAATTATTTGTTCTAAGCATTATCCCCACAATGAAATTTAGAAAGTTCAAAATGAATTATTTCACTAGAAAAGAGGCCTATCACAATTCTTCCCCCCTTTAAGAACTCTGTCCTCAGAGTTGGAAAGAAGGATAATGTGTTAGAATGTCATCTAAATCCACCCAACTCGAATCTTCTAGTGGGTATGAATGCCATTTCACCAAATTTTTTACTATAGATCTATTTCTAAGAAATCTTTCCTTCCTATCTAATATTATTTCCGGTTGAAGCTCAAAGGAGCCATCGTCTTTCATACATAGTATCAAGCATTTCGTTGGATACTTCTACTTTATTTGGAAAACCCAAAAACGAAGGTGAAGTCAAACAATTATAACCATACATAGCTTCAAACAGAGTCATTTTTATAGATCCATGCCATGCACTATTGTATGCAAACTCAACCAAGGGTAAATATTCACTCCAATTATCCTGCTTTTCATTCACATACATACGCAACATATCCTCAACTACCCTGTTAACCCGCTCGGTTTCCCCATCAGTTTGTGGATGGAAAGTTGTACTCATACAAAGTTGAGTTCCAATGGATTCAAATGTCGCTTTCCAGAAGTTTGACGTAAATCTAGAATCTCTATCAGAAATTATGCTTTTAGGCATTCCATGCAATCAAAATATTTCTTTTACAAATATTCTTGCAACATTCAAAGCAGTATTAGTCTTTTTCATAGGAAACAAGTGTGCCATCTTGGTAAGTCGATCGACTACAACAAATATGGTATCATGCTTACTTCTGGTCATAGGTAGCTTAGTGATAAAGTCCATAGAAATAGACTCCCACTTCTGATTTGGAACATCCAAAGGTTGAAGCATTCCTGGTATCCTCTTAAACTCAGATTTCACCTGTTGGCACTTCAAACATTCATTTACATATTTTCTAATATCCCGCTTCATACACGACCAAAAGTAAGAATACTTTGTTTTAACATATGTCCTTGAATAACCTGGATGTGCAGAAAAAGGTGCATCATGACAATCATGTAATATTTTAACTTTTAGTGGAGATTCAGAAGATAAGCATAGCCGATTGTTACAATACAGTGTTCCATTCTGCAAATGAAATTTTTCCTCATACGTCGATCCCCTGTTCGCATTCAAAGCATTCAAAATAGGTGCATAAAAAGGATCCTATTTTATATCTTCTTGAATTTGATTGAGAAAATCAGAATTTATTATAGAAACAAGATTACACAAAGGTCTCCGACTCAATGCATCAACAACCTTATTTTCCTTACCAGCAAGATACTTAATGTCAACATCATACTCGCTTAATAATTCAATCCAACGCTTCTACCTGTTGTTAAGTGATGGTTGAGTGAAGATGTATTTTAGACTTTGATGATCTGTTTTCAATTCAAACTTAACCCCTAACAATAAATGTCTCCAATGCTTAAGTGCATGCACAACAGCAAGCATTTCTAAATCATGAGTAGGATAGTTAAGTTCATGCTTTCTTAGTTTTCTGGACTCATATGCGACCACCCTGCGATCCTGTGAAATAACACATCCTATCTGACTACCACTTGCATCACATGCAACCACAAAAGGCTTTCCCATTTCTGGTATTTTCAAAACACAATTCTCAACGACTTTTTGTTTCAATGTTTCAAATGATTTTTGACAAGCATCACTCCACGCGAATCCTACATTCTTTTTAGTTAATTTGGTGAGGGGAGTAGCTATCTTAGAGAAATCCTTAATATGTGCTCTTTCATATTGTGCCAACCCAAGAAAACTTCTAACATCCCTTACAGTCTTAGGAATCGGCCAATCAACTATTGTTTTTACTTTATCTTCATCTATAAGGATTCCTTCTTTTGATATTACTCTTCCTAGATACACAAGTTTATCCTTAGCAAAGAAACACTTACTCTTTTTCCCATACAATCTGTGTTCTCTAAGAGTTTGCAAAGTCTTCTTGAGATGTACTGCATGCTCCGAATCATCTTTAGAGTACACAAATATATCATCAAGGAAGACTAAGATGAATTCATCTAGGTAATCGTGAAAAATATTATTCATCAAGCACATAAATGTGGCAGGAGTGTTTGCTAAACCAAAAGGTAGAACCGTAAACTCATAGTGACCATATCGTGTTCGAAAAGCCGTCTTAGGAATATCCTCTGTTTTGATCCTAATTTGGTGATATCCAGATCTTAAGTCAATCTTTGTGAATACGGTCGCTCCACTTAATTGACCTAATAAGTCATCTATGTGAGGAAGTGGATACTTATTCTTAATTGTTCTTTTATTCAACCCCCTATAGTCAATACATAATCTGTAAGAGCCGTCTTTCTTCTTTTGAAATAAAACAGGCGCACCCCAAGGTAAGACACTCGATTTTATTAAGCCTTTCTTCAAAAGATCATCTAATTGAATCTTAAGTTCCTTTAGTTCATCAATGTTAAATCTATAGGGTGCTCTAGAATATGGTTCAGTCCCTGGATATAGGTCAATGGCATGGTCAATCTACCTAGGTGGGGGTATACCAGGCAAGTCTTCTGGAAATACATCGGCATATTCTTTGAAGAGATTTCCTATGTAATCTGGAATATCTTCGTCATTACCTTCCTCATGCAGATTGTTCACATACACTACAAATGTTTTGCAGCCATCACGTATACCTCTTACTATCTGCATAGCAGAAATAAGAGTAGGCTTAGGATTAAAGACATCACCTAGAATATGAATAGATTCATCATTTAGCTTCACAATGATCGTTCTTTGTTCACAATTAATTGTCGCAGCATTTTTAACTAACCAATCCATGCCTATGATTACATCACTTTGTTTCATCTCAATTACATGGAAGCTTCCAGAAAAGCATCTATTAGAAAGAGTAAATTCAAGGTTTTCAACATATCCTTTCGTGTAGTGTAATCGTCCATTGGCCATCTCTACAGGTCTGGTTATCTGCATATTTAGGGCTATCCCTAGATTCTGTACCAATTTGAAAGATAGAAAACAATGGGTACCTGAATCGATCAAAAATCTGGTTTTATGCGCAGAAATCATACCCAGAATCATGATTACAGAAACCTTTGGGAAAGAACTAACCACCATGCAACATAAAGTAGAGTCAGCGCACTTACCCCCATCCTCTGCTTCCTCAATAATTGTACCCTCCTCGATGATGTTTATCACTTTTGATTGTGCGGGTCAAAAGACTGCCTTGTTCGGGCACTCATATGTCTGATGCCCTTGCTCCCCGCAACAAAAACACAGACCAAGTCTTTTTGCCCTCTCAATAAAATTAGGGTCTTGTTTCCACTCAATTGGTTGACGCCTCCTTTGATTTTCTACCGGCCGAGCAGGGTTCTTACCTTGGTCCTTAGAAGATGGAGTTTTCTTTGAATTGTTCATGTTCAGTGCAATAGGTCTTTGTGGCCTATGTCTCGTTGCAATGAATCTGCTTCTATTTTCCTTCTGCAAATTGAACTTCTCCATCTTCTCAAAGTTCTCAGCCATCGCAACAGCATCAAGAAAATCAATGCATCCAGATCCCTTAACTTGATAGCGAAGTTCCTCACGAAGCCCTTCAATAAATTTACTCTTTAGAGAATTACCACTAACCTCTAATGCATATTTATGAAGATGTAGGAACTTCTCTTTGTACTCATCAACACATAAGCTATGCTTGTCAGTTTTGTGTTGTCGGAAATAATAGAACTCCATCTTCTTCTCCATATGGTAGTGTGGAGAACAATAGCGTTTTTCAGCTTGTTCTTTGAATTCCTTCCATAGAACAGGACCAGAACGCGTTCGCGTCTGCATATATGACTTCCACCATAGCTTCGCGATCCCACGCAGATGTAGGATCCCAACTTTTGCCTTGGACTCTTCACTAAATTGTCGAAGGTCAAAGAAATCCTCTAGTTCTTCAATCCATGCCTCAAGATCTTCGCCACTCTTCTTCTTGCCATCAAAACCATTTAACTTTGCCTTCTTGAAGACTTGGTTAAGGGCAAACTCACCTGGTTCCATATCTTCAAAATTGCGTTTTTGTTTTTTGCGAGGTACACTAGATGTTCCCGCACCTTCATCTATTTCATCGTTCAGCTCCACAAACAAATTTGTTGCTCCTTATGGTTGCTTTCCCCCTCGTTCTTTGCGCAATTCACCAAGAAGCTTCTGAATAAGCTCCTCTTGTTCACGAACCTTTTGTGTTAGACCTTCCATCGTTCCTGCGGATTGATTCTGCTCTGATACCACTTGTAGCGTTTCCTCAATCACAATCTATCCCCAATCACAATCTTTCAATTACTCAGAAACAGCAACGGAGAGAAGAACGTAGAGATTGCACAAGGTAAAAGAAAATCTCATGCGGAAGAGTAGAACAAATATGACGCAGAGAAGGAAGAATTTTGATATTATAGATGTGAATCAATGGTTACAGTAGCTTTGGACAATAGCTTCTTGACAAAGCCTCTACCTCCCGACCACCCCTGAGCTATCACAATCGCATTCTCACTCGCACTCTCAATCACACTCTCACTCTCACTCTCACTCTCAATCACACTCTCAATCACAAGGTAATTCTCAGATTTCTGTGTGTCCTCCGTGTTGATGCGCAGGCCTTCTTATCTTTTTCCGTTTGATCACAGCCGTGCTCCCCAAAGAAGTGTGCGATCCACCAAATTTAGAAAAAGTCGAGTTTCTCCAAAACTTTCGCAAAAAGCCATGCGATCGTAGTGCATAGGCTGGGTCTTGTATTGGTCTATGCATTTCCTTCACACCTACCTCTCTAGCCTTTTCCCTTTTCTCTTCCTCGTCGTCCACTTTACACATCCAAAAGTGAGTGTCTTCATGCATCCAAGATGATCCTGATCCTATGGAATGCATTGACTCTATATCATCTATGGCTCTATGGATGGGATTCCATTGAATGGGGGGCACGTCTCTATGAGAGAAATCCTTGAGATTCACTTTGGTACTGGTACCCAAGTATTTCAAATACAAGGCATTGGTTCTCCAATCATTTACTACTTAGAATTGTCTCAAGAATGGTCTTCCTAGAATCATCTCGTAGGCTTGATTTTTTCTAAAATCACATATAGCAAAAGTATGCTCAAACTCTACACCACAAGTGGTGAGAGTTATTCATGCTAGTAGCCCTAAGGGTCTTTCAATGTGATCATTATCCATTTGTAGCTTCATTTTAATGGGCCTGAGTGCTGGATTGCCTCATCACTTCCATAGGGAAGTGGTAGCAATTGCAACTCCTGCGCCTGAGTCCAAAATTACATTGGTTCTGTAACCCTGCTGAGTCATAGGGAGATAGGCGTTTCCTTCTTCTCCTTCGCTCATGTCCCGTATCTTGTCCAGGGGTATCTCTGGCACTGTCTTGTGAGGTCCTACCTGTGAACGAGGTTTTTCTATGTCAGACACTTGCTTGGCTACATGTTTCCACAATTCAGGCTTAACCTTGAGTAGCTCTTCTAAAGTGAGATTGCACTACACTTTAGTATCCTTCACTACCTCTATGTTTCTACGTATGATTGAGTCGTCGTTTCTTATCATGACCATGGGTGCTCTCATACAAGTAAACTTTGCTTCTCATGGGCGTGTGAAATGGGGTAGTTCCTGTAAGGAATTAGCCTCGAACTCGAATCTCTCTTGAGATTGGACACTCTTGTGCTCTCCATAAATGGAAGGAAGGTCTTGTGGGAATTGATCATGTGTGTCATCCACAAGTTCAATGAGAGGATGAAGTTCACTCTCTTTAGCCCATTTCTCTTCTTGAATCTTTCGCAAGAATTCTTGTGAGTAGCGATTCATAGAAGAAGAGGTGTTTGGTTCACTGGAGTTAGGCACATAAGCTTCTTGATGAGGAATGCTTATTCGATCACATACCCTCTCCTTAGCCTGGGAGGTGAATCCTTTTCTAGACTTCGCAATTAACCTCTCCAATCAGTATTATAGACCATCAAAATGCAATGGTGTTCTAGTGGAGCTAGAGCAATTGAAGAGGTGACTGGCTTCAAACATGGCTTGAGCCAATTCCACCATCTTGGCACACAACTTGGTTTGTTCAAGCTCTAGGTCAGCTCTAGGGTAACATCTTTCATGATCCATTACATTTGGCCCTTCTTGGATCCTGGCCTGATATGCCCTAAGCATCATGTCTATGTCCTCAGGAGTGGGATCATCTAGAACTGATCCTACTCTGGGTGGTGGATGGGTTATGTGTGATGGATTAGAAGGTTGGGGGATGGTAGGTGATGGGGATGGTAGTGAGGGTGGTGTGAGAGTGCATTTGAGATGTTATTTTTATTATTTTGGCTTTGGTCTCTCACAAACGTTCCTCGAGTGCACTCATCTTCTTTGCCCGTTTCCTTTTCATACGTTCACGACTATCTCTCCAAGCTCTTGTTCTCTTCTTATTCTGGCTCTCAGGTGTGCTAACCTCTGCATTCTTTTCTTGGCCTAAGTCTTCATTTTGCTTAAGTACCTAAGCTCTCGTGATGACTTACATTGGGGCCGTGGATGTCACACTTCCGGTGGAGTCTACCAATAACCCAATAACATTGATAGGGGCAATTTTTGGCATATTGTTGGAGTTCTTGGGACACTCTCGTAAGAAGTGCTCCTTTCCAACCAATCGGGACAAAAGCCTTGAATTGTCACATATTGAGTTTGTGTAGGTGTTGGTAGAGGGCAATGAGGAATGAGGTGATCTTCCTAACATCGAAAGCATGGCCCTTTCAGAAATCGAGGTCTTATCTACCTAGGCTGAGGTCTAGAGTTGGGGTTTGCATACATGACATTTGCATATTCTAGCTCCCAACTAGACTCACTCGGTTCTTTATAATAGTATGACTCATTATTCTTGGGTGATTGCATGTAGTAAGCCTGTGTGGGCTATCAACATGGGAAGAGTCAAAACTATGATCACTTGGTTCACTTTCTGAAAGCGATGGTGTCACTAGTACTAAACCTTTCTATTTGGATTTTCTTCTGCAACTACATACTTCACTAGGATCACATTGGCAGTAGGAGGGGGTTGCTCCACTAGGACTGGTTGAGGTCTTTGCTGCCCTTGATAGAATGGTTGATAGGGTTGTTGGGGCCTACCATACTATTGTTGTGGGTACTCATTCTGGTACTTGCATCACAATAGATGAGTTGATGCACATACTTAGAAACAAACAACAACCTCAAGAGGAATAGGAAAGGTTGAACACATGGTGTGAAAAGGATGCTTTGGCAAGGTCATATAATCTAAAATCTATCTCTCACTCCTTAATTGTTCATATTAGGAGTTTGATACCTCTCAAGAGACATGGAAGGCTTTCGAAGAAAAATTCTCCTCAAGTACCAATGCTGGGAACTATGAAATGTGGATCAAGTTCACATCACTTAGAAAGATTCCCAAGCAAGGTGTGACTCATGTTTTCACCAAGACATTGCATACAAACTAGGGAGCATTAAAACATTCATTGATGAAGAGCATTTATTTTTTCATAAAAATGAAACACATTGCAGAACAACTAGGAAGCATTGGAGAAATCCTGGATAAGGAATCACAAAGAGTTGGATACAATAGAGGTGGATATGGAGCTCCTAGAGGAAGATACAAAAATTCATATGGATAGAACACCTACAATAATAATCACCAAGGACCATACAAAGGAAGGAGTGAATACACTTATTTAAATAGATGATCAACTTCAAGAGCATTCTCATTTATGTATGAATATGATAATGAAGAAAGATAAATTTGTTTAGTATGTATTCTACATTAGCTCTAAATGCTCAAATCGTGTAGCATAGAATGTAGCCCTTCTGTAAGACTTGAAATATCCAAAGAATAAAAATGAATTCCAGAGAGATGATGATGCAAGGCACCCTATGGAGAAAGCATAGAATATGAAGACTTCCAATGGTAATATGAATTTTTAGCAAAGTTCTCTATGTAGAAAGTATTACAAAAAACCTAATATGTAAAGATGAGATCCTCGAGAAAGGCTTGAAAGTGAGATTCACAAAGCATGGAGCCTATTTAGAGGATCCATATAAAATCTTCAAGAGGATAATAAAGGGAGAAAAATACGTAAATTGTTTACATGTTCACTCAAGGACACTAACAATGCAACCTTGCTAAATTATGGTACTTGAACCCTGTAACAACTAAAGGTTTGGCATAAAGATTGGCTCACTCTGGAGAAATTGTGTTTGGACTAAAAAATATTTCAAAGCAACACATAGTCTGCAAGTGTAGTGCATGTCAATCTAGAAAATCTCATAGGTAACCATTCACAAAGAAAGGGTACACACATGGAGATCCTCTACAACTTGTCGATGTAGGTGTTTGGGGACCAAGAAAAGAGCCATTCACCTGTGGGTGAAGGTATTATTTTTCATTTATAGATGATTTTAGAAAATGGACTATTCATTACCTTCTGAAGCACAAGGATGAAGTTATCTCATGTTGTAAGAAGTATCTAGCTCTTCTAGAGAATAAAACATGTAAAACTCTATAAATACTAAGGTTTGATAGAGGGGGAGAATATTAATCCCATGATTTTGATTCTTCCTTGCAAGAATGAGGTGTCAAGTGAGATATTACTACCACTTACACACCTAAAAAAACAATTCAACACTACAAAGGAGAATAGGACTATTGATGAAGCACGAAAATCCATGTTGAAGGAGAAAAGTTTAGCACATTGCTTATAGGTAGAGTTTGTATCCACATACAATATATTTGCATAGATACCATCTTTATTCAGAGTAGAATTAGATTAAAAATTCAAACAAGTGTATCTTTATAGGCTATGACCTTATTCAACAAGGTTATGACTATATATCCATAGCAATAAATGTCTCATTATTAGTCAGAATCTTGTGTTTGATGCGAAAAAGGCATGTTTTCAATAAGGTCATAGGAAAATCAGGCTCCCATATGACATAGAAGAAGATTTTCTAAAAATCTAAAACAAGATTACACATACACTTCAACCATCAATTGATTATGAAGATGATCACAAGACTCTTAGAAAGGAGGTAGATGCATGGAACCCCAACATATCGTCCAAGATACAAGACTTTTATGAATGTTGTTGAATCCTTTCAACAAGCCATCACCAGATCTACAGGGCACAATAGGTAGCGAGAAAGGTATGTCTATGACACATCAATAGTGACTAAGCCGTGCATGAGAGCCACACTTGGGGGTTGGTACCTAAGACTCCAACCATGAGGTTGTCTCGATGGACATACAAAGTGAAGAATACTCTGACGGAACCTTTACTAGGTACAAGGCTAGAAATCTAGGTAAAGGGTATGCTCACACCAAAGGTATGCACCTTCTTTCTATGGCAAATATGCCAACAATCTTATTACTTATGAGTATTGCAACTACCAAGAATTAGAAGAAAATATCAAATGGATGATAAGAACACCTTTATCAATAGATGGATATTTCAAGAGGTTTATATTGCTCAACCCCTAGAGTGTGAAGTCTCGCATTTTGTGATCATGTATGCAAGTTATGAAAGGTCAAAACAAGCTCCAAGAGTTTGGAATCTTAGGCTTGTGATCCCTTTCTCACACAAAGTTTCCAATGTGACCAAAGGAGAAAGTCTTAAGGTTGCACATACATCAATGGAGTTGGATTCAAAGCTACGTGCTCATCAAGTGGAGCTTATTGAATATGTAACAAGATATCAAAGCTTGGTGGATAGTTTGATCTGTGCCACACACACTAGGGTACACATTTTCTATAATGTAAGTCTTCTAAGGCAATTTACACATCCTTATAGGAATCCCCACATGGAAGAAAATTAAAAGTAGTTTCAAGTATCTAAAGGGAACCATAAATGAGGGTTCATTCTATCCAATATATATCTGATGTAGATATAAAGCTATCCTCATACATAGATTAGTTATGTAGAAAAGATGACAAAAGGAGTACTTAAAGTTATCTTACATTTGCACCTACGAAGTCTATATCATGGTTCTATAGGCAACCTAGTACTCCTCTTTTATCTACTAAAGCTCATTATGGATGTTTTACAAATAGAACTCAAGAAGCCATGTGGACTAAGGCATTATGCTCAGATTTGGGTGGGAATTATTCCCACGTCATATATGTGGGGTCAACATCAGATCTTGGCATCTTAGATCAAATTCAATTTAGCATGCTAGGAACCAACACAATCAAGTCAATTATTATTATGTTACTAAAAAAATCAAAAGAAAAATAATTTACCTCTCATATGTATCCACTAAACAATAATGTTTAAACATGATGACCAAAGCGTTGGATGGAGTGAAGTTAAACAAATTCAAAGCTATTATTGGATTGAGTTAAATCTCAAAGGACCATCGTAGGCGTGAGAGAGATCTAATTATTCATGGAGCAAACTAAAATGATTTTTTCTATGAATTATGACTTCACATTAGATGTGATGCACAAACGTATACATATGCTTGCATATATTGATTGAATCATAGGGTTAATGTATGATGGTACCTTTTCAAAAGTAATGAAGATAAATGGAAATAGTCTCATGGTCATATTGAATTAGCCAAACGCCATGATCATATTTGAATTCAAATTGATAATAACTCTTAAGATTATGAATAATGGTTAGATAGACCAAACCAAGAATCATTCATGAAAAGTAATACTCATACATTCATATAGTAGTCATCGGTAGCATAGGTGATCATCACACTCTTTATAATCTCTCAAAGCTTATGGAGTCCTTCAAACTATTAGAGAAACATATCTGTATTAGTACTACATTTACAATAGATTCTTGGAGCTAGGTTGTTCTCTATTTGGTAATATAGTACATGGCTAGAAGTATATCATCTTGTCTGCATGAATGGACAATTTATATGATCTCTTTATATATTATTATTAATGTAATTTGGAAGCAAACACTCTTATGAGTATCCAAATAAAGTTTTATAGGCATTGCAGTTTTAGATATTGAGTTATGAATAAATCAAGATCAATGTGTTTGTGCATCCTCTTCCATCTTGAAAGTTTGGATTACCCCTTCGACTTCTTATACATACTACTCTCCGTATAGTTTATCCGAGCTCATGAAATAATTTGTGATAGGTCACTTCAAAGCTCATTTCAAATTGTGAAAAAAGTTATCAATCAACGCCAACTAGGCTCTAAGTTGTGAGTAAAACTTCAAGTGCCTTCTTTCATAAATATTCTCAAGTTGATGAGTAGACAAAGGTAATCTAGTGTGACATAGACTTTTCAGAATGTTCTTCCAAAGTACTATGTTGATATAAATGCATATATTGGGTGCTTACAGAGTTTAGTAAAATTTTGACAAGTTACTTAGGTTGGTCAACAATATGCTTTTCTCACTACCCTCTCATTTCTCAAAACATAGTTTCACACAAAATTATACCATAGATATGAACAAATTCTACCTTTCATTATTTGTTTACTAGCACTTACATAAGCTTAGTGAAGAAATTATAAAATCAGAACACTACAAATCCCTTTTTTACTATCACCAATTACAACTTTACACATCTACAAGCAATATCCTATTAGATGTTAAATCCTATATCATCTTTTTTACATTTTTTGGTGCCTTTCCACATCCCGAAGGGAAAAAAGAAGGTTTTAACGTTCTAGTAAAAAAAATGACATAGAATGGTCTTGATATTTTTGTAATCCTTCATTGAATTTGCATTGTCAATATCCATAGAAGCTTAAAAATGATTTGTATCCTCATTATACTCTTCCTTATTGGATTCAGTTACACAATATTTAAGATCTACAAAGTCTTTGAGAATCTGAGTAACTGTTCTAGTTTCCTACATTCATGCTGCTACAATTTGGCATTGTAGTATCCATATATTTATGCTATTTTTGTATGATTTCTCTCCATGTTATTAATTTAGTTCTCTCCAATACATTTGTTTGATTTTGAGAAAAATAGGTTTGTAATTTTAACGTCGTTTATCAACTCTCTCAATTTGACTAACATCTCTTCATAGTACGATAATTGATAACTTGATGAAATTATATCTTCAGCTATAAAATTACAACTCATGTGCCACTCAACAATGAAATCATTGATAGCCTCTATATTATGGGATTGCTTTTTGGGTATCCAGGTATTTATCACTCAAATAGATTATCTCAGTCTATAGGTTAGTAATTTTTTTTCTTTCTTTTTTTTTGCAAAGATATGTTTAAAAAAATTCTCTACTCCAATAATGATTCTTTTTCCTCAAAGTGTAACATGGATATAATTTTTACAAGATATATAAGAGTTTCTACTTGATGAAATTCATTAGAACTCACCTAATTTGGTTTATCAACAAATATTGGCTTTTTGAGTCAAATAAAACTTCTCCCCCCTTTGAGATGGAACTCCATAGAAAATTTAAAATTCATTTTTCTTGTATGTATTCTATCATTCGATTTCTGAATTTTTTTTGATGATAATGCTTCACTTCTTTTGTACGTAAAGGAAAACGAAAAGCATGAAGAGAAAATTATCTAATTACACGTGTATGAAATTTTGATGAATACGCCTATGTATGTGTATATTACTATATTCTTTTCTTTGTGTATATATGTGTGTGCTTACATGTTCTTCCATGTGTTTTGGTTTTATCCGATAATTCCTATGGGATTTGCATATGTTTATGTTGATATGATTATGTGTGTGTGTTATGTGTTCATGCTTGAGTATTTGTGATTAAGTGTATGTTAAGTTGTTATGTATGTGCCTAATGTCTATTCATGTGTGTAGGTGTGATATGTATGTGTGGATGCTTGCATGTATGTGTGAATATGCAGAGTTTGGATATGAGCTTGTGGAGAAATTTAGGAAACAAAAATATTTTTCTAACAACTAAAAGACTACAACACATAAGTACAATTTGATAAGGAAACTCTCTGAGTACTTGACACTACCTAGTTCCTACACATGAAAATATTTCAGCTACCTATAGCTATTCAAAATCTCGTGCAATCATTAAAGCAAAGAGTGGCCTTGCTAGGCCAAGGGTCTACTTGAATATTTAAACTTTAATGGAGCTTACATGCATGCAAGATAATCAGTTTGAAGCACGATGTGAGTAGATATAGTCTTGAAAGGATACCATGGATGTTAAGAATCCCTTTTCCGAAATTATAGGATTTCTCACACCCTAATGTAATAACTGGGTTATATCTTTTGTGAGAGGACTTTTCGAATTCAAAATCCATCTCGAATCTTTTTGGTTGATCTTGTACTTTCCATTCCTCCAAGTGGCACTCATTGAATGTGTCCCCAAAATCTAAATCTCTAGCCTGAATTTCAACACTACATGAAGCTTCCAACTCCAAGTCTTTATTCATGATCTAATAATGCAATGCCTCTTTTGAAATTTATAAGATTTCTTGTGACCAATGCTTTGGTGAACATGTCAGCGCACTAATTGTTTATATTTATGTGCTATTTCTTTCTCTATGATGTAGCGGTAGTGTACCTCTATGCTTTTTCTCCTAGGATTGAACATAGGGTTGGTAGATAGGTACACACTACTCATGTTATCACACATTATTGGAAAAATTGACTTTCAGATTTAGTTCAAACATGAGCATCTCGAGCAACATAAGCTCACAATTCACTTGGGATAAGATTAACTTTGATTATGGATCTTTGGCTCAAGTCACAAGTGAGCTAATGCTAGTTAACAAGCTATTTATGGAAACTAACTTGCATGTTTATGCATATCCAGTCGTATGTGACAATGTGAGTAGCATTCATGTAGCACCGAATCCTCTCTATCACAAATCCTCTCTATCATGCTCGGATCACTAAAGTGCACTATCACTTCATAAGAGAAAAAGTAATCTCCAAAGAAGTCTCCTTATATCATGCAAGTACCAATGATTAAGTTTCTAACGTGTCTAAAACATCTTTGGATGGAGTGAAGATTTCAAAGTTCAAGGAATGCATCAACATGAAGGAGCTTTGATAAAGATGATGATTTGAAGCTTGAGGAAGACTGTTAAAAGCAAACTTCAAGCCCAAGTCCATGCGAAATCAATCACGAATGTGTTGAATTATGTATGGAAGCCTAAAATCACAAGATTCTATTGAAAGAACTCAACAAAACACTCCCTAATTAATCTCAACTGATTCCTCAAGTAGTGTGCTCCCATGCATGAAATTCCATTTGTTTCGATGTATAGCTGCACCTTAATTCACGACATTTTCGCATGTTGTCCATGGCTCTTGCTAGCTAAGCGTGACAATCCTGAATTCAAGGTACACCTTTCACAATCCGAATACTCATGAAGTGGTTAGAGATAAAAGTAGATAACTCGTTGTAGTAGGGATGCCATTACATTTCGTGGCCAATCACGTAGATTTCCTTGTTCTGTCATTGTGTAAAATTTATATTTAAGAGTAATAGGATGAGATAATAATGAACTTCTATGCAGTAGATCGGATATTGATTATCCTTATTTGTAGTTTCTCCTAGATTTCTGCATGATAATTTAGACTTTGTTTCCCAAAGATAGCGACACACACAGTCGTTAACACATGGATTCTAGACATTTGACTCCAATGTGTTAATGACCAAGTAATTCAAGGCTGAACTTCAATAACTTATTCATTCATAAGTAATTGAGAGAGAGTTAAGAGTAACTAGAATTTCCTTACTAGAAGTCAGAGAAAGAAAGATGACTATAAATTTCCTGACTAGAGAGAGAGAGAGAGAGAGAGATGAGCGCAGATCCACAACTACAATTCTTATCGCTGGAATTAGAGAAAAAAAACTTTGCATTCGAAATCTGTCAGATTTCAGATATAATCACGTGTAGATGCATGGGGGCACGGTTTTCGGAAAAGGGGCAAGGGATGCAGAAGCTGTCTCTCCACAGCGCCGGACTGCGCGTTCTAAGTTGTACATCATCCCAGAGAATATGGAGGCAATGAATCGAAGAAGCTCTTGCGGCGGCACTCCAAGCACAGATCTCATTTGGAATGTCCACTGAACTATTGCGTTGGGTGGATCGGAGGCAGAAGGCATGCGATCTGAGCATTTCGATCGTCAATTTCCATATCCTGGCATAACCCTTAGCAAGGCCTTGTAATCAAGAATGAACGGGAGCTTTTTTCCACACATAGACTATGTCTTTACATATATTAATGGAATCTTTTATTAAAAGGGATAAAGCATGTTTGGAGGAGACAATTTCGTGTGCTTGAAATAATTTCATGTTCAAACATCTAACGGATGGGAAGGTTTGCAGATAGTCCCTCTAAAAAAAAAGGCAAAAATGATCTATCTATTTTAAAGAATAACAATATGAATAAGATTCTAGAGTTCTTATACATAGTAGTCCATCACAATAGGATACATCTAACCTTGCATGTGTAGGATAAACTAGACTACGGACAAGAGTTTCATGTTCCTTCATATCTTCTATCTCTTCTGCTTCATAAACACTAAGTTTATGGTTCATCACCATAGGTGTTCATGTAGGGTTGACATGTTCCATTTTTGACTTCAAACATAGATATTGAATATAGCTTATTTGAGTCAAGTGCATCCGTTGTCCTTTGTAGATAACGTGGATGTATAGGATAAATCTGAGTTATCCAAAATCAAGGATCTTGAATTTTGCATGCATGTGTTTCTTGATTATTTATATCCCAATCATGTCTATACCTATCATAGTTATGTTGTCTACATAAACACATAAGTAGATAGATTCATCATGAATCCTTTTGATGAATAAGATGGATCTGAATAGAAATAATAATGATAGTGTGAGCAATTTCTCCTTGACCCATCAAGCTCGTCATATGTCTGGAGCTCTTCCTCCTCCTATGCAGTATCGCACACAATCAAGTTTATTCTTTTAACCTTCCACCACCTTGCAGATCTTGGCATTAAAGCGCTATATTATACCTAATAATATTATGTATACCTGATGTGGAGGCTCTATTCATGATGTATATCATAGTGGTTGCCTCGTTAGCCCCATATCAATTAGACATCTCCATTTCCTTCATTATTATTGTAGAACATTCTCCAATGTGCCTATTCTTGCTCTTTCGCACACAATATTGTTTTCATGTGTACTTGCATGTCATTTGTATCTTCATTCCATTCATCACCACAGAAATAATGGGACAGGTATTCTCCATCTTCATACGACCTTAAGCACTTGATATACTGATCAAATTCCTTTTTTACAATATTTTTTATTTTTTTTGAAATAATAAAATGCATTTGATCTATGCATCATACAATAAATTCAATTCAAGTGCATGATAGCTCACTTAATTGCTCTTCTTGAAATAAAACCATGTTTGCTTCCCCAATTGACAAGATTCATATAAATTCATAAGGTTTTGATTATACATATTTGATAAACCTAGCACTAACCTTTACCTTTCCATATCCTTCAATCTCTAAGAGTTGATGTATGCATACCTCTTCTAGCTTCCTAGTTCAATATGTGAATTAGGTTATGTGGTTAAAGTTAGGATTCAAATCGAATGTTGTTGGAGTTAGACATCATCCAAAGCATGCGAACAACACAAGGAAGAAGGAGAAGAAGCTTGGAGCACACACAAACTGAATGTATTACCACTAGATGTACAAAAGATAAGTAGCCCATTAGGGCAATAGGCATATATACAATGATAATAGTGCATATCAATCTGCTTCCAAAATCGCAGCCTCAATAGTGTTTCACATGAACTCAAGATGATAATTCTTCTAAGTTATAGGATTTATCACACCTAATTTGATAAGTGTCTTATGTCTATTGTGATGGGGATTTTCAAATAAAAAATTGAACTTAGGTCTCAATGGTTGACCTTTTACTTTCCATTTCTCCAAGTGGTATTGAACCAATGTGTCAAAAAAAAGTAAGGTTGAAGCTTGAATTCCAACACTCCCCCTCATGCATCAAACTTGAAGTCTTCATCTTAGCTCGAATAATCCAATGCCTCTTTTGGACGTTATAAGATTTATTCAGTCCGATGCTTTGGTGAACATGTTAGCACACTAATCATTCATATTTATGTGTTACATTAGGACCTCCTTAGCCAACAACATTCTATGCATAAGCCAAATACGATTCTCCTTATAAATGACCTCAATGCCTAAGAAATAACCTAGATCTTCAAGAACTAAGATCTTAGACTCCTTTCAAAGTGTTTCTTTCATCTCCGTAATGCCTTCTTCATGATCAGATCTAAGATTCAAGTCAACTGTAGGGCTAAATGTCTCTTCATAGTCTACTCCATATGTCTAAGCGAACCATTTAGCTACAAGGGTAGCTTTGTGCCAAACAATACTACCATCTAAATGCTTCTTTACATTATAAGGCCACTTGTTTCCAATTATTTTCATATCCTTCTTCCTGCTCACAAGATTCCAAGCGTGATTAACCTCCAAAAGTTTGATTTCCTCCTGCATTACTTCCTTTCATTCCATATAAGCAATATGCCTTTCCATAAATGAATCATATGTAAGTTATTCCACTAGATGCCTTACTCATTAGACCTTCTTATCTAAGCATTCCATTGATTTGGCTATTTATTGTTGACCTTTGGGCTCTCTTCCTTTCCACGATGGCCTACATTGAGCTCAATTCCTAAATCTTCATCTTCTTCTATCTTTTTGATGTTGGCCTCACCCTTGGTCCTCACATCACTAATTTTGGTTAACACATGAAATACTTCATTGCATCATGATTAAATACTCAAATCCACATTTCCAATAAGGACATTAAGTTTTGTTTCTACCCTTTAAGTCTTCCTTTCTTCATCTTAATTACTTTTTGTAGATACATTTGTAGAATACACCAGTAAAAGCTCATGAAATGTAACATCCCTCGATATGTCTAGCTCCTTTTCTATGGGGTTATAGCATCAAAAACCCTTTTCCCCACGTGTGTATCCTATAAAGACACATCTTTCTAATCTATTCTCAAGCTTTCTGTTTATTCCATTCCTCATGTGGTGGCTCTGTTCATGATGTATATTGTAGTAGTTCATACATCAGCCCAATAGCAATTAGGCATCCCCATTTCCTTCATCATTACCCAAGCACATTTTCCAATGACCTATTCATGCTTTTTCCCACACAATTTTGATCGCATGTGTACCTTCATGTGATTTGTAGAGCCATAGATTCGTGGATCAATGTATTATTTATGACTTATAGATGATTTTAGCAAATGGACTATTCATTACCTTCTGAAGGACAAGGATGAAGTGTTCTCATGTTCTAAGAAGTATCTAGCTCTTCTAGAGAATGAGCCATGTAAAACTCTAGAAATACTAGGGTTTGATAGAGGGGGAGAATATTAATCCGATGAATTCGATTCCTATGCAAGAAAGAAGTGTCAATTGAGATGTTACTACTAAATACACATCTAATAAAACAATTGAGCACTATAGAGGAGAGATAGGACTATTGATGAAGCAATAAATTCCATGTTGAAGGAGAAAATTACGTTACCACATTGCTTATAGGCAAGGTTGTATCCACATACAACACATGTGCACAGATGTCATTTCTAATAAGATTTGAATTAGATTAAAGATTCAAAAAAGTGTATCTTTATAGGCTATGACCTTATTCAAAAGGTTATGCCTATATATCCATAGCAATAAATGTCTCACTATTAGTGCAAATGTTCAGTTTGATGAAAAAATACCAAAAGAAAGATAATTTACCTCTCATATGTATCCACTAAACAATAGTGTTTAGACATGATGACCAAAGAATTGGATGGAGTGAAGCAAGACAAATTAAAAGTTGTTATTGGACAGAATTAAATCTCAAAGAAGCATCATAGGCTTGAGAGGGATCTATTTATTCATGGATAAAACTTAAGACATTTTTTCTATGAACTATGACTTCACATTAAATAAGAGGCATAAACGTATACATCTGCCTGTGTACATTGATTGAATCATAGGGTTAATGTATGATGTTACCTTCTCAAAAGTAAGGAAGATAATTGCAAAAAGTCTGAGAGTCATATTGAGAGAAAAAATCCATGATCATATTTGAATTCAATTAATAATGACTCCTAAGATTATGAATAACGGTCAGGTAGATCAAACCAAAAATCATTTATGAAAACTAATACTCATACTCTCATATTTTAGTCACCGATAGCGTAGATGATCATCACACTCTTTATAGTGATTTATGTAACTCTCTGAAAGCTTATGGAGTCCTTCAAGCTCTTAGAGTAACATATCTCTATTTGTACTACATTTACAATAGATTTTTGGAGCTACGTTGTTCTCTATTTGGTACTATAGTACATGGCTAGAAGTATATCATCTTGTCTGAATGAATAGACCATTTATATGATTTATTTATGTACTATTAATGTAATTTGGAAACTAACACTCTTATGAGTATGCACATAAAGTTTTATAGGCATTGGAGTTTTAGTTATTGAGTTAGGAATAGATCAAGATGAATCTGTTTGTGCATCCTCACCCCCCTTGAAAGTTTGGATCACCCGTCTGACGTCTTATACATAGTACTCTTCGTATAGTCTATCTAAGCTCATGAAATAATTAGGTATAGGTCACTCCAAAGCACATTTCGAATTGTGAGAAAAGTTATCAATCAATGCCAACTAGGCTCTTAGCTGTGAGTAAAACTCCAATTGCGTTTTCCCTATGAATGAAATGTTCCTGTTACATGGTATGTCTATTGAATTCATTAGACGTTAGATCGACCTATTGACAAAAATATCTAACTAAGACTTTCAAAAATATTCATACTGGTAATAGCCTAACACTGACATGTACGCTGGGCTCGAAGACAAAAGTTAAGGAGCATCTGTATCAGATAAGAGATTATTAATTCTTCGTAAATCATAAAGAAATTTGTCAAAAAGTTTACAAAGACTCGAAACTCCTAAATCAATAATTTCCTAAAAAATAACCCAATGCCTCTTTTGAACTTTAGAAGACTTATTCAGTCCAATGTTTTGGTGAACATGTCAGCACACTAATCATTCATATTTATGTGTTACACTAGGACCTCCTTAGCCAGCACTTTCTGTTTGATGCAGTAATATTGTACCTCTTTGTGTTTTCTCATAGCATGGAACATGGATTTTGCAAATAGTTATGCATTACTTAGCTTATCAAACATGATTGAAAATTAATTCACCCTCAAATTTTGTTCACCCATAAACTTCTTGAGCCACATAAATGCACAATTTAAGGATCCCACTATAGGCCTTTCCAAAAGGATCATAAAACTCATTATCTTCCATGGAAGTGAATCTTATGGTTACCTCAACTAGATTCCTTAATGGTTTGCATCTGGTTATCCATGCTTCTTCAATAACTCTAAAACATACTTTCTATGGCCAAGGGAAATAGCGTTGTCCTTATAAATGACTTCAATGCCTAAGAAATAACTTAGGTCTCCAAGAATTAAGATCTTAGACTTCTTCCAAAGTGATGCTTTTATGTCCGCAGTGCCTTCTTCATGATCACCTCTAATATTCGAGTCAACCATAGCGCTAAATGTCCCTTCATAGTCAACTCCATATGTCTAAGAAAACCCTTTAACTACAAGGAAAGTTGTATGTCCAACAATGCTACTATGTAAATGCTTCTTTACATTATGAGACCACTTATTTCCAATTATTTTCATATCTTTCTTCCTTCCCACAAGATTCCAAGTGTGATTTACCTCCAGAGCTTTGATTTGCTTCCGCATAGCTTCTTTTCATTCCATTCATGGGTTTTCCGCTTGAAAGCATCTGGGTTGCTCAAGAACCTTTCTCATATAGCAAATTGTCTTTTCATGAATAATCATACGTGAGTCATTCTACTACATATCTTAGCCATTAGACCTTCTTATCTAACCATTCCATTGATTTGGCTATTCGTTGTCGATCTTTGATTTCTCCTCCTTTCCATTATGGCCTACGTTGAGCTCAATTCCTTCTTCATCTTCTTCTATCTTCGTGATGTTGGCCTTACCCTTGCTCCTCGCATCACTAATTTGGATTAATAAAGGAGATCCTTCATTCCATCATGAGTAAATACTCAAATACAATTTTCCAATAAGGACATTAAGTTTGGTTTCTTAGATACATTTGTAGCATACCTTGGTAAAAGCGCATGAAATGTGACATCCCTCCATATATTTACCTCATTTTCTATGGGGTTATAGAATCTATAACCCTTTCATCCACCTATGAATCCTATAACGATACATCTTTCTAATCTATTATCAAGCTTCTCTTTAATCCACTTGGAATCAACACCTAACATGTGCAACCAAAGACTCTCAAGTGATATTATCTTGCTTCATATTATACTAAGCTTTATAGGGTATCGTATCATGTATACGTGATGTGGGGGCTCTGTGCATGATGTATATTCTAGTGGTTTTTACATCAGCCCAATAGCAATTGGCATCCCCATTTCCTTCATCATTTCCATAGCACATCCTCCCATGTTCCTATTCATGCTCTTTTCCATAGAGTTTTGTTCTCATGTGTACCTGCGTGCGATTTGTATCTTCATTCCATTTGTCTCCAAGAAATTATAGAAATCATGGCACAAGTCTTCTCCCACTCCATATGAGCTTAAGCACTTGATATGCTTATAGAATTCCTTCTCTACAATATTTTTGAATTTTTTGAAATAATAAAAGGCATTTGATCTATAGATCATGCAATAAATTCAAGCCAAGTGGATGATAGCTCATGTAATTCCTCTTCCTGAAGGAAAACCATGTTTTCTTTACCAATTGAAAAGCTTCATAGAACTTCATAAGGTTTCGGTTATAGGTATTTGGTACTCCCAACACTAACCTCTGCCTTTCCATATCCTTAAATCTCTAAGAATTGAAATGTACATACCTTTTGAGCCAGAGGTCCAATTCTTCTACCTTCCTACTTCAATATGTCAATTAGGTTGTGTGGTTAAAGTTGGGATTCAGAAACAATGTGAATAGCATTCCCTCTTTCTTGTCGTTGGCTATCGTTATATACCCGTCATTAGAGTTTTACACTAAATAACCCTCCTTACTAAACTTGACCTACATTTCGTTCTCAAACATTTGAACCACAAAAAGTAGATTCATTTCGATTGTGTGAACATGAAGAATATCTTTCAAGCATTTGGTCTTGTGAGCCCCATCCATCACATCATCTATGTGTGTGATGGCATGAGAAATATAATCCCCTATTTTCACATGTCCTTTGGTTCATGGAACTTTTAGGTTTGAGAAACAATCCATAATATAGATCATATGATTAACCATGTGCATTATCCTTGTCTCATAGTCACTCATTTGCCTCATAGCTAGTATGCTCATTCTTACTTGTAGTAGATGCATAGTTCCCTTGACCTTTGTAGGCTGAATTTGTTTTCTCCTGTTGATAGGAGTCTCTTGCATAGTGGCCATACTTTCCATCTATGAAGAAACGTTCTAAGCTTTTGTTGTTTTTATTAAGGTTGAACTTTCCTCCTCTTCCTCTTGACTTCCCTATCTATCTTCATGAAGAGTCAAGGCCACGAAATGCTCAAAGATGGAAAGAGTATCTCTAACATACACAAATTTTGTTAAATCCTTCAACAACTCATCATCCCTTAGCCCATTCAAGGTGTATCCAACTAGGAGATCATTATCTATGTGAAAACCTATTGATCCCAATGCATCATTCACTTTTTTTTAAATCTTCAAAATATAGCCATTTATATTGATACCACAGTGTCCCATACCATCATGGAGGTATCTTCACCTTGTATATGCCCTATCATTACATTTCTAATGTGTTGAGATAATATGAATATGAATCTCTTATCTCTCTCATTCCACTCTCTCAAGTTCCTTAAATGATCACCATTTGTATTCCCACCCAATCTATGTCTAGCATCAGTGCTACTAATAAGACCCCATGATCCTTTCCCCAAGAGATAGCTAGATATTCTAAATCTCCATGAATGATAATTTTTTTTGTATGAGTGTTTATAGTGTCACATGATGTACTCTAATACACTCTCCTAAATCCATTTGAGGAAAAACAAGAGTGAAATAACAATATGCTTTACCTATCTACTTCACAAGTACGAAAATGATAGGGTTGATGCTCGCATTTCCACTTCTAGACTCCCTTTGCTTGGTTGTGTATGCTTGAACTTGATCTAGCAGATCTCCTTCCATCAAGGTCCTTCAATGGATTATACAAGTCCTCCTTGAATGGCTTTGTATGTAGAAAATACTTTGATACCAATGACGGGAGAAACATTCAATTCCCTATGCAACCTTCAAGCATTGATGGCTTCACACGCATACTCTCTCCAGCTCTATTCACTGAAATTATTGCTTCATTGGACCCTTCAAGAATGAACGGGAGCAATTTTCCACACATAGAATATGCCTTTACATATATTAATGGAATCTATTATTAAAAGAGATAAAGCACGTTTGAGGGAGACAATTTCGTGTGCTTGAGATCATTTCATGTTCAAACGTCTAACGGATGGGAAGGTTTTCAGATAGTCCCTCTAAAAAACATGGCAAAATTGATCTATCTATTTTAAAGAATAACAAAATGAATAAGATTCTAGAGTTCTTATACATTTAGAGTAAGTAAAACCATATTAGTAAGATCCAAAAAAAAATTAGGATAGATGACACTGTATTTATAGGATGAATCAAATATTAGAAGACTAGCAGAAGGGAACTAATGTTATGGTAGATAGTTTTTTTTATCATGATGGATATAAATATTTTATAGACAAGTATACTACAATCAAGAAATCATATAATGAATAGGGAGAAAGTATTACATCATCATAATATATACTATGGGAATGAAAATATCATCCCTTTTGTAATGATGTGAGGATACGTCCAGATTGTGAAGAGATGGATAGATATGTGCTTGAAGATGAAGAGGTGTTGCAAAATCCTTGATCTACACCAGCCAATTGAACTCCAGGAGTATATGGTGGGCCCTTTTAACTTGCCAATGGATGTATTAGACACCCTATGTACCTTGTAAGATCACTCTCAAAAAGATAGATCAAAATAGATAAGTTGGAGTTAGCTCAGAGGTGAAAACTTGCTATTCTTGGTTCATACACCTGTCCAGTGGTTTGCATAATTCTCTGAGCACAGCAATAATTAACTTAATTCCTCTTGGTTAAGTCTAGGTAACTTAAAGATCTAACTTTCAAGAGTAATCGCATAAAAAATAATAAACCACACACTGAGAATGAGTTTTAACAAGTGATGACATCATCCCGATTTTCACGGGCTGCTATAGTTTGAGACCAGTGAGCAGAAAAATGAACATAACTCAAAATGTAGGAATTCAATGATTAGGAACATTTGTATGGTTATACAAGACAGTAAGCTGAATCCAACAAGCTTTAAATCACTGAATTTGAATAAGTAACCACTGAGAAATGGCTCTGACAAGATGAGTAAAAAAGTCGGGTACCTGATAGAGAAGTGAAGATGAACAGACCCTGTTGACTTCAAATGTGTATACCTGAAGAACACAACATTTAAATGACATGAAACTTTGTGAGCATATAGTAGACTTATAGAGCTAACTTTACCAAGTTAAATCATTGAAAATTATGCACCAAGCTTAGAGACAATATCTCTGCAATCTGACTGAGAAAACTGAGAGTAATGGAAGTCAGTAGTACACTTCACAAGAACATGGACATATGAACTCAAATAATCATGAAAATGAAAGTATATTGCTTGTACAATACAATGACTTACTGATACATATGTGTGCCTTGTAATCACACCTTGATATGGCATAAAGCTCAGCTCTTGGAGGTCTTCACATAGGTCTCTCTAACCACGACTAAAACTGCCATCTATTTATAGTTGAGTTTGGGAGGCTAACTTCCCTCAATCACTCTCCAATCAATCAGTGATTGATTTGATTCTCTACTTACCACAAATCACGAATTCATGGCTCCTCTTTCCCTTTTTGATCATGTGGACTCAACCACTTAATATTCTTTCACTTTTACATTAAGTAAACTCTTCAAAAGTTACAAGAGGTAGTTCACAAGTGAACTTTACATAGTCTTCATTTTGAAGCTTCTTTTATGACTTTGTGGGACTCAAGCCAATACTTAGGCTTGTCATAGACTTGCTCCAACAGCTCCCCCTCAAGCGAAGTATGCTTGAGGTCTTCAATCTTCCAAGATTACCTGCAAACCAATCATAGCCTTGAATTTGCAAAGCTTTGTACTATCCAATGCTTTGGTTAGAATATCTGCACATTGTTGATGAGTGGACATATATGATATTTGAATCTCTTTGCTTAAAACCTTCTCTCGTACATAGTGATAATGAACTTCAATATGTTTAGTCCTTGCATGAAAAATAGGATTAGCAGCCGAGTGAATAGAACTCATATTGTCACCAAAAATAGTTGGAGTTCCAAACTCCAATCCAAGATCTTTGAATAATGTCTTCATCCACATAGCTTCCTGAGTAGCTATGGCAAGACCTCTATATTCAGCTTTAGTAGAAGAGAGAGCAACTGTGGGTTGCTTCTTGGATGACCATGAAATAAGCTTTGAGCCTGCAAAGGTAAGATAACCTAAAGTGCTCCTTCTATCTTCCTTGGAGCCAGCCCAATCTGCATCAGAAAATAGCTTCAAACCTAAATCAGATACATAAGGATAATAAAGTCCTTCATTTATGGTTCCTTTGAGGTACTTCAGAATCCTTTTGGCATCATCCATATGTGGTTTCCTTGGTGTGTGCATAAATTGACTTAGCACACTCACACTATAACATATATCTACTCTTGTCAATGTGGCATAGTTGAGACTACCCATTAGACTTTGGTATGATGTGATGTCCTCTATGAGTTCACCTTCATGTGAGCTCAATTTGTGATTGACCTCCATTGGAGTACCTGCAATCTTACAATCTTGCATCTTGAATTTTGCCAACATGTCCTTAATGTACTTTCTTTGAGTGAGAAACAAACCATGATCTTTGTAGACAACTTCCAAGCCTAGGAAGTAGGTAAGTGAACCCAAATCACTTATCTTGAACTCTTCTCTCATCTGATCTTTGATCTTTTTCATATCATCTGCATCATTTCGTGTCAATATAATATCGTCTACATATGCACATAGGTAGATGACCTTAGAGTTACTCTTTTTAATAAAGAGTGAAGGATCTGCCTTGCTTGGTTGAAAGCCTTTGTCCTGCAAGAATGAAACAAGCCTGAAATTCCAAGCTCTTGGAGCTTGCTTTAGACCATACAATGCTTTGTTAAGTTTACACACATAATCAGGATAAACTTGATTCTCAAAACCAGGTGGTTGTGCCATATATACCTCTTCTGTTATCCAACCATTCAAGAATGCATTCTTTACATCTAGTTGAAGTATCTTCCAATTCTTGGAAGAGGCAATACTAAGCAAAACCCTAATAGTAGGCATCTTTGCCACAAGAGAGAAAGTCTCCTCATAATCAATTCCCTGAGTCTGTGCAAAGCCTTTTGCTACAAGCCTTGCCTTATACATGTTAATGGAACCATCAAAATTCTTCTTGAGTTTATAGACCCATCTTGAGCCTATTACCTTCATGGATGAAGTCTTGGGCACCAAATCCCAAGTGTTGTTTTCCTCAAGTGCTTCAATCTCTTCCTTCATTGCATGCTTCCATTCTGATTTTGCTTTGGCCTCTTCAAATGATGATGGCTCCTCTTGGTTTATGTCTTGTGCTATGTAGATAGAATGTTTAGTTACTAATGAGGTGTCAAACCCATACCTTTCTGGTTTTTTCTTTTCCCTCATAGATCTTCTTAGCCCATGATGTGATGATTCTACCTCATGTCCAACTTCTTGCAATTTTGCTTTACCTTTAGACTTCCATGCTTTGATCTTTTCCATCTGAGATTCTTCATCATCCTCTGAGGTGTCTTGTTCTTCAATCTTTGGTTGTTCTCTACCAAGCTTTGGAAAATCTTCTTCAAGATCATATGGTAAATTGATCTTCCTGCATGAATCTTCATACCATGAATTGTTCTCATCAAAAACTACATCTCTTCTTACCAAGAATCCTTTGTTGGTAGGGTTGTATAACCTGTAGCCTTTTTTATTGTTGTCATATCCAATAAATACACATCTTTCTGCCTTTGGATCCATCTTGCCTCTAACCTCTGAAGGAACATGAGCAAAAGCAATACATCAAAAAATTTTACAATGATCTAAGCTTGGTCTTCTTCCAATCCAAGCCTCATATGGAGTCATTCCATCAAGGGATTTTGAAGGAAACCTGTTAATCAAGTAAGTGGCTCTAGATACAGCCTCAGCCCATAAGTAACTAGGTAAATGATTTTCATTTAACATAGACCTTGCAGCTTCAACAATTGTCCTATTTCTCCTTTCTGCCACTCCATTTTGCTCAGGATTGTACCTTGTAGTCACCTCTCTTTTGATTCTTGTTTCTTGAAGAAAAGAATCAAACTCATGGGAGAAGTATTCTCCCCCTCCATCTCGCCTTAGCCTTTTTAGTGATTTACCTGTTTGATTCTCCACAAGAGCCAAATATCTTTTGAAACATGAAAAAACTTCATCTTTGTGTTTCATAAAGAATAGGATAGTCCATCTGCTGCAATCATCAATAAAGGAGACATAATACCTTGATCCAGATATTGAAGTTTCCTTGCTAGGTCCCCATACATCTGTATGAACCAACTCCAAGAGATCTTCATGCATATAACCTTTCTTCATGAATGGTAACCTGTGAGACTTTCCAAATTGACATGCACTACACTTATAAATCATATGTTGTTTTGACAAGTTAGGGAGTCCAAGTACACTTTGGTCCCTGCAAATTTGCTTTAATGACCTTTCACCAATATGTGCTAAACTTTTGTTCCATACTTCCAATTCTGTGAGTGTCTGACTACCATAATTAAACAGAGCAATGTTTCTAGTGTCCTGTAATTCAAATGTGAACAATCTACCTATCTTTTCACCTTTTGCAATTTTTCTGAATCATTGACTTGGATCTTCAACAAATGCTCCTGCTTTTGTGAACCTGACTTGCAACCCTTTCTCTACTATCTGCCCAACACTTATCAAATTCTTTGTAATGGTAGGGACATAGAGTACCTTATTGAGTAGGTTGATGTTTCCATTAGGTGCTTTGACATTGCCTATTTTCTCCACAGGATGTCTTGTGTCATCTCCTGTTTGTACCTCATGCTTATTCCTTGGATCTTCTAAATCTGATAGGAGTGCCACATTTCCTGCCACATGATTTGAACAACCTGAATCTATGTAGAAAACATGCTCATCAGATTTACCTTGTGGCATAGCCATGTTCATGATCAATAATGAATGCTCTTTGTTTGAGTCTTCTGTGTAGTTATTGTAGTCTCTCCTTCCTTTGTAGCCTCCTTGATAGTTTGAATGATTGTAGTTGTTGTAATTGCCATGGTAGTTGTTGAACCTTCATCTTGAGTAGCCATAACTTCCTCTATTGCATCCTCTGCCTCTTTGATTCCTTGAATTCCTAAAGCAATTTTCAGTTGTATGATTAGTTAATCCACAAATAGAACATGGGTTGGAGTCTTGGGATCTCCCCCTGCCTTGTCTACCTCCTCTTCCTCTACCTCTACCATGTCTTCCTCTACCTCTGCCATGTCTTCCTCTACCTGCATAGTTAGCTTGATATGTACCTGCTTCATCATCCATTTTCTTTGCCTTTCCTTTGTTATCTTTGGACTTGCTTTTATCAGTGTATAAAGCTGAAGATTGATTACCTTTAGAGCTTTCTCCATTTTTGATAAGATTTGCCTCTTGAGTAAGTAGTTGTCCAATGAGTGTATTGAAATCAGGTAGATGCATGTCCATGTACAAATCCATAGCTGTGGTCAATGCTTCCCACTTGTCATCTGCCTTCAAGCCATTGATAACCTGCCTTACAATTTTCTCTTCATCTATTACATCTCCAATGCTTCCCAACTGATCCGCTATGTCCTTGAGCTTTGTGACAAAATCAGTCACATTTTGTTTGGGAGCCTTCTTGAGAGTTGTGAAATCCAGCCATAGTTGATGCTTCCTAGCTTTGGTACTTGAAGAGAAGAAGGCTTCAAGTGCATCCCACACTTCTTGAGATGTCTTAGAGCTTCGAATGTGAGGCAACAAAAAATCTGAGATAGAGTTGAGGAGATAAGACCTTGCAAGTGCATCCTTGGAGCACCATGTGCTCAATCTCTGTTACTCTTCTTGTGTTGGTTAACTTTTGTTCCTGAAACTTGGCATAACTTCATCTCCAGCCACATAACCATATAAACTTCTACCTTGGAGATAAGCTTCCATCCTTAATGACCAAGCTGAGTAATTACCTCTATCCAATTTGTCAATTGATGAAGGAAATCCATCTGCCATGTTGTCCAACCTTGCTCTGATACCACTGTTTAGAGATGGATCGATATGTGCTTGAAGATGAAGAGGTGTTGCAAAATCCTTGATCTACACCAGCCAATTGAACTCCAGGAGTATATGGTGGGCCTTTTTAACTTTCCAATGGATGTAATAGACACCCTATGTACCTTGGAAGATCACTCTCAAAAATATAGATCAAAACAGATAAGTTGGAGTTAGCTCAGAGGTGAAAACTTGCTATTCTTGGTCCATACACCTGTCCAGTGTTTTGCATAATTCTCTGAGCACAGTAGCAATTAACTTAATTCCTCTTGGCGAAATCTAGGTAGTATCCCAATCATATCTATACCTATCATAGTTATGTTTTCTACATAAACACATAAATAGATAACTTAATCATGAATCCTTTTGATGAATAAGATGGATCTGAATAAAAATAATAATGATAGTGTCAGCAACTTCTCCTTGACCCATCAAGCTCGTCATATGTTTGGAGCTTTTCCTCCTCCTATGTAGTATCACACACAGTCAAGTTTATTCTTTAACCTTCCACCACCTCGCTGATCTCGGCATTACTCAGGTCATAATGGTTGATCTTTTACTTTCCATTTCTCCAAGTGGTATTGAAACAATGTGTCGAAAAAAAGTAAGGTTGAAGCTTGAATTTAAACACTCCCCCTCAAGCGTCAAGCTCGAAGTCTTCATCTTAGCTCTAATGATCCAATGCCTCTTTTGGACGTTATAAGATTTATTCAGTTCAATGCTTTTGGTGAGCATGTTAGCACACTAATCATTCATATTTGTGTGTTACATTAGGGCCTCCTTAGCTAACAACATCCTATGCATAAGACAAATACCATTGTCCTTATAAATAACTTCAAAGCCTATTAAATAACCTACATCTCCAAGTACTAAGATCTTAGACTCCTTTTGAAGTGTTTCTTTCATCTCCTTACTGCCTTCTTCATGATCACCTCTAATATTCAAGTCAACCATAGGACTAAATGTCTCTTCATACTCTAACTCTACTCCATATGTCTAAGCAGACCGTTTAACTACAAGGGTAGCTTTATGCCAAACAATACTACCATCTAAATGTTTCTTTACATTATAAGCCCACTTGTTTCCAATTATTTTCATATCCTTCTTCTTTCTCACAATATTCCAAGTGTGATTAACCTCCAATGCTTTGAGTTCCTCCTGCATTACTTCCTTTCATTCCATTCATGGGTTTTCTCCTTGAAAGCATGTGGGTTTTCCAACAACCTTTCTCATATAAGAAAAATGGCTTTCCATAAATGAATCATATGTAAGTCATTCCACTAGATGCCTTAATTATTAGACCTTTTTTATCTAACCATTCCATTTATTTGGCTATTTGTTTTTGACCTTTGGGCTCTCTTCCTTTCCACAATGGCCTACATTGAGCTCAATTCCTAAATCTTCATCTTCTTCTGTCTTTTTGATGTTGGCCTTACCCTTGGTCCTCACATCACTAATTTGGGTTAATACATGACATCCTTCATTCCATCATGAGTAAATACTCAAATCCACATTTCCAATAACGACATTAAGTTTTGTTTCTACCCTTGAAGTCTTCCTTTCTTCATTTTAATTACCCTTTGTAGATACATTTGTAGAATATCCCAATAAAAGCTGATGAAATCTGACATCCCTCGATATGTCTAGCTCCCTTTGTATGGGGTATATACCAATGCATAACCATTTTCCCCACTTGTGTATCCTATAAAGACACATCTTTCTAATCTATTCTCAAGCTTTCTCTTTATTTCACTTGGAATCAAAACTAACATCTGCAACCAAAGACTCTCAAGTGTAATATATCTTGCTTCCTGTTATACCAAGATTCATAGGGTATGGTATCATGTATACCTCATGCGGTGGCTCTATTCATAATGTATATTGTAGTGGTTGTTACATCAGCCCAATACCAATTAGGCATCCCCATTTCCTTCATCATTGCTCTAGCACATTTTCCAATGTACCTATTCATGCTTTTCTGCCACACAATTTTGATCTCATGTGTACCTTCATGTGATTTGTATCTTCATTCCAATTGTCTCCAATAAATTATAGAAATCAATAGCGTAAGTATTCTCCCACTCCATATGACCTTAAGCACTGGATATAGTTATAGAATTCCTTTTCTACAATAGGTAACCATTCACAAAGAAAGAGTACACACATGGAGGTCTTCTAGAGCTTGTCCACATAGGTGTTTGGGGACCAAGAAAAGAGCCATAGATTCGTGGGTCAAGGTATTATTTATGATTTATAGATTATCTTAGCAAATGGATTGTTCATTACCTTCTAAAGGAGAAGGATGAAGTGTTCTCATGTTCTAAGAAGTATCTAGCTCTTCTAGAGAATCAGCCATGTATAACCCTAGAAATACTAAGGTTTGATAGAGGGGGAGAATATTAATCCCATGAATTCGATTCCTAATTGCAAGAAAGAGGTGTCAATTGAGATATTACTACTCAATACACACCTAATAAAACAATTGAGCACTAGAGAGGAGAAATAGGACTATTGATGAAGCAATAAATTCCATGTTGAAGGATAAAATTACTTTACCACATTGCTTATAGGTAGAGGTTGTATCCACACGCAATACATGTGCACAAGTGCCATCTCTAATAAGATTTGAATTAGATTAAAGATTCAAAAAAGTGTATCTTTATAGGCTATGACCTTATTCAAAAGGTTATGACTATATATCCATAGCAATAAATGTCTCATTATTAGTGCAAATGTTTTGTTTTATGAGAAAAGGATCATGTTTTCAATAAGGTTCCTAGAAAATCATGCTCTCATATGCAATAGAAGAAGATTTTCCAAAAATGTGAAACAAGATTAAAAATACACTTCAAAAATGATGTAAACAGATGAAACTCCAAAGTATCGTCTAAGATACAAAGAGTGTTATGGATGTTGTTTAATCCTCTCGCGAAACCAGCACCAGATCTATGAAGCATCAAAGGTAGCGAGAAAGGTATGTCAATGACACATTACTAGTTACTAAAAGTTTTATCTATTTAGCACAAGGCTTAAAAATTGAGGATCCCACATCTTATGAGCAAACTAAGAAGAAACCAAGGTGGATGCATGCTATGTATGAATAAATAGAATCCTTGCACAAGAACCACTCTTGGCAGTTGGTACGCAAGACTCCAACCATGAGGATGTCTTGATGGGTATACAAAGAAAAGAAAAACTCTAATGGGACCTTTACTAGGTACAAGACTAGACATCTAGCTAAAGGTGATGCTCACACCAAAGGTATGCACCTTCTTTCTATGGCAAAGATGCCAACAATCTGAGTACATATGAGCATTGTAGCTAGCAAGAGTTAGAGGAAATATCAAATGGATGATAAGAATGCATTTATCAATAGAAGGATATTTGAAGAGGTTTATATTGCCCAAGCCCTTGAGTGTGAAAACTCGGATTTCTATCATCATGTGTGCAAGTTATGGAACGTCAAAGCTCTCAAGGAGCTTGGAATCTTAGGTTTGTGATCCCTTTCTCACACAAAGTTTCCAATGTGACCAAAGAAGATAATCTTAAGGTTGCACATACACCAATGGAGTTGCATTCAAAGCTAACTCTGGTGAAGTGGAGCTTATTATATATGTAACAAGATACCAAAGCTTGGCGGATAGTTTGAGCTATGCCACACACACTAGGGTACACATTTTCTATAATGTAAGTCTTCTAAGGCAATCGACGCATCCTCATCGGAATCCCCACATGGAAGCAATTAAAAGTATTTTCAAGTATTTAAAGGGAACCATGAATGAGGGTTCCTTCTATCCAATATACATGTGATGTAGATATAAACTTATTCTCATATGTAGATTGGTTATGTAGAAAAGATGATAAAGGGGTTCTTAAAGTTATCTTAGGTTTGCAGTTACAAAGCCTATGTCATCGCCATATAGGCAACCTAGTACTCCTCTTTTATCTACTAAATCTCATTTTGGAGGTTTTACAAATAAAACTCAAGAAGCAATGTGGAGTAAGGAATTATGCTCAGATTTGGGTGTGAATTATTTCCAACCACATATATTTGGGGCCACCATCAGATCTTGGAATCTTAGATCAAATCCAATTTAGCATGTTACTAACAAACACAATCAAGTCCATTATTATTATCTTAGTAAAAAATATCAAAAGAAAGATAATTTACCTCTCATATGTATCCACTAAACAATAGTGTTTAGACATGATGAGGAAAGCATTGGATGGAGTGAAGCTGAACAAATTAAAAGCTATTATTGGACTCAATTAAACCTCAAAGGACCATCATCGGCTTGAGAGGGATCTATTTATTCTTGGAGCAAACTAAAGATATTTTTTCTATGAACTATGACTTCACATTAGATAAGAGGCATAAACGTTAACATCTGCTTGTGTACATTGATTGAATCATAGGGTTAATGTATGATGTTACCTTCTCAAAAGTAAGGAAGATAAATGGAAATAGTATGATGGTCATATGAGAAAAAAATCCATGATCATATTTGAATTCAAATTGAGAATGACTCCTAAGATTATGAATAATGGTCAGGTAGATCAAACAAACAATCATTCATGAAAACTAATACTCATACTCTCATATATTAGTAAAAGGTAGCGTAGATGACATCAAACTATTTTAGTGATTTATGTAATTCTCTCAAAGCTTATGGAGTGCTTCAAGCTCTTAGAGTAACATATCTCTATTTGTACTACATTTACACTAGATTTTTGGGGCTACGTTGTTCTCTATTTGGTACTATAGTACATGGCTAGAAGTATATCATCTTGTCTATATGAGTAGACCATTTATATGATTTATTTATATACTACTATTAATGTAATTTGGAAACTAACACTCTTATGAGTATGCACATGAAGTTTTATAGGCATTACAGTTTTAGATATTGAGTTATGAATAAATCAAGATGAATCTGTTTGTGCATCCTCATCCCCCTTGAAAGTTTGGATCACCCCTCTGACTTCTTATACATACTACTCTTCATATAGTCTATCTAAGCTCATGAAATATTACCACTCGAAAGCACATTTCAAATTGTGAGAAAAGTTAGCAATCAATGCCAACTAGGCTTTTAGCTATGAGTAAAACTCCAATTCCGTTCTTCCATAAATATTCTCAAGTTGATGAGTAGAGAGAAGTATAATCTACTATGACACAGACTTTTCAAAACGCTCTTCCAAGGTACTATGTTGATATAAATGCATATATTGGTAGCTTAGGGAGATTATAAAATTTGGAGGAGTAACTTAGGCTGGTCAAGAGCATGCTTTCCTCACTACCCTCTTATCTCACAAAACATAGCTTCACACAACGTAACACCATAGGTATGAGCGAATTCCACCTTTCATTATTTGTTGATTAGAACATTAACATAAGCTTAGTGAATAAATCATAAAATCAAAACACTACAACTCGTTTTTTGGTATCACCAATTACAATTGTAGACATCTACAGACAATATCCTATTAGAACTTAATTCCTATATCATGTTTTCACTTTTTTTTGGTGGCTTTTCACATCCCGATTGGGAAAAACAAGATTTTAACCTTCTTGTAAACAAAATGACATAGAATTGTCTTGATATTTTTGTAATCCTTCAATGAATTTGCATTGTCAATATCCATACAAGCTTAAAATGGATTTGGATCCTCATTATCCTCTTCCATATTGGATTACGTTACAAAATAGTTAGCATCCACAAAGTCTTTGAGAATCTGAGTAACTATTCTAGTTTCTTACATTCATGCTACTACAATTTCCTAGGATTGAACATAGGTTTCGTAGATAGGTACACACTACTCACGTTATCACACATTATTGGAAATTAATTGACCTTTAGATTTAGGTAAGACATGAGCATCTCGAGCAACATAAGCTCACATTTGATTTGGGATAAGATTAATTCTGATTATGGAGCTTTGGCTCAAGGCACATGTGAGGTAATACTCGTTAACAAGCTATTTATGGAAAGTAACTTGCATGTTTATGCATATCCAATCGCTTGTAACAATGTGAGTAGCATTCATGTAGCATCAAATCCTCTCTATCATGCTCAAATCAAGCACATTAAAGCGCACTATCACTTCATATGAGAGAAAGTAATCTCCAAAGAAGTTTCCTTAGATCTTGCAAGTACCAATGATTAAGTTTCTAACATGTATAAAAAATCTTTGGATGGAGTGAAGATTTCAAAGTTCAAGGAATGCATCAACATGAAGGAGCTTTGATAAAGATGATGATTTGAAGCTTGAGGAAGACTGTTAAAAGTCAAGTTTCAAGCCCAACTCCATGCAAGATCAATCATGAAAGTGTTGAATTATGTATGGAAGCCTAAAATCACAAGATTCTATGAAATGAACTCAACAAAAATCTCCCTAATTAATCTCAACTGATTCCTCAACTAGTGTGCTCCCATGAATGAAATTCCATTTGTTTGGATGTATAGGTGCACCTTAATTCACGACATTTTCTCATGTTGTTCATGGTTCCTAGTAGCTAAGTGTGACAATACTGAATTCAAGGTACACCTTTCACAATCCGAATATTGATGAACTGATTAGAGATAAAAGTAGATAAGTCGTTGTAGTAGGGATGCCATTACATTTGGTGGCAAATCACATAGATTTCCTTGTTCTATCATTGTGTAAAATGTATATTTAAGAGTAATAGCATGAGATAATAATGAACTTCTATCCAATAGATTGGATATTGATTATCATTATTTGTATTTTCTCCTAGATTTCTGCATGCTACTTTCAACTTTGTTTCCCAAAGATAGGAACACACACAGTCATTAACACATGGAGTCTAGACATTTGAATCCAATGTGTTAATGACCAATTAATTTAAGGCTGAACTTCATTTACTTATTCATTCATAAGTGATTGAGAGAGAGTTGAGAGTAACTACAAATACCTTACTAGAAGTCAAAGAAAGAAAGATGACTAGAAATTTCATGACTAGAGATGAGAGAGAAAGAGACACACAGAGAGAGAGAGAGAGATGAGCGCAAATCGACAACTACAATTCTTATCGTTCAAAGTTGGGATTTGAAATGTATCAGATTTCAGATATGATCACGTGTAGATGCATGGGGGCACCATTTTCGAAAGTGGGGCAAGGTTTGCAGAAGTGTCTCTCCACAGCACCGGACTGCGCGTTCTAAGTTGTACATAATCCCAGAGAATATGGAGGAAATGAATCCAAGAAGCTCTTGCGGCGGCACTCGAGGCACAGCTCTCATTTGGAATGTCCAGTGAACTATTGTATTGGGTGGATCAGAGGCAGAAGGCATGCGATCTGAGCATTTTGATCCTCCATTTCCACATCCTGGCATAACCCTTAGCGTCGAATGAATAACAAATGGCTGCAATAATATGTGCTCTTACTATATAGTGCCATTCTCAAGAGAAAGAGAAACATGAGAGAAGTGACTAATGTTGGGTGTTGCTCTAAGAGAGATCCTATGAGCAGATGGTCCTCACAACCTTGATTGGGCAAATCAGCAAGATCCTCTTCATAGATACATGTGTGCTCCTACTGCACCACTCAATCACTTTCTCTCCCCTACAAAAGTCTTATTCGAGAAGATGAACACAACTACATGACGACAAAGGGATTGTGCAGTAGGTGTGCAAAGTGTAGATGAAATACTTGTGGCCAGCCAAGAGATCACTCAAAGAGATAGAGACGGAGCTAATGAGATCTAAAGTTGATGGAGTAGATCCACAAAGTTCTAGCAATGCTGGTCCAGGGGATGATGGAGAGACAGAGAGAGAGAGGGAGATAGATAGATAGATAGATAGATAGATAGATAGATAGAGAGAGAGAGAGTAGGGTGGATTGGCATAGCAATCAGTGATGGAGCTATGCAAGAGAAGATTCGATCTCGATCCCGATCTCAACTCGCATGGCATCCCTTACCCATTCCTTCTATTGCTCTCTCATCTTCTTATTTCATGGGGAGGTTTTTGTAATGTGCCTTTTGTGCCATCGATCACAACTCCTTTATCTAGATCTTTTTGTGATCCATGCAAGACCTTACAAAGATGATCTAAATAACACGGTGAAATGGATTCTATGTGAAAATAATAAAGTAGATAAGAGAAATAGAGAGAGAGAGAGAGACTTGTGCAAAAGAGATTTGTGAGAGAGATAGATAGATAGAGAGAGAGAGAGAGAAAGAGAGAGAGAAAGAGAGAGAGAGAGAGGTAGATGTGGTGATGCAACGATGGCGGATCAATGCAAAAGAGAGCTGAGAGAGAGAGAGGGAGAGAGAGTAGAACACATAAAGAATGGGCTTGTATGATTCAGTAATGGTAGTGATCGAGAGACAGAAGAGAGGAAATCTAGTCCATGAAGCGACTAAAGAAAAACATAGTAATGCAATATTGATATCATCAAACAAATGCACATATATGTAGGGGAGCTCTATCAGATTCTTATGCTAAGCCAAGGGTAGATTGTGAGAATTAATTATTTGATATTGGGCACATAGCTGATTCATATATGGTTGTTGCGGACCTCATGAATATCAGCTGAGGAAATTTCATAGGACCTGTTATAGAGGACACTTGTTTTGCCTTTGATGGTAGATTATGTGGGAATGTTGCAAGGTATATCAATCACATCTGTGCTCCAAACCTTTTTCCAAAAAAATTTATTTATGGTACTATTGATCTGAGGTTTCCCAGTGTAGTGCTGTTTGCGATGGAGAATATCCCACCTATGAGAGAACTCTCTTATGACTACAACTATAGCATAGATCACATGAGGGATATGAATGGTAATATAAAGTGTAAACAATTCTTTTGTGGGGATCAAAATTGGCGAGGTAGGTTGCATAACATAGTCCACAACTTGATCAAGCATTTTGTATTTTGATTCTATATACGATCTGAATGTTAATGTTGCATACTTAATTTAAAATTACTCAAAGTAAATACGCACAAAAACTAGTTTCAATATGCCAATGTTCTTCTTGACTTTGCAATAAAATATTCAAGGTGCTTGTGACTATATATTTAACTTTATCAAGTTCTCATCACCATGCATGACAAATACATGTTGTTCATGAAATTTAAACATCAAATTATCTTTAGTTGATATCAAAACTAGTTTCGATCATTGTTTCAAAATGATTAGATTGCTATGTTTAAGTATCTCAAAGAGATTATGGTGGTATCAAGTATAGACTTTCTCTCTCACTAATATGTATGTTGATTGATACATTAAAAAGAATTCATTTATGTCGTGGTACATGATAAACTGAGCTAGAACTGTTATCACTACATAATGGTTAGAGTATAGGTCTGGGGCTCAATATATGTTTTCTATCAAGATTCACAAAGCTAATGGTCTCCATGAGATTTTGTTTTATTTTATCAAAGGTACTAATGATTTTTTATTCTCCCTACGGAACGTCTCTCCAGGTTCCAATTGATCTTTTTCAGATATTATATAAAGTGAAGAGCTCAAGCTTTGAAGACCAAAGTGAAGCATTACCTCATCACAATTTTTTTCTCCACGTCTAGGATTCTCATGATTTGAAGCACCATTCGAGATATTATATGAAGTGAAGAGAAAGTTTTGAAAACTCAAAGTGGAGAGTTCTCCAAGTTTCTCTCTAGGTTACTACGTGACTTTGAAGTAAAGAGAGGTGTTTTAAGTAAAGATTTTGGAGTTACAAAGACTGAAGACCCGGTGTGAAATGAAGTTCCTACCGCAAAGGCGGAAGAAAAGTTGAAGGGCATCTTCTCGCACTGTAGTTATGAATCTTTTTTGTATTAGTCGGCAAGATATATGTTAAGAAGTAGCAAACAATCAAAAACTTTCGTAGCCATTGAGAAGCCAATCTCTCTAGAGATGAAGAATATGTACAAACTCCATGCATTTGGACAACTATGGGTATTGTTCAAGGTCATAATGTATTTGAGACCCTGTTTGTGCATGAATTAGACTACACATATATACTTATGATGAGCTTTGTCAAGAAAATCTTACAAATGCAATCCATGTAACATCTAAATGTTCAAGGTGTCACGAGCCTCTCTCTCTCTCTCTCTCTCTCTCTATATATATATATATATATATATATATATATATATATATATATTAAATACATAAACATGCACTTACTTAGGTGTAAATATATATATATATATATATATATATGTATATATATATATATATATATATATATATATATATATATATATGTATATATATATATATATATATATATATATATATATATATATATATATATATATATATATATATATATATATATATATATATATATAAGTAAGTGCATGCTTAAGTGTTCCAAATACATGAACTCTAAGGCTACCAAAAATAGAGATACATCTAGAAGATCTAAAAAAATCAAGCCAAAAACCAAACAACATGCAAAAGGAATGATACCAAAAAGATCAATTAATCAAAAGGAGGCTATCAAGCCCTATCAAGTTCCTCACATGTGACGGGGTATAATAAATCAAATTAAGAATTAATCTTGGATATAGAGGAAGAGCTAAAGATATCTATAAGGCTTTAAACTAAAGAAATAGAAATGGTATTTGATTTTCTCAAAGAAGATAAACGAAACTTGTGTGAAGATTCAGCTCAGTATATCATCTTGAGTGATGTGATTAGTCAAGAATCAATTAAGGAAATAGGTCTTTATCAAGAATATGAAACGAATGAAAATTCAAACTATCACTTTCAGGTAAGCAAAGATAAAAAAGAGATAAGACCACGTGCTAAAGAATTTGATTATGAAGATATGGATATATTTTTTAATGTCATGAATACACATCTTATAAACGGATTCAATATGTAAAAAATGAATAGAATGAATTAATTGATGAAGTTGGACACAAAAACTATGAGACAAGATATGGTCCAATTGAATCACAAGTATGTGTAGAGGACTTTAGAAATCATGAAGAATTTCGTCAAATCAACATAGAGTTGAATGAAGAGCAAGACCATGTTTGGGGTAGATCATTTGAGGGAACATTATGATGATATAACCTTGGGTGCTACTTAGAGCAGGAGTGAACTGAGTTCTAAAGTAGTAAGTGAAGGTGATGTCAAGGTTTCCCGCAATGAGTAATATAGAGCACTTATCACTAAGACCATGAACTAAGGAAACTCTTGTCAATGCTTCTCAAGACCTAGGAGGGGGTGAGAGGCTTGAGATTGATCTAGAGGAAATCCAAAATCATGATGAAATTTCTTCAAATCATATTTTCTACATGATGAAAATCTGAAAATACATGGTGAGTGCCTAATGAATATATGTATAAGGAATGCTTCAGTCGGATTATTGTGAAGAATTTTTCTTTCAACGGGTGTGCGGGTTGAGAGAACAAGTGAAAATACGCTTTTCAGTATAGTTCAGCAATCAAAAAAGATAGTTTCTTTCCTTAGAAAACATGTAAAATTGTTGATGTTTGCACCATGATTTCGTATGATTGTACCTATAGTATGCATAATTGATATTTACGTGCTCGTGTGCCTTCACTCATGCAGGTGCACATCCAATTTGACATTAAAATCTATATTGAAATCTACACCTAGAAATTCGAGAGCGAAACGTGATCATAAGATGTTTCACACCTTCTCTATGGACCATAATTTTTTTGATAAATTTAGAATACGCATGTAAAAGGGCCCACGGCATGGTCATGCGTAGGAAAATGTGTTTAATAGCACGCACACTTGACTACTCTTTCCATAATTCATTTTAGAGATCTTGCAAAAATAACACGAAACTCTATGGTGGTGTGTGTGGAGGCCACAAAAGTTTGGATGGAATGAATGTTGTAACATTTCCATACATGCGCATTGGTAGATGTCATTGGTACACAAAAGCATCAAGGCAAGAACATGCATAGGCAGGAACGACTTGGTTTCGGGTTCCAAAGGCATGTGGATGTGCTTTGATGATGTGCAAGGAATTATTGGGAAGCGTTTCTTATTGGAAAGGGCCCATTGATATTCAAAAGTGATGGGTGGCACTAATATGCTCGAGTAAAATGCTCATACTTGAGATGGTGTAATCCTTTTCATCTTTCAATAAATTTACCTAATTTAGAAATGATTAGAGGTTTTCTTATCATTGGTGCTTCAACAAACCTTAAAGAACCTATAGGAGGCAGAATCATATTTGATGCACCATGCGAATAGCACGTGAAAGGATTATTTGTGCATTTCGAAATGGAGGCATTAAGAAAACATGAGGTGCATAGGGTCATTTCATGGGTATATTCTCGTGAATCAAATGTGAGAAACGCGTTTTGTTGGGAGGACAGAGCAAGAAAAAGCAACACGTCACGTGATTCAAAGGGGTATTTATCAGAAGGAGGCTCAACATGTGCAACAATTTTTTTTTTCTTTTGTCTTGTGAGTGATGAGCAACCAGCACAACCATAACTCAAACTAATGTATGTCCAATTCCAAAAAGGAATCAATTCATCATATTGGAGTTTTAGAAGAATGGGCGGATGGTCAAACCTAGTGGAATATAACATTCTTTTTGTTGTGCTTGTTACAAGAATCCTAGCTTTGGTTCCCTTAGCACCTTTTTGGCATGTTGATTCTCTGAGGCTAGCATCTGCATTTTGAGATGCTCTTGGAGTCTTATTTGTTCTTATTAGAGCAATAAGTAATATGTACAAGCTTTTACATGGAGATATCAACATTCTCACATGATTATCAGTTAGATTTTTCCAATAGGTGCTAAATGAACTTGAGGTTGATAGACAATCCAGGACTATGGTACAAATATCTCTTTCCCTTTGCACAATGAACTATGTCATAGCAAGTCATTTGAGTTCCTTTTATTTGGAGCAGACACATTAAACGATGTTTTACTTAGGAGAGTTATCATCTTGAGTTCATGTGAAACACTATTGAGGGTTTGACTTTGGAAGCAGATTGATATGCACTATTATCATTGTATATATGCCTATTGCCCTCATGGGCTACTTATCTTTTGTACATCTAGTGGTAATACATTTAGTATTGTGTGTGCTCCAAGCTTCTTCTTCTTTTTCGTTGTGTTGTTCGCATGCTTCCGATGATGTCTAACTCCAACAACATTTGATTTGAATCCTAACTTTAACCAGATAACCTAATTCACATATTGAACTAGGAAGCTAGAAGAGATGGACCTGTAGAAAAATAGGTATGAATATATCAACTCTTAGAGATTGAAGGATATGGAAAGGTAAAGGTTAGTGCTAGGTTTATCAAATATCTATAATCAAAACCTTATGAATTTATATGAATCTTGTCAATTGGGGAAGCAAACATGGTTTCATTTCAAGAAGAGCAATTAAGTGAGCTATCATGCACTTGACTTGAATTTATTGTATGATGCATACATCAAATGCCTTTTATTATTTAAAAAAAAATCAAAAATACTGTAAAAAAGGAATTTGATCAGTATATCAAATGCTTAAGGTCGTATGGAGTGGGAGAATACCAGTCCCATTATTTCTATAATTTCTTGGTGATGAATGGAATGAAGATACAAATCACATGCAAGTACACATGAAAACAAAATTGTGTGCCAAAGAGCAAGAATAGGTACATTGGAGAATGTTCTACAATAATAATGAAGGAAATGGAGATGCCTAATTGCTATGGGGCTAACCAAGCAACCACTCTGGTATACATCATGAATAGAGCATCCACATCAGGTATACATAATATTATTAGGTATAATATAGCGCTCTAATGCCGATATCTGCAAGGTGGTGGAAGGTTAAAAGAATAAACTTGACTGTGTGCGATACTGCATAGGAGGAGGAAGAGCTCCAAACATATGACGAGCTTGATGGGTCAAGGAGAAATTGCTGACACTATCATTATTATTTCTATTCAGATCCGTCTTATTCATCCAAAGGATTCATGATGAATTTATCTCTTTATGTGTTTATGTAGACAACATAACTATGATAGGTATAGACATGATTGGGATATTAATAATCAAGAAACACGTGCATGCAAAATTCAAGATCCTTGATTTTGGATAACTCAGATTTATCCTATACATCCACGTTATCTACAAAGGACAAGGGATGAACTTGACTCAAATAAGCTATATTCAATATCTATGTTTGAAGTCAAAAATGGATCATGTCAAGCCTACATGAACACCTATGGTGATGAACCATAAACTTAGTGTTTATAAAGGAGAAGAGATAGAAGATATGAAGGAACATGAAACTCTTGTCCGTAGTCTAGTTTATCCTACACATGCAAGGTTAGATGTATCCTATTGTGATGGACTACTATGTATAAGAACTCTAGAATCTTATTCATATTGTTATTCTTTAAAATAGATAGATCATTTTTGCCATGATTTTTAGAGGGACTATCTGAAAACCTTCCCATCCGTAAGATGTTTGAACATGAAATGATTTCAAGCACACGAAATTGTCTCCGCCAAACATGCTTTATCTCTTTTAATAAAAGATTCCATTAATATATGTAAAGGCATAGTCTATGTGTGGAAAATTGCTCCCGTTCATTCTTCGTTTCATTGCCTCCATATTCTCTGGGATGATGTACAACTTAGAACGCGCAGTCCGGCGCTGTGGAGAGACAGCTTCCGAAAACCGTGCCCCCATGCATCTGCACGTGATTATATCTGAAATCTGACAGATTTCGAATGCAAAGTTTTTTTTCTCTAATTCCAGCGATAAGAATTGTAGTTGTGGATCTGCGCTCATCTCTCTCTCTCTCTAGTCAGGGAATTTATAGTCATCTTTCTTTTTCTGACCTCTAGTAAGGAATTTCTAGTTACTCTTAACTCTCTCTCATTTACTTATGAATGAATAAGTAATTGAAATTCAGTCTTGAATTACTTGGTCATTAACACATTGGAGTCAAATGTCTAGAATCCATGTGTTAACGACTGTGTGTGTCGCTATCTTTGGGAAACAAAGTTTAAATTATCATGCAGAAATCTAGAAGAAACTACAAATAAGGATAATCAATATCCAATCTACTGCATAGAAGTTCATTATTATCTCATCCCATTACTCTTAAATAAAATTTTACACAATGACAGAACAAAGAAATCTACGGGATTGGCCACTAAATGTAATGGCATTCATACTACAACGAGTTATCTACTTTTATCTCTAACCACTTCATGGGTATTCGGATTGTGAAAGGTGTACCTTGAATTCAGGATTGCCACGCTTAGCTAGCAGGAACCATGGACAACATGTGAAAATGTCGTGAATTAAGGTGCAGCTATACATCAAAACAAATGGAATTTCATGCATGGGAACACACTAGTTGAGGAATCAGTTGAGATTAATTAGGGAGTGTTTTGGTGAGTTCTTTTAATAGAATCTTGTAATTTTAGGCTTCCATACATAATTCAACACTTTCATGATTGATTTCGCATGGACTTGGGCTTGAAGTTTGCTTTTAACAGTCTTCCTTAAGCTTCAAATCATCATCTTTATCGAAGCTTCTTCATGTTGATGCATTCCTTGAACTTTGAAATCTTCACTCCATCCAAAGATTTTTTAGACATGTTAGAAACTTAATCATTGGTACTTGCATGATCTAAGGAAACTTCTTTGGAGATTACTTTTTCTCTTATGAAGTGATAGTGCACTTAAGTGATCTAAGCATGATAGAGAGGATTTGATGCTACATGAATGCTACTCACATTGTCACAAGCGACTGGGTATGCATAAACATGCAAGTTACATTCCATAAATAGCTTGTTAACTAGCATTAGCTCACATGTGACTTGATCCAAAGCTCCATAATCAGAGTTAATCTTATCCCAAGTGAAATGTGAGCTTATGTTGCTCAAGATGCTCATGCTTGACCTAAATCTGAAAGTCAATTAATTTCCAATAATGTGTGATAACGTGAGTAGTGTGTACCTATCTACCAACCCTATGTTCAATCCTAGGAGAAAACACATAGAGGTAGACTACCGCTACATCATAGAGAAAAAAATAGCACATAAATATAAACGATTAGTGCGCTGAAATGTTCACCAAAGCATTGGACACAATAAATCTTATAAATTTCAAAAGAGGCATTGCATTATTAGATCAAGGATAAAGACTTGGAGTGGGAAGCTTCATGCAATGTTGAAATTCAAGCTAGAGATTTAGTTTTTGGGGACACATTCAATGAGTGCCACTTGGAGGAATGGAAAGTACAAGATCAACCAAAAAGATTCGAGATGGATTTTGAATTCAGATAGTCCTCTCACAAAAGACATAACCCACTTATTACATTAGGGTGTAAGAAATCCCATAATTTAGGAAAAGGGATTCTTAACATCCATGGTATCCTTTCAAGACTATATATACACACATCGTACTTCAAACTGATTTTCTTGCATCCATGTAAGATCCATTAAATTTTGAATATTCAAGTAGACCCTTGGCTTAGCAAGGCCACTCCTTGCCTGAATGATTACACGAGATTTCGAATAGCTATAGGTAGCTGAAATATTTTCTTGTGTAGGAACTAGGTAGTGTCAAGTACTCAGAGAGTTTGCTTATCAAATTGTACTTATGTGTTGTAGTCTTTTAGTTGTTAGAAAAATATTTTTGTTTCCTAAATTTCTCCACAAGCTCATATCCAAACTCTACATATTCACACATACATGCAAGCACCCACACATACATATCACACGTACACACATGAATAGACATTAGGCACCTACATAACAAATTAACATACACTTAATCACAAATACTCAAGCATGAACACATAACACATACACATAATCATATCAACATAAACATATGCAAATCGCATAGAAATTATCGGATAAAACTAATACACATGAAAGCACATGTAAGCAAACATATATATACACAAAGAAAAGAATATAGAAATATACACATACATAGGCGTATTCATCAAAAGAAGTGAAGCATTATCATCAAAAAAATTTCAGAAATCAAACGATACATTACATACAGGAAAAATGAATTTTAAATTTTCCATGGAGTTCCATCTCAAAGGGGGGAGAAGTTTTATTTGACTCAAAAAGAAAATATTTGTTGATAAACAAAACTAGGTGAGTTCTAATGAATTTCATAAAGTAGATACTCTTATATATCTTGTAAAAATTATATCCATGTTACACTTTGAGGAAAAACAATCATTATTGCATTAGAGAATTTTTTTAGACATATCTTTGCAAAAAAAAAGAAAGAAAAAAAACCTACTAACCTATAGACTGAGATAATCTATTTGAGCGATAAATACCTAGATACCCAAAAAGCAATCCCATAATATAGGGGCTATCAATGATCTCATTGTTGAGTCGCACATCAATTGTAATTTTATAGGTGAAGAGATAGTATCATCAAGTTATCAATTATCATACTATGAAGATATGTTAGTCGAATTGAGGGAGTTGATAAACGACGTTAAAACTGTAGACCTATTTTTCTCAAAATCAAACAAACGTATTGGAGAGAACTAAAGTAACAACATGGAGAGAAAGCATACAGAAATATCATAAATATATGGATACTGCAATGCCAAATTGTAGCAGCATGAATGTAGGAAACTAGAGCAGTTACTCAGATTCTCAAAGACTTTTTAGATCTTAAATATTGTGTAACTGAGTCCAATAAGGAAGAGGATAATGAGGATACAAATCATTTTTAAGCTTCTATGGATATCGACAATGCAAATTCAATGAAGGATTACAAAAAAATCAAGAAAACTCTATGTCATTTTTTTTACTAGAACATTAAAACCTTCTGTTTCCCTTTCAGGATGTGAAAAGGCACCAAAAAATGTAAAATGATGATATAGGATTTAACATCTAACAGGATATTGCTTGTAGATGTGTAAAGTTGTAACTGCTGATAGTAAAAAAGGGAGTTGTAGTGTTTTGATTTTATAATTTCTTCACTAAGCTTATGTAAGTGCTAGTAAACAAATAATGAAAGGTAGAATTTGTTCATATCTATGGTGTAATTTTGTGTGAAACTATGTTTTATGAAATGAGAGGGTAGTGAGAAAAGCATATTGTTGACCAACCTAAGTAACTTGTCAAAATTTTACTAAACCCTCTAAGCACCCAATATATGCATTTATATCAACATAGTACTTTGGAAGAGCATTCTGAAAAGTCTATGTCACACTAGATTACCTCTGTCTACTCATCAACTTGAGAATATTTATGGAAGAAGGCACTTGAAGTTTTACTCACAACTTGGAGCCTAGTTGGCATTGATTGATAACTTTTTTCACAATTTGAAATGAGCTTTGAAGTGACCTATAACAAATTATATCATGAGCCGGGATAGACTATACAGAGAGTAGTATGTATAAGAAGTCAGAGGGGTGATCCAAACTTTCAAGATGGAAGAGGATGCACAAACACATTGATCTTGATTTATTCATAACTCAATATCTAAAACTCCAATGCCTATAAAACTTTATGTGCATACTCATAAGAGTGTTTGCTTCCAAATTACATTTATAATAGTATATAAACAGATCAAATAAATTGACATTCATGCAGACAAGATGATATACTTCTAGCCATGTACTATATTACCAAATAGAGAACAACCTAGCTCCAAGAATCTATTGTAAATGTAGTACTAATACAGATATGTTACTCTAACAGTTTGAAGGACTCCATAAGCTTTGAGAGATACATATTGCACTCAAAAGAGTGTGATGATCATCTAAGCTACCGATGACTAATATATGATTGTATGTGTATTACTTTTCATGAATGATTGTTGGTGGTCTATCTAACCATTATTCATAATCTTAGGAGTTATTATCAATTTGAATTCAAATATGATCATGGCGTTTGGCTCTCAATATGACCATGAGACTATTTCCATTTATCTTCATTACATTTGAGAGGGTACCATCATACATTAACCCTATGATTCAATCAATGTATGCAAGCATATGTATACGTTTGTGCCTTATATCTAATGTGAAGTCATAATTCATAGAAAAAATCATTTTAGTTTGCTCCATGAATAATTAGATCTCTCTCAGGCCTACGATAGTCCTTTGAGATTTAATTCAGTCCAATAATAGCTTTGAATTTGTTTAACTTCACTCCATCCAATGCTTTAGTCATCATGTCTAAACATTAATGTTTAGTGGATACATATGAGAGGTAAATTATTTTTGTTTTGATTTTTTCAGTAACATAATAATAATTGACTTGATTGTGTTGGTTCCTAGCATGCTAAATTGGATTTGATCTAAGATGCCAATATCTGACGTTGACCCCACATATATGATGTTGGGAATAATTCACACCCAAATCTGAGCATAACACCTTAGTCCACATGGCTTCTTGAGTTTTATTTGTAAAACCTCCATAATGAGCTTTCGTAGATAAAAGAGGAGTACTAGGTTGCCTATAGAACCATGATATAGACTTCGTAAGTGCGAATGTAAGATAACTTTAAGTACTCCTTTTGTCATCTTTTCTACATAACTAATCTATGTATGAGGATAGCTTTATATCTACATCATATATATATTGGATAGAATGAACCCTCATTTATGGTTCCCTTTAGATACTTGAAACTACTTTTAATTTCTTCCATGTGGGGATTCCTATAAGGATGTGTAAATTGCCTTAGAAGACTTACATTATAGAAAATGTGTACCCTAGTGTGTGTGGCACAGATCAAACTATCCACCAAGCTTTGATATCTTGTTACATACTCAATAAGCTCCACTTCATGAGCACTTAACTTTGAATGCAATTCCATCGATGTATGTGCAACCTTAAGATTGTCTCCTTTGGTCACATTGGAAACTTTGTGTGAGAAAAGGATCACAAGCCTAAGATTCCAAACTCTTGGAGCTTGTTTTGACCTTCCATAACTTGCATACATGATCACCAAAATTCGGGTCTTCACACTCTAGGGGTTGAGCAATATAAACCTCTTGAAATATCCATTTATTTATAATGTGTTCTTATCATCCATTTGATATTTCTTCTAATTCTTGGTAGCTGCAATGCTCATAAGTATTGAGATTGTTGGCATCTTTTCCATAGAAAGAAGGTGCATACCTTTGGTGTGAGCATACCCTTAAGCTAGATTTCTAGCCTTGTACCTAGTAAAGGTCCCATCAGAGTTTTCTTCCCTTTGTATGTCCATCGAGACAACCTCATGGTTGGAGTCTTAGGTACTAACTCCCAACTGTGGCTCTCGTGCATGGCTTGTATTTATTCTTCCATAGCACGCAGCCACCTTGTTTTCTTCTTAGTTTGCTCATAAAATTTGGGATTCTAAATTTTTAAGTCTTGTGCTAAATAGATAAAACATCTAGTCACTATTGATGTGTCATAGACATACCTTTCTCTCTACCTCTCGTGCCTTGTAGATCTCATGATGGCTTGTTGAAAGGATTCAACAACATTCATAAAATGCTTGTATCTTGGACGATATGTTGGAGTTCCATGCATCTACCTCCTTTCTAGGAGTCTTGTGATCATCTTCATAATCAATTGATGGTTGAAGTGTATGTATAATCTTGTTTTAGATTTTTAGAAAATCTTCTTCTATGTCATATGGGAGCCTGATTTTCTTATGACCTTATTGAAAACATGACTTTTTCTCATCAAACACAAGATTTTCACTAATAATGAGACATTTATTGCTATGGATATATAGTCATAACCTTGTTGAATAAGGTCATAGCCTATAAAGATACACCTTTTTGAGTTTTTAATCTAATTCTACTGTGATTAGAGATGGTATCTTTGCAAATATGTTGTACGTGGATACAACCTCTACCTATAATCAATGTGCTAAACTTTTCTCCTTCAACATGGATTTTCGTGCTTCATCAATAGTCCTATTCTCCTCTATAGTGCTGAATTATTTCTTTAGGTGTGTAAGTGGTAGTAATATCTCACTTCACACCTCTTTCTTGAAAGGAAGAATCAAATTCATGGGATTAATATTCTCCCCCTCTATCAAATCTTAGTATTTATAGAGTTTTACATGTTTGATTCTCTAGACGAGCTAGATACTTCTTACAACATGAGAAAACTTCATCCTTGTGCTTCAGAAGGTAATGAATAGTCAATTTTCTAAAATCATCTATAAATGAAGAATAATACCTTCACCCACAAATGAGTGGCTCTTTTCTTGGTCCCCAAACACCTACGTCGACAAGCTGTAGAAGATCTCCATGTGTGTACCCTTTCTTTGTGAATGGTTACCTATGAGATTTTCCACATTGACATGCACTAGACTTGCATACTATGTGTTGCTTTGAAATATTTGGTAGTCCAAACACAATTTCTCCAAAGTGAGCCAATCTTTTATGCCAAACCTTTAGTTGTTATAGGGTTCACATACCATAATTTAGCAAGGTTGCATTGTTAGTGTCCTTGAGTGAATATGTAAACAATTTACCTATTTTTCTCCCTTTCTTATCCTCTTGAAGATTTTATATGGATGCTCTACATAGGCTCCGTGCTTTGTGAATCTCACTTTCAAGCATTTCTCGAGGATCTGATCTTTACATATTAGGTTTTTTGTAATACTTTTTACATAGACAACTTTTCTAAAAATTCATATTACCATTGGAAGCCTTCATATTCCATGAATTCTCCATAGGGTGCCTTGTATCATCATCTCCCTGGAATTCATTTTTATTCTTTGGATATTTCAAGTCTTACAGAAGGGCTACATTCTATGCTACACGATTTGAGCATTTAGAGCTAAAGTAGAATACATACTCAACAAATTTATCTTTCTTCATTATCATATTCATACATAAAAGAGAATGCTCTTGAAGTTGATCATCTATGTAATTATTGTATTCTCTATCTTCCTTTTTATGGTCCTTGGTAATTATTGTTGTAGGTGTTGTATCCATATGAATTTTGTATCTTCCTCTAGGAGCTCCATATCCACGTCTATTGTATCCAAGTCTTTGTGATTCCTTATCAAGGATTTCTCCAATGCTTCCTAGTTGTTCTGCAATGTGTTTCATTTTGGTGAAAAAATAAATGCTCTTCATCAATGAATTTGTGAATGCTCCCTAGTTTGTATGCAATGTCTTGGTGACAACATGAGTCACACCTTGCTTGGGAATCTTTCTAAGTGACGTGAACTCGATCCTCAATTCATACTTCCTAGCCTTGGTACTTGAGGAGAATACTTCATCCAAAGCCTTCCATGTCTCTTGAGAGGTATTAAACTCCTAATATGAACAATTAAGGAGTGAGAGATAGATTTTAGATTATATGACCTTTCCAAAGCATCCTTTTCACACCATGTGTTCAACCTTTCCTATTCCTCTTGAGGTTGTTGTTTGTTTCTAAGTATGTGCATCAACTCATATATTGTGATGCAAGTACCAGAATCAGTACCCACAACAATAGTATGGTAGGCCCCAACAACCCTATCAAGGACAGCAAAGACTTCAACCAGTCCTAGTGCAGCAACCCCCTCCTCTCGCCAATTTGATCCCAGTGAAGTATGCAGTTGCAGAAGAAAATCCAAATAGAGAGCTTTAGTTCTAGTGACACCATCGCTTTCAGAAACTCAACCAAGTGATCATAGTTTTGACTCTTCCCATGTTGATATCCCACAGGCTTACTACATGCAATCACCCGAGCATAATGAGTCATACTATTATGAAGAACCGAGAGAGTCTAGTTGGGAGCTAGAATATGCAAATATCATGTATGAAAACCCCAACTCTAGAGCTCACCCTAGGCAAATAAGACTAATATTTCCGAAAGGGCCATGCTTCCGATGTCAGGGAGATCACCTCATTCCTCATTGCCCTCTACCAGCACCTACAGAAACTCAATATGTGAGAATTCAAGGCTTTTTTCCCGATTGTGGGAAGGAGCACTTCTTACGAGAGTGTCCCAAGAACCCCAACAATATGCCAAAAAATGCCCCTATATATGTTATTGGGTTAGTGGTAGACTCCAGAAGTGTGACATCCACGACCCTAGTGCAAGTCATCACGAGAGCTCAGGTACTTAAGCAAAACTTAGGCCAGGAAAAGAATGCGGAGGTTAGCGAGACTAAGAGCCAGAATAAGAAGAGAAAACGCACTCTCACACCACCCCCACTACCATCCCCATCACATCTCAAACACACTCTCACATCACCCCCACTACCATCCCCATCACCTACCATCCCCCAACCTTCTAATCCACCACACATAACCCACCCATCACCCAGAGTAGGATCAATTCTAGACGATCCCACTCCTGAGGACATAGACATGATGCTTAGGGCATATCAGAACAGGGTCCAGGAAGGGCCAAATGTAACAGATCATGAAAGATGTTACCCTAGAGCTGACCTAGAGCTTGAAGGAACCAAGTTGTGTGCCAAGATGGTGGAATTGGCTCAAGCCATGTTTCAAGCCAATCTCCTCTTCAATTGCTCTAGCTCCACTAGAACACCATTGCATTTTGATGGTCTATTAGACTGATTGGAGAGGTTAATTGTGAAGTCTAAAAAAGGAGCCACCTCCCAGGCTAAGGAGAGGGCAAGTGATAGAATAAGCATTCCTCATCAAGAAGCTTATGTGCCTAACTCTAGTGAACCAGACACCTCTTCTTCTATGAATCGGTACTCACAAGAATTCTTGCCAGAGATTCAGGAAGAGAAATGGGCTAAAGAGACTGAAGTTCATCCTCCCATTGAACTTGTGGATGAAACACATGATCAATTCCCACAATACCTTCCTTCCATTTATGGAGAGCACAACAGTGTCAAATCTCAAGAGAGATTCGAGTTTGAGGCTAATTCCTTACAAGAACTTCCCCATTTCACAGACCCATGGGAAGCAAAGTTTACTTGTATGAGAGCACCCATGGTCATGAGAAGAAACGAAGACTCAATCATACCTAGAAACATAGAGGTAGTGAAGAATACTAAAGTGCACTGCAAACTCACTTTAGAAGAGCTACTCAAGGTTAAGTGTGAATTGTGGAAACATGTAGCCAAGCAAGTGCCTGACATAGAAAAACCTCGTTCCCAGGTAGGATCTCATAGGACACTCCCAAAGATACCCCTGGACAAGATACAGGACATGAGCGAAGGAGAAGAAGGAAACACATATCTCCCTATCACTCATCAGGGTTACACAACCAAGGTAAGTTTGGACTCAGGCGTAGGAGTTGCAATTGCTACCACTTCCCTATGGAAGCGATGGGGCAAGCCAGCACTAAGGCCCATTAAAATGAAGCTACAAATGGCTAATGGTCATATTGAAAGACCCTTAGGGCTACTAGCAAGAATAACTCTCACCACTTGTAGTGTGGAGTTTGACCATACTTTTGCTATATGTGATTTTAGCAAAAATCAAGCCTACAAGATGATTCTAGGAAGACCATTCTTGAGACAATTGCAAGTAGTATATGATTGGAGAACCAATGCCTTGTATTTGCAACACTTGGGTATCACGACCAAAGTGAATCTGAAAGATTTCTCACATAGAGAGGTGCCCCCCATTCAATGGAATCCCATCCATAGAGGCATAGATGATAGAGAGTCAGTGCATTCCATAGGATCTGGATCATCTTGGATGCATGAAGACACTCACTTATGGATGTAAAAAGGGGAAAAAGAGGAAGAGAAAAGGGAAAAGGCTAGAGAGGTAGGTGCGAAGGAAATGCATAGACCAATACAAGACCCAGCCTATGCACCTGTAGTATTTCCTGATGAAGAGTTTGAGCCTCATGGTTGGGCAGAAATCTTAGCAACTATGGATGTAGCCATCAATGAAGAGCACTGGACACCCCATTATGAAATGTAGTGCTATGAAATTTCAGTCTTCACAATAGAGCCAATCATGTGTGATCCAATTATTGCAGAATGTGAACCTAGCACCGATGCATTTGAGGACGCAAGTGATTCTGATCTAGAGTCAATTATAATGGTCCCTCCTTTTGCATCAGATGAGGAATATTTCTATGAACTAGAAGCTCACTCTCAGAGACATGAAGAGATTATGAATGAGGTGAGATTAACCACACAAGTGACCACTCAGAATGAAGGCAAGAAGATGAACAAGAGAGAAGTCATACTAGAGGAAGAAGAATCATTGTTTGAGGTCCCTGAAAATTTCAAGAAGTATGAAGTTGAAGACAGGAGAGTCATGGTAAGAATGCCTAAACGTGAAGCTATCGTAGGAGAGGCCATCATAGTGACCATAGTGGAAGGTGAAGAATGATGTACCTACATAGGACATGAACTAAGTGAGGATGAGGAGCAGGGGTTGATAGCCTTAATACGAGAATATAGAGATGGGTTTGCATGGAGTTACAAGGACCTGAAAGTGTAGACCTTGAAATATGCTCGCATACGATCCCCATGAGCTTAGAGGCCAGACCTTCTAAACAAAAGCTATACACGTACGATGAAAACTATGTTGCCAAGATCAAAGAAGAGATAGATTTCTTGGTGGAACCTGGATTTATCTACGAAATCGAGCACACTGAATGGGTATCCCCCATTGTATTGGTGTCCAAAAAGAATGACAAATTACGTCTCTGCCTTAACTTGAAGAAGGTTAACATAGCCACTATCAGAGATAGTTATCCACTTCCAATCACTAAGCATCTATTAGAAAGGGTAGCAGGCAAGTATATAGCTTCTTGGATGGGTTCTCTGGTTATAATCAAGTAGCCATTGCACCAGAAGATGAGCATAAGATGGCTTTTGCCACAGAGTGGGGCATATTTTCTTTTCGGGTAATACCATTTGGGGTATCCAATGCTCCTACAACCTTTCAGAGACTGATGTCCCATGTATTCAAAGAATTCTTGAGGAAGAATTTGGAAGTCTATGTTGATGATCTCTATGCTCATTCCAACATTAGATAGACACATATACCTAAACTCACGCAAATCCTTGACAAATGTAGAGAATATCAAGTCTTCCTGAACCCAAAAAAGTGCGTTTTCATGGTCAGGCAAGGCAAGATTCTAGGACACATAGTGTCAAAGAACGACATATCCACTGACGAAGAGAAAGTGAGAGCTATCGCAAAACTACCTAGGCCAAAAAATTTCAAGGAAGTGCAAGCTCTCATGGGGCATTGTGGCTATTACCGACATTTTATGCACATGTATGCCATCATAGCAAAGCCTCTGTACAGACTTTTGACTAATTTTGAGTGGACGGATGAATGTGAGAAATCTTTCAAAGAACTTGAACGGCGATTGTGTTAAGCACCAATCTTGACTACATCGGATTGGAACAAGCCATTCCATGTCTATGTGGATGCATCCAATTATGCTATTGGGTGTGTACTTGCACAACCTACGGGCAAAGGTAATATGGATCTTCCAATTGCCTTTGCTAGCAGACAGTTAAATGCAGCTGAACGAAACTATACCACTACTGAGAGAGGAGGATTAGGCATGGTATATGTAGTTAGAAAGTTTAGACACTATTTTCTTGCAAATAAGTTTAAATTTTTTACTGATCATCAAGCTCTAGTTTACTTGGTAAACAAGCCATGCAATAGACGTAGATTAGTAAGATGGTTCCTCTTACTAATGGAATATGACTTTGAGGTAGTGGTGAGGAAGGGCAAGACTCACTTGAGAGCAGATCATCTCTCGAGGCTCACATCCGGAGAGGCTCCACAAGGAGTATCAGATGATCTTCCTGATACTTAGTTGTTTAATTTGGAAGTTGTACCATAGTGGGCCAAGACCTTAGTGCTAGTACTGACATATGGGCCTAAACATCCAGTAGTCAACACTCAAGATAGGGAGGTAGTAAAAGCCCAAAACTACCATATCATGGTAGGGAGTATGTACAAGTACACGGATCAAGGAATATTACCTTGTTGTGTGGAAGAGGATGAGTACGCGAAATGGTTGCAATTAGCACATGTTGGTGCATTAGAGCAACACTATTCGAGGCAAAGAACTTTACAAACACTAAGGAGACTCGGAGTGCACTCGCAAACTATGGAAGCATATGTCCATAGGATTTGCAAGGAGTTCCCAATCTGCCATACTAAACCACCAGTGGAACATGCCACTCTTTATCGAGTGTCTTTAGTGGCAGATTGGAGTGAACCATTAGTAGCCTTCCTGAGAACGAAAACACTCCCTCAAGAGATGACTTTGTCTAGACAAAGGAGCTTAGAAAAAGAGGCATTAGACTATGCTCTCATTGGAGAAAATCTATACGAATGAGGAAAAGATGGGTATCTTAGATTGTTTGTCCATGAGAGTGAATATCTGAAGATTTTGGAAACCGCTCACCAAGGTGTGGCAGGAGGATACTCTGGACCAGATCGGGTGATCAAGGCTATACTATTTGCAGGTCTTTGGTGGCCAACTGTTCACATGGATGCATATACCTATGTGAAGAGGTGTCAGGTTTGTCAGCGAACTCAATATCCTATATGCAAGGATGAGATGCCATTGAAACCTATGATGGGTGGACGTGCATTCTCTAAATGGGGAATAGACTTTGTTGGTCCTATTAATCCCCTAGCCAAGGGTTCACATGCTGAATACATCAGTGGCCACATACTATCTAACCAAGTGGGTAGAAGTAAAAGCCACAATGAAGAACGATGCCCAGATGACAGCTAAGTTCTTTTTCGAGAGTGTGTTTACCAGATACAGATTGCCAATAGAGTTAGTGATTGATAGAGGCACGCACTTCCTGAATGAAGTCATTGAGAACCTTCTTCAAGAATTCTTGGCAATACATAAGAAGTCGGCTCGCTATCACTCACAAGCTAATGGACAGGCTAAGGGCACCAATAAGATTCTTTGCAATGTCTTGACAAAATTGGTTAATAATAAACGCTCTAATTGGGACAAACAATTATACCATGTTGTTTGGGCATATAGAGTGGCCTATAAAATGGTACTCAAATCCACACCCTTTCAGATGGTGTTCGGCCAAACACTACAACATATCAGGGGCATACCGACTTTGCGCATACCGACGAAGGGCAACATTAAGTGGACCTTGAGGACAATGCTCCAAACAATTACATCGATGTAAGTTTTTTTTTGTGTTCGATTGATATAGAGTGAGATAGAGAAAGATGAAAGAAAGAGAGAGATCTAGAGAAACATAAAGAGAGAGAGAGAGAGAAAGAAAGAGAGAGAGATGAAAGAGAAAGATAGAGAGAGAGTGGAAGAGAGAGAGATGAAAGAGAGAGAGAGATGAAATAGAAAGAGAATGAGATAGAGAGATAGACGCATACATACATACACACACATATGCATACACATACTCACATACATATTACATACACACATGCATATTACATACACACTCACACACATATTACATACACACTCACATACATATTACATACACACGTGCATATACATACACATACATATTACATACTCACATGCATACACACATATACATACGTACATGCATATACATACAAACATGCATATTACATACACACATGCATATTAGATACACACATGCACATACACACACATATTCATTCTCATACTCACATACATACATACATGTATACACACATATACATACACACATGTACACACACACATGTATACATACACACATGCATATGCATACATACACACACACATATTTGCATGTACACACACACATACATACATAAACACATGCATATTACATACACACTCACATATGTATACACACACATATGTGCATACACACATGCATATTACATACACACACATATATATACACACGCACATATGTATACACACTCACATATGTATAGACACACATGCATACATGCACATACACATACACACACATCACATATACATACACACATACACACATACACACATACACACATACACACATACACACATACACACATACACACATACACACATATACATGTTTTAGGGTTAGGGTTTTAGGATTAGGGTTTATGAATTTCTCTTTTCTTTCGTTTTGCAGGAGATCTTTGGCATCAGTTCTTTGGAATTCGACGAAGGAAAACATTAAGTGGACTTTGACGACAAGGCTCCAAACACTTACATCGATGTAAGTGATTGTTTTGTTTTCAATTTATATAGAGTGAGATAGAGGGAGAGAGATGAAAGAAAGAGAGAGATACATACACAAATATTTGATTCTAAACACACATACATACATACACACATGCATATTACATACACACACCCATTACATCGATGTAAGTGCTTGTTTTGTTCTTTTTTATAAATAGAGAGGGAGAGAGAAAGAGAGAGAGAGAGAGAGAGAGAGAGAGATGAAAGAGAGAGAGAATAAGAGAGAGATAATAAGAGAGAGATAGAGATAAAGAGGGAGATATAGATAGATAGAAAGAGAGAGACATAGAGATAAAATACATACACATGCATACATATTTCATACACATATGCATATGCATATGCATACACACACACAGACATGTTTTAGGATTAGGATGTTTTACGTTTGCACATATACGCACATAATACATACACACATGCACACATATACACATGCATACATACAAACACATACACAAACATCATATATACATACACACATATGCATGTTTTAGGCTTAGGGTTTAAGGATTAGGGTTTTTGGCTTTTACATATATCCAGTTTAATTTCTCTTTTCTTTTGTTTTGCAGGAGCTTTTTGGCATTGATTCTTTGGAATTTGTCAAGAGACGACATCGATTGGGCTTTGAAGAGAGCGATAAAAAGAATTACATCGATGTAAGTGATTGTTTTCTTCTTTTTTATAAATAGAGAGAGAGAGAAAGAGAGAAAGAGAGAGAGAGAGAGAGAGAGAGAGAGAGAGAGAGAGAGAGAGATGAAAGAGAGAGAGAATGAGAGAGAGAGGGAGAGAGGGGGGGAGAGAGAGAGAGAGAGAGAGAGGGAGAGGGAGAGAGAGAGAGAGAGAGAGAGAGAGAGAGAGAGAGAGAGAGAGATGAAAGAGAGAGAGAATAAGAGAGAGAGAGATGAAAGAGAAAGAGAATAAGAGAGAGAGAATAAGAGAGAGAGAGAGAGATATGAAAGAGAGAGATAATAAGAGAGAGACAAAGAGAGAGAGAGGGGGAGAGAGAGATGAAAGAGAGAGAGAGATAAAGAGAGAGATATAGATAGATAGAAATAGAGAGACATAGAGATACATACACACATATGCATATGCATATGCATACATACACACACACATATACATGTTCTAGGGTAAGAGTTTTTTATGTTTACACATATACACACATAATACATACACAAATGCACACATATACACATGCATACATACATACACATACACACACATCATATATACATACACACATATGCATGTTTTTAGGGTTAGGGTTTTAGGATTAGGGTTTTGTGCTTTTACATATATACACAAATGCATACACACATATACACATATAAACACATAATACATATACACATACACACACATACACATACACACACACACAAAGACACACACCCACACATACATACATACATACATACATACATGCATACATACATACATACACACACACATAGATATATACACACATGCATACATTCATACACACATGTGACATATACATACACACATATGCATGTTTTAGGGTTAGGGTTTTAAGATTAGGGTTTTTGGCTTTTACTTATATACACACATGCATACACATATACATGTTTTCGGTCCAGGTCTTCAAGATTAGGGTTTTAGGGTTTTTACATAGATACACATATGCATACACACACATACACACACACACACACACACATATATATATATATATATATATATATATATATATATATATATATATATATATATATATATATATATATATATATTCAGATACACATATATATACACAAAAATACACACATACACATGTTTTAGGTCTAGGTCATTAGGATTAGGGTTCTAGGGTTTTTAAAAATTCATACAAATATTTACACATATACAAATATACACACATAATACATATACACATGAACATGTATATACATAGGCATACACACATATACATGTGTTCTGGTTGTTGTTTATAAATATCATGTCAATGTGTCTCATTTCTTTGTACATGGTTCATGATTGATTTCTCCCATGTCTTGTGTATTTGATTGTATGTTTTGCTTTATCAAATCATGTTTCTGTTGCCTGTCATACATGTCACATGTACTCGGGTTTTTCTTGGGCAGAGTGTATTGTCTTTTGCTACACAGCAGCATGGGAATGTTGCTGTAGCAAGAGACAACATACTCTTCCAAAAAAAAATTTGCAGATATGATCATCGGTATAGGCGACGGTATAAGCGTCAGTATCCCTAGGAAGATACCGATGCTTATACCGACTATTTTGCCCAGGGGCATACCATGGCTTATACCATCGCGTATACCGTCGCTTATAATGATGCTTATACTGACGCTTATATTGATGCTTATATCGAGGCTTATACCGGTGCTTTGGTTCCGATGCCTACACCGACCCTTACACGGACGTCGGGGCAAAATTGTGCCCGTTCATTTTCCTCGGTAGAAGCCTCGGTATACCCCTGATATGTTGTAGTGAAAATGTAGTGCTACTATTGGAATTTTTGATACCTACATTGAAAGTAGCACAAGAGCATGACTCGACAGGCCATGAACTCTCCTAAAAAATTTTTGATCTTGAATGACTAGGTGAAACAAGGTTGAGGGCAGCAGCAGGAATATATGCAGCCAAGAAAAGACAAAAAGCATATTTTGATGCACATGTGAAGGAAAAGGGCTTGAAAGCAGGAGACCTAGTCTTAGCCTACACTTTGAAGCAACATGCACGGAAATTAAAGAAGAGAGGCTATGAACTAATGATTATCAATAGGATCTCCACAAGTGGATTAGTTCAACTAGCCACTCTAGAAGGCGACATCCTACCAAGTTACATAAGTGGATGCATAGTCAAGTTATATGAGGAACCCCACACAGAGGAGATCTTAAATCGACTCAATACTGCAAAGAAACGTAAAGAAGAGGAAAAGTGAATTCGAGAAGCATAGGCAGAAGCTTTAGAACGCATCCGACGAATGAAATTGAGGAGACAAGGTAGAGATGAGCCTATGCCTGACACTCAAGAATCTCTAGGTTATCACATGGCCATGTGCGAGGCTTCAGGTGAACGTTCCCATAGGATAGTCGATCGGCGACCTTTTGTGACCCTAGAGGTAGGACAAGGAGAGAGTGCAAGGACCATGATTAGGAGCAGCCACTAGTGCAGTTCGACTTTCTTAATGCCGAGAATTGCAATTGAAAATCAATCCTATAGAGGCATATCTCATAGGATTGGGAGCTGTGGAGACCACTTGCATGGGAGAGGTGGACCTTCCCCTCTACATTGAAGAGGTCCTCATGGTAGTCAAAGTGCTAGTATGTGAAGATGAGGATCTTACCGAGAAAACTAACCTACTAACCAACATTCTCACACAGCACAAACTCTCCACCCACTAACCCCTAACCACCTGAAATGTCATGTTAGTATTGTGGAGGGAACATCGTAACATCCTGTTTCCTATGCAATGCTAATGTGCCTCTCTTCTTCTCACAAATAAGCATCAAGCGCTATAAGCAGTCTCATGGCAGAAGCAGCAGGCTTGTGCTAAGAGGCAGGAGTAAGTACTGTAGGGAATAATGTGGACAATCTACCTATTGATGTGCCACCAACTGAACCAACTGTAGAGCTGCAACACCTCCAAAAAATACGTGTACCGGATCCTCCCAAGGGAATCACAGAGAGAGTCCATGCAAATTCTCATTGGTTCAATGGCATGCAGGGGCCCTTGGGAGAGTCCAAGTATATCTGGGAATCTAAGTGTGAGTATGAGAAGTCATGGGTCTGATTCCAGTTCTTTTCCAAGGAGTTTGAGACTCTCTGGAGCACACAAGATCTGTAGACCATATGGCACTGTGCAGGGCTGGCGCAGCACTTTGCAGCACCCTTACCCAAACCAGATCTCCTACGATGTTACTACTTGATCTCAACATTACAGGCAAATGAAGAAAAAGATAAACCAGGAACATTTGTCCTTCCTTCTTTATTGGGCAACAATGAGTTGAAAAGGTTCGAACTCACACTGGAATTAGTCAGTTCTGATTTGAATATGCACGGCACGCATGTACCCTTTGAGAAGGATGCTCTCATTCCCACTAGCATGAAGAACGAGAAGCTACAAAAGTTGAAAGATATGATGGCACTCACACCAAATGTGTCCATCCCTCTCCGTATGTGCATGCAACATTTTGCGTTTCCTAGGCAGGATCGATTCAAGCAACCCCACAAACGAATATGGTTTGCTCTTTACTTAGTGGAGACAGGTGCATTACCGGTTAAGCTTCTTGTATGGATTATGGAGCAGCTATAGGAAGCAAATACAAGGTCATCTAGAAAGCTAGTGGTCAATGGTTTTTGTGCAATCACACCCATCATCTATAAGTGCTTAGCATACAATGTACCCATTGAACATGATTTAACATGGTCACAGTTACAGATGTTTAAAAGACTCAAAACGGCCACACATCAATCCAAGTGCATGAGGGGCTCAATTCCTTGTGTCTAGACACCAGACGTTCTCACGACTCCGGAAGTCTCACCACGAGGGGTTGCATCGTGCCTCCCTTTACCATTCGCATACCTAGATCTGGATCTGAAGGCACATCACAAGCTGCCCCATCGGCTCCTCCTGTCCCTCCTGAATTTGAATTTCCTACGACAAGAGATATTGAAGGAATGAGCACCTTTTACTTCGAATCAATCTTGTATAATACCCAACTCTCTAATGTAAAATTCTCTTCGGACACAGAAGAATAGGGCACCTCTTCCCAAAGATGGAGGAAATCCACAGATAGACGTCATGTACATTGGGATGATGATCAGCAGAGAACTTTATCTCAACAACAAGAACACACAGAAGGTAAGAAGAGGAAGACAAAGAAGTAGAACTAGAAGAAACCACCGGAATCCCAGCATATGGAGCAGAACTCCGAAGGATGTATCGAATCATAGAATGAGTGCGGTCGCAACAATTGCTCACTGAACAAAGCAATAGGGTGCTCATGGCTCATCTATTTGAAGAAGCTAGAGTTTACTCTGAATATAGCAAAGGCCTACTATTGGTGGCAGAAACGTATGGGGTAGTGGAAGTAGTCCGATCAGCGATCCAGAGGCCTCTTGTTCAATATGACCCGTGAAGATTTGAAACACGACCATAGTCAGGATAAAACATCCAGATTCCCATTACTATAGTGGAAGGATCTATTATTACATCTGAATCCATTGAGACAAACTCCCAACCACTTGTAACTTCTAGCCAAGAGCGCCCACTCACCCATGATGAATCAACCGAGCCACTACGACCCACACCCCCACCATCACCTCCTAGAATAGAAGTCGTGGATATTACCTCCACTACTCACCGCATAGAGCAAGCCTTCATCTTCCGTAGTCCAACCTCTAGTTCCACCTTGTTTTCGTCTTTTGAAAACCCTTTTTATAATACCACCACCATCATAACAGAATCCTCCATAGAGCCCGCCATAGGACAACCAGCCCCCACACTCTCGTTCATAGGCCATCCGAACACTAGATCCATATTCTTCGGATTCCCTGCCACCACGTCCCCTTTCATGGCCTTTGCGCCTCCAGGTTCCCACTTCCCACCCCCCATATCACCAATCCTTCAACCCGGCCATGACTACTTTTGTAGAATGTTTTGAGCCACCACCCAACCCTCCTCCTCAATCCCATCCCCACTATCCACACAACACTTATTCACCACTCTCACACACACACCACCTACCATTCCGGTATACATGGTAGACAATACACTCACATCCACCCCTGAGGGTATGGACATTTCACCACCGACAACACCTCCACCTCCCCCCACACTCCCACCTTCTCCCATTCCCCCTCCATCAATTTCCCCCTCCCACACATCCCCTGTAGACACAACATTCACACTTCCCATTCCCCAATTCCCTTCCCTTGCATCTTCCATTGTACAAACCACACCTTCATCTATAGGCAATGCATTTGACACCATGATTGCCTGTATGTCACAGTTAAGGACAGAATACAATCAGCTGCAGGCACATAACCAAAGGTTACAAGAACACTCTGAGGCATTACAAAAATGCCTCGATACACTAGAAGAGGATAGAGCCAGCCTCCAAACTCAATTTCAAACCCTACAAGAGGCTCATGGCATGCTGGAGATACAATTTCAGAATGTAGATAAAGAAGCAATTGAAGGGTTGAAAAGCCATTTGCAAATACAATTTGAAAGAAATTTCAAACTACATCACAATATGGCAGTACTCAAATGACACCTTGCAGCGACACACGAGGAAAATAGATGTCTTCAATTACAAAACCAGAAAAACTTAGAGGCAACCATCAAAAGCACACCCGGGGCACCCATTAGTCCCTCCAAATTTCAAGCTATGACCCTAGAGAGCATCAAAATCATTCTTGAAGACTATGCCACTTTACTCGAGGCACATGAGAAGAACTGGGTCTATTGAAGTAGAAAAGAAAAAATGAAATGACAGCAGGTCTCCAAGCCAGTGCCTCAACCACTTCACTTGTCATTGACTAGGAGGCCCTACAAGATCTCCAAAAACAAGTCACAGAATTGCAGGCACATCTACTACAAAACGAAAGACCACCATCCCCACCTGAAGCACCCACACAGGAAGAGTTTGTCTCCATTCCTTTGGAACAAACATTTGAAGAGGAATATGATCCACAACCCTTCCCAGGAGGACAACAAACGGAAGAAGGTCAGAATACTTTCGAAGCACCATCTACCCCCATGGCTACGATAAGTGGAAAAAATGGGGAGTTCTCATGAAGAGTGCATAGTAGTGCAACATTAGGCCATGAGAGTCATAGAAGGAACTCTGTTACAATCCGATTACTTCAAGAACTTGTCATCTACACGCCTTATCCTCTCATCAGAACTCCAATAAAGGCCTTACTATGTTATTCTAGTCGATTGTAATGCAAAAATACAGAGAGTCATGGGTAAGATTCCTTCCTTCGCTACCCAATTTCAACCCGAAGACCGTCCTCCAGAGGTGTAGAAAGGCAAAATGCGTTAATCGATATGACAACAAAAACTTCTTGAGACATATCCTGAAATGTTGTGCACATGGAACAATGCACCTTTACATCTACTGTACAATTCATGCTACAGCCCTATTGCATGACACAGATCATGGAAAGCATTCAACATAAAGGTACAGAATAATGCTCATTGTAAGGAGTGGCTCAATTATCCCTACATAGTGCCACCACAGGGACCACCATCGATAGCATACATGATGGCGGAAATTTGACATTGGATGCCTCAACTGAAGCCCATGCCAAATGTGGCGGCCCAAATGATGCTTAAAATTTTGGATATGATGCAGGTAGTACTCAAAACCTTTAGAAATGCAACAGCACCATAGGTATGTCTACCGAGGTTTACCAATGGAAATTACGATTTGGTGTATGACATGAGCACCACCCCCAGCATTCGTATGGCTTACGTCTAGCATGCACGCATCAAATACCTCCCTGCATGCTATAAACACACATTCGAAGACATGTTCAAATCACGTTTCTGGGAGTATCACTTCGAGTTCTTCGCACCGAAGCCTACACACCTACTTCATCTTTTTGCATGTGAACAAGCTATTTACTCCGAGTACTACACGACACCGCAAACTGATGTCCCAAGTGCAATAAATTAGGATGCACTGCAAGCTGATCTAGCACGAGGATTACGGATAGGAGAACACGAGCTAGCCACCAACGTTATCCAATACTATATTGATCACCCTCTAGAATAGAGGTCTCTCAGGGGTGACAAATGCTAGGACGGGGGGAGTGTTGGCATACAATTCATACGAAGAGCATACACGCACAATGGAGTAGTCATGCACAATATGGCAACAAGGCCCAATCATTTTTTCCATAAACTATTTCCAACTCAAGTGATTTTCATCACTACACACATTGTAAATCCTATTTCTGGTAGAATAGACTCCATTTTGTTCAAGCCGAGGAGTCCTCGAGCTTGAGGAGTATTAGAATTAGCTGCATAGCAATTTTTGTAATTTTTAGACTCCGTTGGAGCCCTCAAATAGGCTCTAGAACCTAATTTTTTACTAGGCCGGACACTAGGTCTGGACAAGGCCAAAGCTAGTCAAAAAACTATAAAAAGAGCTAGAGATCTCGTTTTTGGGGTTGGATTGTTAGTGATTTGAGCTTATGTAAGACACTTTTTGACTAATGCAAAGAACTCCATTGTTCCTCTCCTTGTTCTTGCCTTGTGTGCACGTGTGTATGTGTGTGCATGTTCGTGTGCTTCTCACTCACACTTGTGCCATCACTTGCTCATAGTCTTCATACTAGTCCTCACGTCTCCACAGATTGACAATTATGAGCTGGAGCTCCTCAGGTTGGTACTTGCCATTGTGTTAGAGTGACAATATACATCATGAATAGAGCACCCACATCAGGTATACATGATACCATACCCTATGAAGCTTGGTATAATAGGAACTAAGATTATTTCACTTGAGAGTCTTTGGTTGCACATGTTAGGTGTTGATTCCAAGTGAATTAAAGAGAAAGCTTGATAATAGATTAGAAAGATGTGTCTTTATAGGATACATAGGTGGCTAAAAGGGTTATACATGCTATAACCCCATAGAAAAGGAACTAAACATATGGAGGGATGTCAGATTTCATGCGCTTTTACCAACGTATGCTACAAATGTATCTACGAAAGGTAATGAAGATGAAGAAAGGAACACTTCAAGGGAAGAAACAAAACTTAATGTCCTTATTGGAAAATTGGATTTGAGTATTTACTCATGATGGAATGAAGGATATCCTTTATTAACCCAAATTAGTGATGCGAGGAGCAAGGGTAAGGCCAACATCAGAAAGATAAAAGAAGATGGAGATTTAGGAGTTGAGCTCAACATAGGCCATAATGGAAAGGAGGAGAGATCAAAGTTCAACAACAAATAGCAAAATCAATGGAATGGTTAGATAAGAAGGTCTACTGGGTAAGACATCTAGTGGAATGACTCACATATGATTCATTCATGGAAAGACAATTTTCTTATATGAGAAAGGTTGGTAAACAACCCACATGCTTTCAAGGGGAAAACCCATGAATGGAATGAAAAGAAGCTATTCGGGAGGAAATCAAAGCTCTTGAGGTAGATCACACTTGGAATCTTGTGGGAAGGAAGAAAGATATGAAAATCATTGGAAATAAGTGGGCTCATAATGTAAAGAAGCATTTACATGGTAGCATTGTTGGACATAAATCTATCCTTGTAGTTAAAGGGTTTGCTTAGACATATGGAGTAGACTATGAAGGGACATTTAGCTCGATGGTTGACTCGAATATTAGAGGTGATCATGAAGAAGTCATTAAGGACATGAAAGAATCACTTTGAAAGGAGTCTAAGATCTTAGTTCTTGGAGACCTAAGTTATTTCTTAGGCATTGAAGTCATTTATAAGGACAACGCTATTTCCCTTAGGCATAGAAAGTATGTTTTAGGGTTATTGAAGAATCATGGATAACAAGATGCAAACCATTGAGGAATCCAATTGAGTTAAACATAAAATTCACTTCGATGGAAGATAATGAGTTTTACGATCCTTTTGGAAACGTCTATAGTGGGATCCTTAAATTGTTCCTTTATGTGGCTCAAGAAGTTTATGGGTGAACCAAATTTGAGGGTGAATTAATTTTCAATCATGTGTGATAAGCTGAGTAATGCATACCTATTTGAAAAATATATGTTCCATGCTATGAGAAAACACAAAGAGTTACAATATCACTACATCAAACAGAAAGTGTTGGCTAAGGAGGTCCTAGTGTAACCATAAATATGAATTATTAGTGTGCCAACATGTTCACCAAGCATTGGACTGAATAAGTCTTATAAAGTTCAAAATAGGCATTGGGTTATTTTTTAGGAATTTATTGATTTAGGAGTTGCCAGTCTCCATAAACTTTTGACAAATTCTTTATGATTTGGGAGGAATTAATAATCTCTTATCTGATACAGAAGATCCTTAACTTTTGTCTTCAAGCCCTGCGTACATGTCAGTGTTAGGCTATTGCCAGTACGAATATTTTTGTGAATCTTAGTTAGATATTTTTGTCAGTTGGTTGATTAAACTTCCAATGATTTCAATAGACATACCATGTAACAAGAACATCTCATTCATATGACTATTGAAATCTCTAAGCATAGACATCGAGGAGAGTAGACAAGAATTTGAAACTATGTATAAAAAGGATTTGTATTCTGAGTAATGTATAGATATACTTTGGTGCCATATCCATGTTTTCTTGTTAATTCAATGTCATCTATTTTGTGGTATTAAGGCGTATTGAGTGTTAAGATTGTACTTTGTATGAGAATAGAAACGGACTCAAATTATCCCATAATCCGCATTCCCTGAACCTACTTTTGTCTACATAGTAATTTAACTCACGTTAGAGGATCCAAATAGTACTATGCCGAAAGATGATGTATTTGCATATGGCCACTTAACTTCAACTATTATAATCAAAGCTGCATGATCGTTGCAAAGAAATTAATATTGAATAGGGCACCTCGTTGCTATGCTATGGTGATTGGTTTTAGATGAGAAACATTGATTCTACACATTGGTACTCTACCTTACGATGTTGTATTTGCATATGTTCACGTTTAAGTTCAATTGCTATAGTCAAAGTTGCATTATTGTTACAATAGTTCATGTTTTTAAAGAGAATATCCATATACAATTCGATATCACTTTCTATATGGGCTGATGCACAATGGAGGATCTTGGAACTCATGTGTGGTCCATCTTATCTAGTTGTATAGAAAATATTGAAAATAAAAATAACTTTTGAAGGATCGATTCTATTCTAATATTGAGGGAGATTGAGATTGAGATCTAGTTTTTACCTTGGAAATCGAAGGAGATTGAGATTTGACCATAGATGGTCTAGATCATCTTTGGATAGCCAAACATATTTTCTGGATAAGGCTTTACATTTTGTATTGTTGGGAAACACTATCGCGTCTGCAATTTTTGAAGCAGATTGATACGCATTATTATCATTGTATCTCACTTACAGTAAAAGAATTTCTGATTGCCTACATGTTCCGTTTTCTTTTTCACGTCTTTGTGCTCAGCTATGCAACCAAAATGCTAACATCACTCCATTAGTCAACGCCGATAAGAGATGGTGTTGGAGTATCATTTGATGGTAGGTGACCCAACAAATATATGTTATTGACTACCTCATCAACAGACTACCTCATCTATCTTCCACCGTTTAAGACTTTGAAAATTTTCTTGTGAGGGCTGGTTTTGTTTTTTGTGGATTTTCAAGGTCTAATGCCATTGAAGGATAGCAATGTGGGTTTTCAAAGCTTAATGACATTGAAGACAGATGATCCACGTGGGCGGGATGAAAGCACGAGCAGATATCCATGTCGAGCTAAAGGGATGTATGATGTGGGACATTGGCAGGTTATGCAAATGAAGACCCGTGTGAACGCTTTAACTTTGACTTGAGTATATTGTGAAAGCAAATGAAAAACCGTGTGTGAGCAATATTCCGAGTGTGAAAAGTTTTGTCTTGACCTCAGTATTGTCGCATTGAGATAACAATATCCGTGAACAACGTGCAAAATAATCGTAATGCTTGAGAATGGGCGGAGTTTTACGACTCACGAGTCACGAGACCACATGGTGGAGACCGCCACACGTCTCCGAGGTCTGTCTGTCCATCAGTCACTATAAAACACGCCTGCGAGGCCGTGATACAACGATGAATTAGCGTGACAGAATTCTCCATGCTGAGGCCTGCTTACAACCGCCTGCTCAGACACCTGTGCAGAAGCTATCTAAGGCCGTGTTGGTGTACTTCGCACGCTTTGATTTGGCAAGCACACGCAGGTAAGGCGAAATCGAACACTTCGTTTAGAGCTGCAGTTAAACATTGCTCTTTGCATATGCTTATATGGTACTGCATCATGTCCTCCATTCTGTACAGCAGAACATGAATTAGGGCGAAGCTATGTATCGGAAAAACTGGACTTTCATATATCGCAGCACATGATTTAGATATATAGCAGCACATTATTTAGGGTTCAGCTATAGGTATCGAGACACAGAGAGAGAGAGAGAGAGAGAGAGAGAGAGAGAGAGAGAGAAACACAGTTATGACCTAAGTTGCGACAATCATGCAGGAGACTAGAAAAATATGAAGAAGCAGCAAGCAGTACGAATTTGCTGTATTGAACAAGATTACTGTAGATTTACTCTTGAGAGGAAAAAGCAGAAGGGTCGCGAGAACTGCACCTGCATACAAGGTGGTCTTATCCATGAAATGGAAGATGAAATCTGGGAGGGCGTTGCGACAGAGAAATCGAAGCGCCAGAGGATATCCTTTGGGAGCAGCTGAGCAACTTTGGACAGATTAAATCATGGCACACTAGTGCCGAGATCTGCGAGGTCGTTGAAGGCGAAAACAATAAACCCGGCTGCGTGCGATACTGCGCAGGAGGGGGAAGAGCTCCAGACGGTTCGCCAGCTCGATGGGTCAAGGAGAAATTGCTGACTCTATATTTAGCAGGCCGTCATATGACGTACTGCATCCTCGACAGCAGCTATGGATTTCAGGATAACAAGGCCTCGCTAAGGGTTATCCCAGGATATGGAAATCGACGATCAAAATGCTCAGATCGCATGCCTTCTGCCTCCCATCCACCCAACGCAATAGTTCAGTGGACATTCCAAATGCGATCTGTGCCTGGAGTGCCGCCGCAAGAGCTTCTTCGATTCATTGCCTCCATATTCTCTGGGATGATGTACAACTTAGAACGCGCAGTCCGGCGCTGTGGAGAGACAGCTTCTGCATCCCTTGCCCAACTTCCGAAAACCGTGTGGCCATGCACCTACACGTGATTATATCCGAAATCTGATAGATTTCGAATGCAAAGTTTTTTTTCTCTAGCTCGAGCGATAAGAATTGTAGTTGTGGATCTCCGCTCATCTCTCTCTCTCTTTCTCTCTCTCTCTCTAGTCAGGAAATTTTTAGTCATCTTTCTTTCTCTGACTTCTAGTAAGGAATTTCTAGTTACTCTTAACTCTCTCTCAATTACTTATGAATGAATAAGTAATTGAAGTTCAGCCTTGAATTACTTGGTCTTTAACACATTGGAGTCAAATGTCTAGAATCCATGTGTTAACGACTGTGTGTGTCGCTATCTTTGGGAAACAAAGTTGAAATTAGCATGCAGAAATGTAGGAGAAACTACAAATAAGGATAATCAATATCAAATCTACTGCATAGAAGTTTATTATTATCTCATCATATTACTCTTAAATATAAATTTTACACAATGACAGAACAAAGAAATCTACGTGATTGGCCACCAAATGTAATGGCATCCCCACTACAACGACTTATCCACTTTTATCTCTAACCACTTCATGAGTATTCGGATTGGGAAAGGTGTACCTTGAATTCAGGATTGTCACGCTTAGCTAGCAGGAACCATGAACACCATGCGAAAATGTCGTGAATTAAGGTGCAGCTATACATCGAAACAAATGGAATTTCATGCATGGGAGCACACTAGTTGAGGAATCAGTTAAGATTAATTACGGAGTGTTTTGTTGAGTACCTTTGATAGAATCTTGTGATTTTAGGCTTCCATACATAATTCAACACTTTCGTGATTGATTTCGCATGGACTTGGGCTGGAAGCTTGACTTTTAACAATCTTCCTCAAGCTTCAAATCATCATCTTTATAGAGGCTCCTTCGTGTTGATGCATTCCTTGAACCTTGAAATCTTCACTCCATCCAAAGATTTTTTAGACATGTTAGAAACTTAATCATTGGTACTTGCATGATCTAAGGAAACTTCTTTGGAGATTACTTTTTATCTTATGAAGTGATAGTGCAGTTTAGTGATCCGAGCATGATAGAGAGGATTTGATGCTACATGAATGCTACTCACATTGTCACAAGCGACTGGATATGCATAAACATGGAAGTTACTTTTCATAAATAGCTTGTTAACCAACATTAGCTCACATGCGACTTGAGCCAAACCTCCATAATCACAATTAATCTTATTCCAAGTGAAATGTGAGCTTATGTTGCTCGAGATGCTCATGTTTGACCTAAATCTGAAGGTCAATTAATTTCCAATAATGTGTGATAACGTGAGTAGTGTGTACCTATCTACCAACCCTATGTTCAATCCTAGGAGAAAACACATAGAAGTACACTACCGCTACATCATAGAGAAAGAAATAGCACATAAATATAAACGATTAGTGTGCTGACATGTTCACCAAAGCATTGGACACAAGAAATCTTATAAATTTCAAAAGAGGCATTGCATTATTAGATCAAGGATGAAGACTCGCAGTTGGAAGCTTCATGCAGTGTTGAAATTCAAGCTAAAGATTTAGTTTTCCGGGAAACATTCAATGAGTGCCACTGGAGGAGCATAAAGTACAAGATCAACGAAAAAGATTCGAGATGGATTTTGAATTCGGAAAGTCCTCTCACAAAAGACATAACCTACTTGTTACACTAAGGTGTGAGAAATCCCATAATTTAGGAAAAGGGATTCTTAACATCCATGGTATCCTTTCAAGACTATATCTACACACATTGTACTTCAAACTGATTATCTTGCATGCATGTAAGCTCTTTTAAATTTTGAATATTCAAGTAGACCCTTGGCTTAGCAAGGCCACTCCTTGCTTGAATGATTGCACGAGATTTTTAATAGCTATAGGTAGCTGAAATATTTTCCTGTGTAGGAACTATGTAGTATCAAGTACTGAGAGAGTTTCCTTGTACTTATGTGTTGTAATCTTTTAGTTGTTAGAAAAATATTTTGTTTCCTAAATTTTTCCAGAAGCTCATACCCAAACTCTGCATATTCACAAATACATGCAAGCATCCACACATACATATTACACATACACACACGAATAGACATTAGGCACAGACATAACAAATTAACATACACTTAATCACAAATACTCAAGCATGAACACATAACACATACACATAACCATATCAACATAAACATATGCAAATCACATAGGAATAATCGGATAAAACCAAAACACATGAAGGCACACACATATATACACAAAAAAAAGTATACAGAAATATACACATACATAGGCGTATTCATCAAAATTTCATACACGTGTAATAATATAACTTTCTCCTCGTGCTTTTCGTTTTCCTTTACGTACAAAAGAAGTGAAGCATTATCGTCAAAAAAATTTCAGAAATCAAACGACAGTATACATACAAGAAAATTGAATTTTAAATTTTCCACGGATTTCCATCTCAAAGGGGGGAGAAGTTTTATTTGACTCAAAAAGCCAATATTTGTTGATAAACAAAACTAGGTGAGTTCTAATGAATTTCAACAAGTAGACACTCTTATATATCTTGTAAAACTTATATCCATGTTACACTTTGAGGAAAAAGAATCATTATTGCATTAGAGAATTTTTTTGCACATATCTTTGCAAAAAAAGAAAGAAACAAAAATTACTAACCTATAGAATGAGATAATCTAATTGAGTGATAAATACCTGGGTACCAAAATATCCCATAATATAGAGGCTATCAGTGATCTCATTGTTGACTGGCACATATCAGTTGTAATTTTATAGCTGAACAGATAGTATCATCAAGTTACCAGTTATCATACCATGAGGAGATGTTAGTGAATTTAAGAGAGTTGATAAACGACGTTAAAATTGCAGAACTGTTTTTATCAAAATCAAACAAATGCATTGGAGAGAAGTAAAGTAACACAACAGAGAGAACGCATACAAAAATAGCATAAATATATGGATACTGCAATGCCAAATTGTAGCAGCATGAATGTAGGAAACTAGAACAGTTACTCAGATTCTCAAAGACTTTGTAGATTCTAAATATTGTGTAACTTAATCCAATAAGGAAGAGGATAATGAGGGTCCAAATCATTTTTAAGCCTCTATGGGTAATGACAATGCAAATTCAATGAAGGATTACAAAAATATCAAGATAATTCTATGTCATTCTTTTGACTAGAATGTTAAAACCTTCTTTCTTCCCTTCGGGATGTGAAAAGGCACCAAAAAATGTAAAAAGATGATATAGGAATTAACATCTAATAAGATATTGCTTGTAGATGTGTAAAGTTGTAATTGGTGGTACTAAAAAAGGGAGTTGTAGTGTTTTGATTTTATAATTTGTTTACTAAGCTTATGTAAGGTGCTATTAAACAAATAATGAAAGTTAGAATTTGTTCATATCTATGGTGCAATTTTGTGTGAAACTATGTTTTGAGAGATATGAGGGTAGTGAGAAAAGCATATTGTTGACCAACCTAAGTAACCTGTAAAAATTGTACTAAACTCTCTAAGCACCCAATATATGCATTTATATTTGGAAGAGCATTATGATAAGTCTATATCACACTAGATTACTTCTATCTACTCATAAACTTGAGAATATTTATGGAAGAAGCCACTTGGAGTTTTACTCACAACTTAGAGCCTAGTGGGCTTTGATTGATAAAATTTTTCACAATTTGAAATGAGCTTTGAAATGACCTATAACAAATTATTTCATGAGCTCGCATAGACTATACGGAGAGTAGTATGTATAAGAAGTCAGGGGGGTGATCCAAACTTTCATGATCGATGAGGATGCACAAACACATTGATCTTGATTTATTCATAACTCAATATCTAAAACTCCAATGCGTATAAAGCTTTATGTGCATACTCATAAGAGTGTTGGCTTTCAAATTACATTAATAATAGTATATAAATAGATCATATAAATTGTCCCATCATGCAGACAAGATGCTATACTTCTAGCCATGTACTATATTATCAAAAAGAGAACAACCTAGTCCAAGAATATATTGTAAATGTAGTACTAATACAGATATGTTACTCTGAGAGTTTGAAGGACTCCATAAGCTTTGAGAGATTTAAGTAAATCACTCGAAAGAGTGTGATGATCATCTATGCTATCGATGACTAATATATGAGTGTATGAGTATTACTTTTCATGAATGATTGTTGTTTTGGTCTATCTAACCATTATTCATAATCTTAGGAGTTATTATCAAGTTGAATTCAAATATGATCATGGCGTTTGGCTCTTAATATGACCATGAGACTATTTCCATTTATCTTCATTACCTTTGAGAAGGTACCATCATACATTAACCCTATGATTCAATCAATGTATTCAAGAACATGTACACGTTTGTGTCTCATATCTAATGTGAAATCATAATTCATAGAAAAAATCATTTTAGTTTCCTCCATGAATAATTAGATCTCTCTCAAGCCTATGATGTTCCTTTGAGATTTAATTCAGTCCAATAATAGCTTTGAATTTGTTTAGCTTCACTCCAACCAATGCTTTGGTCATCATGTCTAAACATTGTTGTTTAGTGGATACATATGAGAGGTAAATTATTTTTCTTTTGATTTCTTTAGTAAGATAATAATAATTGGCTTGATTGTGTTGGCTCCTAGCATGCTAAATTGGATTTGGTCTACGATGCCAAGATCTGATGTTGACCCCACATATATGACGTTGGGAATAATTCAGACCCAAATCTGAGCATAATGCCTTAGTCCACATGGCTTCCTGAGTTTTATTTGTAAAACCTCCATAATGAGCTTTACTAGATAAAAGAGGAGTACTAGGTTGCCTATACAACCATCAAATAGAATTTGTAAGTGAAAATGTAAGGTAGCTTTACGTACTCCTTTTTTCATCTTTTCTACATAACCAATCTATATATGAGGATATCTTTATATCTACACGAGATATATATTGGATAGAATCAACCCTCTTTTATGGTTCCCTTTAGATACTTGAAACTACTTTTAATTGCTTCCATGTGGAGATTCCTATGAGGATGTGTAAATTGCCTTAGAAGACTTACATTATAGAAAATGTGTACCCTAGTGTGTGTGGCACAGATCAAACTATCCACCAAGCTTTGATATCTTGTTACATATTCAATAAGCTCCACTTCATGAGCACTTAACTTTGAATGCAACTCCATCGGTGTATGTGCAACCTTAAGATTGTCTCCTTTGGTCACATTGGAAACTCTGTGTGAGAAAGGGATCACAAGCCCAAGATTTCAAACTCTTGGAGGTTTTTCGACCTTCCATAACCTACATACATGATCACAAAAATGCGGGTCCTCACACTCTAGGGGTTGAGCAATATAAACCTCTTGAAATATCCATCTATTGATAAATGAATTCTTATCATCCATTTGATATTTTGTCTAATCCTTGGTAGCTACAATGCTCATGAGTACTCAGATTGTGGGCATCTTCGCCATAGAAAGAAGGTGCTTACATTTGGTGTGAGCATACCCTTTAGCTAGATTTCTAGCCTTGTACCTAGTAAAGGTCTTGTCAGATTTTTTTTCTTCACTTTGTATGTCCATCACGACATCCTCATGGTTGGAGTCTTAGGTACCAACTCCCAAGTCTGGCTCTCGTGCACGCCTTCTATTTATTCTTCCATAGCACTCATCCGCCTTGGTTTCTTCTTAGTTTTCTCATAAGATGTGGGATCCTCAATTTTTAAGTCGTGCAAAATACATAAAATGTCTAGTCACTATTGATGTTTCATAGACATACCTTTCTTGCTACCTCTTGTGCCTTGTAGATCTCTCGATGGTTTTTTGAGAGGATTCAACAACATTCATAAAAGCTTGTATCTTGGAAAATATGTTGGAGTTCCATGTGTTTACCTCGTTTCTAGGACTCTTGTGATCATCTTCATAATCAATTGATGGTTGAAGTGTATGTGTAATCTTTTTTTAGATTTTTGGAAAATCTTCTTCTATGTCATATGGGAGCTTGATTCTCATACAACCTTATTGAAACATGATTCTTTCTCATCAAACAGAACAATTCCACTAATAATGAGACATTTATTGCTATGGATATATAGTCATAACCTTGTTGAATAAGGTCATAGCCTATAAAGATATACTTGTTTGAATTTTTAATCTAATTCTTCTCTGATTAGAGATGGTATCTGTGCACGTATATTGTATGTGGATACAACCTCTACCTATAAGCAATGTGGTAAACTTTTCTCCTTTGACATGGAATTTTGTGCTTCATCAAAAGTCCTATTTCTCCTCCGTAGAGCTGAATTGTTTTTTTAGGTGTGTAAGTGGTAGTAATATCTCTGTTGACACCTCTTTCTTGCACGTAAGAATCAAATTCATGGGATTAATATTCTCCCCCTCTATCAAACCTTAGTATTTATAGGGTTTTACATGTTTGATTCTCTAGAAGAGCTAGATACTTCTTACAACATGAGAACACTTCATCCTTGTGCTTCAGAAGGTAATGAATAGTCCATTTGCTAAATTCATCTATAAATGACAAATAATACCTTTACCCACAAATGAATGGCTCTTTTCTTGATCCCCAAATACCTATGTAGACAAGCTGTAGAAGATCTCCATGTGTGTACCCTTTCTTTGTGAATGGTTACCTATGAGATTGTCCAGATTGACATGCATTACACTTGTATACCATGTGTTGCTTACAAATATTTGGTAGTCTTTAGCTGTTACAGGGTTCAAGTACCATAATTTAGCAAGGTTGCATAGTTGGTGTCCTCGAGTTAACATGTAAACAATTTACCTATTTTTCTCCCTTTCTTATCCTCTTGAAGATTTCATATGGATCCTCTACATAGGCTCCATGCTTTGTGAATCTTACTTTCACGCCTTTCTGGAGGATTTGATCTTTACATATTAGGTTTTTTGTAATACTTTGTACAAAAACAACTTTTCTGAAAATTCATATTACCAAGGAATTCTTCATATTCCATGCATTCTCCATAGGGTTCCTTGTATCATCATCTCTCTGGAATTCATTTTTATTCTTTGGATATTTCAAGTCTTACAGAAGGGCTACATTCTATGCTGCACGATTTGAGCATTTAGAGTTACTGTAGAATACATACCCAAAAAAATTATCTTTCTTCATTATCATATTCATACATAAAAGAGAATCCTCTTGACGTTGATCATCTATGTAATGCGTGTATTCTCTCCTTCCTTTGTATGGTCCTTGGTAATTATTGTTGTAGGTGTTGTATCCATATTAATTTTTTTATCTTCCTCTAGGAGCTCCATATCCACCTCTATTGTATTCAACTCTTTGTGATTCCTTATCAAGGATTTCTCCAATCCTTCCTAGTTGTTCTGCAATGTGTTTCATCTTGGTGAAAAAATAAATGCTCTTCATAAATGAATTTGTGAATGCTCCCTAGTTTGTTTGCAATGTCTTGGTGACAACATGAGTCACAACTAGCTTGGGAATCTTTCTAAGTGACGTGAACTCGATCCACAAGTCATACTTCGTAGCATTGGTACTTGAGGAGAATATTTCTTCCAAACCCTTCCATGTCTCTTGAGAGGTATTAAATTCCTAATATGAAGAATTAAGGAGTGAGAGATAGATTTTAGATTATATGACCTTGCCAAAGCATCCTTTTCACACCATGTGTTCAACCTTTCCTAGTCCTCTTGAGGTTGTTGTTTGTTTCTAAGTATGTGCATCAACTCATCTATTGTGATGCACCCTTATATTTTTATCCTTTCAAGTAAGTCTCCATCCATGCAGACCATGCTAAGTAGTTTTATTGATCCAATATCACAATTGGTGAAGCAAATCCATCACCCATTATGTCAAATGTATGACTATGTTCGTATATCACTTTGAACAGTGATGTGTGATGTAGTAACTTCACAGAACTTTAACACGATCTAGAGCATTCAAATATATGCATTTATGTCACAATAGTACTTTATAGCATAATTCTCAAAATTCTATGTCATGTTTGTGAGATCATCAACTTGAGAAAATTCTCTAATTTTGGAAGTAGTTTCTCTAAATCATAGCTCGCAACTTGGTTGGAATTCACTTTAGAGCTTTTTAATATTTTTTAATGAAGTTTTCAATAAGCTATACCAAGTTATTTCATGAATATAGACGGAACATAGTGAGAGAAATATGCACAAGAAGTTACGAGCGTGATCTCAACTTTTTAAGAGGATGGAGATACATAGAAATGATAACCTTTATTTGTTCATAACTCAAGTTATTGAACTTTGTAAATAAATGCACAACACTTTTGTAGTTATATTCAAATCAATAGATTGGAGAAATAGATATATGCGGTGCAACGACTCAACTATGATGACACACGTCAAGCCATGAATTGTAACAGTGAATATAACACATGGCTATTAAAAGGTATTGTAAATGTATTAATAACTGAGATATAACACATTGCAAGGTTGGATGACTTGATAAGTTTCAACAAAAGTACATGAATCACTCGAAAGAGTGTGATGATTAGCTATGATACATGTGACTAGAGTTTGAGTGTATAAGTGTACTCTTCTAACATGATTATTGGTTTGATCTACTTAAACGTGAACCATACTCTTAGGAGTAATTTTCAATTTGCATTCAGATACCATGATTGCGTTTCGCACTTAACATGACCACAAGATTCTCTTTAAGTATCTTCTGAATGTTTGACCAAAGTAACATTAAACGTTGAACGTATAACTCAATGAATGCATAGAAGCGTTTGTATAACATCGTGCCTCCAATATCGTGTGAAGTCCTAATGCATAGGGACAAGAACTTAGGCTCGCTCGATGCACCAAATTTGTTCGATGAAATTGGGTGATTCATCGCTAGTGTGTAAATGAAAATGAAGGAAATCGCACTATAACACTATGGTAGTATACTCCAGCTTACAATCAAGGAGGTGTGTGTTGTATGCTAAAAATAAAACAATTTTCGTTAACACCTTACATTCACGATTTTAAAATACTAAGCATTTTGTAATGTAGAGGGAAAAACATGATTGTCGAATTGTTCATACAAAAAGGAGGGTAAAGGGAAGGGTAAAAGGAAGCATGACCCTGACTTGATCTTTATTCAAGCTTCATGGATTCAAACAATATGGTTTTGTTAATTCTAATAGATTAGAATTGTGAAACAACGCAAAACATGATGTTGATTATTCTTTTAATTTACATTTGAGAACATTGGAACATATTGAAAGTTAATGATAATCTTTTGATATCTCAACTCATTGAGTGTTTTAGGTTTTCCATGTCAAAAAACTAAAACTAGAAGGTCTTTCCCATAGTATTGTGCATTTTGTGTTTTGAATAATTCTATTTCCTTTAGGTCATAAGAAGTGACACAAATCGCAGTGAATCATCTTGCAACTTTCTTTAGCACGATAATTGAAGATTGTTAGAATTCTCATATTACAATCATTTGGAATAAACCCTGGAAACCTCTTCAGAAACACTTGATTACTAGATTTCCTGCCAAAGCCAATTTGCCTTTCATGAGGGTTCTATCATGATTAAAGCATTGTCACATGCCTCTTATGAAGCTTCCATCATGATAAAAGCATTGTCAACAACTATATAGTCATTGACGCAGGTGTGTGTAAAACCAAAAAGGTTTTGAGAGTAGAAAACATCTTCTAAAAAAAATACAAATACGTGCCTTCAGTTGTATACATCCGTGAAAACACACACTATTTACTCACATAGTCATTTGCACTTTTACAACAAGGCCCTCACACACACGAATGGATATACACACAAAGGAAAAGTGTGAACAAATGCTTATTGGTAAAGAGTGCATCATAATTGAGTGTTTTAGGTTTTCCATGTTCACGATCCCTGTGATTCGTCTGCTTGTATCTTTAAAAGAAAATTAATTTATCTCCATACAATTCGATACCTGAATCCTTAAAGATCTGATTCGAATGATGGAAATAGTGATCAATTCATCGTAAAACTAACTCAGAATTAAGATGTTGGCGTTAAGAAAATTTCGATCAAGTGTTCTCTACAAGAAAATAACGAAATTCTAAATTTTCAGACGTACGCATCTGTCTTGATAATAAACTCTTGAACCTTTGATTTTAAGTTGTTGTCGAACATGTTCAGCGGTCGTCTACCAGTCAATCTCCTCATCTTTTACTGCCCTCTAAGAGTGATTGCTTTTTTCTTGGCTCTTCCTCAACCAAGAAGTTGTGATTTTTTTGCCTTTTAATTGGGAAATGAAAAAAAAAAAAAAGAAAACTATTCGTCCATTCCGAATATAGTAATCCTGTAATATGATGCATAGGGAGAACTCCATTTCTCCTGATTCTTTTTATTCTTCTTGGCAGCAAGAGTTACTTTTGGATTGTCTTTATGTAGATCTTCGAGTTCCTCTTTTCCTCCAAGTGTATTGTTCCAAAGGAACTCCTTCGCTCTTTCATGGTCACCACAATTTTGTGAAAACTTGCTGGATCTCTCTACTCCACTTCACAACCGTGACAATATATGATCTCTTTCCAAACTTCATACCTTAAATGCTTGATGTCTTGAGCTCCCTCAATTCTCCTTCCTCTCCCCCTAAAGTTAAATATGACATAAACCTCAAGAAGACGTAACTTTCTTCTCAACTAGCTCTTGCATCGATCTTCTTCAACAGCCTTTTGGATAGGACCAAATTCTTTGTTCCAAACAATGACCGAAAGGAGACCTCTGGGCACAAAGGAGGACAAGCATCTTGTATCCAAAGAAAGAGGGCCAACAAAAGGAAAAAAAATAGCTCATCTACATTCACCAAAAGTGAAAAATGAATAAGGGGAAACACCAACATACCATGAATTCCATATCCAACCAGTACAATATATGCCAACAAAAAAAATTGGGGCAATCCAAGATCTGAATCAAAATACTCCAACTGGTATTGAACCAATGTGTCGAAAAAAAACTAAGGTTGAAGCTTGAATTTCAACAGTCCCCCTCATGCGTCAAACTCGAAGTCATCATCTTAGCTCTAATAATCCAATGCCTCTTTTAGATGTTATAAGATTTATTCAGTTCGATGCTTTGGTGAACATGTTAGCACACTAATCATTCATATTTATGTGTTACATTAGGACCTCCTTAGCCAACAACATTCTATGCATAAGCCAAATACAATTGTCCTTATAAATGACTTCAATGCCTAAGAAATAACCAAGATTTTCAAGAACTAAGATCGTAGACTCCTTTCGAAGTGTTTCTTTCATCTCCGTAATGCCTTCTTCATGAACACCTCTAATATTCAAGTCAACCATAGGGCCAAATGTCTCTTCATAGCCTACTCCATATGTCTAAGTGTAATCCAGCAGAATAACCTCTCTGAACAAGAGACGGAAGATCGTGCCCTTTTAAACATGACTGGAATTCTAGAAGAAGTTGGGGTTCTTTTGTTTAAGGAGTACTCAGGATTGTCAAGGATGGCGAGGGTTCCATGAACTAAAGTACAATAAGAAAAGAGCAACGCGGAAGGAGTTCGCAAATTCGGTGCCTTTTGGGCAAAATTTTGGTAACTTTTTGGCGAGCACTTTGGTGACACGGCAGAGTTTCGGTCAACTGGTTGACCGAAATCACCGAAAAAAGAATTACTAAATGAAACTCAGAACTCGGAAGAAGATCACAAATTCAACACCTTTTCGGCAGAATTTCGGTGACTTTACTGTAAGCGCTTCGGGACAAGGCGGAATTTTGATCAACTGGTTGACCAAAATCTCGAGAGTCAGAACTACTAATTGAACTCTGGTAATGACACACACCCTGAAGCATTGCGACGTCACAATTACTGAATCTACGGACATTCCAACTGTATCCATTGCCATAACCACTCCGAGGGCCAATCGAACTACCTTAAGAAATACATTGAACAGATAATAATTCCAGATTAGGCGAATCTTTCCCGTAGGTGATGCCTATCTGTAGCGTTTCCTCAATCACAATCTTTCGATTACTCAAAAATAGCATTGGAGAGAAGAACACAGAGATTGCATAAGGTAAAAGAAAATCTGATGCGAAAGAATAGAACAAATATGACGCAGAGAAGGAAGAATTATGATATTATAGATGTGAATCAATGGTTACAGTAGCTTTGGACAATAGCTTCTTGACGAAGCCTCTACCTCCCGACCACCCCAGAGCTATCACAATCACATTCTCACTCGCACTCTCAATCACACTCTCACTCTCACTCTCACTCTCAATCACACTCTCAATCACAAAGTAAATCTCAGATTTCTGTGTCCTCCGTGTTGATGCGCAGGCCTTCTTATCTTTTTCCATTTGATCGCAGTCGTGCTCCCCAAAGAAGTGTGCGATCCACCAAATTTAGAAAAAGTCGAGTTTCTCCAAAACTTTCGCAAAAAGCCATGCGATCGTAGTGTACTTCCTTTCTTTAGCATACCTCTCAAAAATAGCAGAGAAACACCAAGAAGACATATCCAAAAACATACATAATTAGACATGGTGACACATGAGCATGAGAATCACGGATTCGAATAGAATTAGACAAGCCCTCGTTTGTTTTTTTTTTAAGTGTTGGAAAAAATGGCACTTTTCAAAGTCCTGTAACTCAAAAACAATGAGGAATTAGGTTAAGCTTGTGAGAGACACTTTTATTCAATTTTTCGATCTGCACAATAGTGTTAGAGACGTCCGAGGTCCAAATCCACCTCCAAATGCCACCTTTGAGCCCTGCAAGGTTTAAAATTCTAGAGAGAGAGCAAAATCAAGGCATTTTTTTACAATGAACTAAACGTAGGACCCTGAACGAGGTACTTAGAACATGATTCACAAAAATCTCACACAGGCACTTTTATTCTCTTCTACTTGCTCTACCTTTCCCTCACACAGAGTTTTCCTTAATTCTTTCATCTTCACCTTCAAAATCCCACTGGAAAACATGATGCAATTAAGGTCTAGAGAGAGAATATGAAACTTGTCAACCCAAAATTTTTCCTACATGCATAAAATGACCTAATTATTCGTTCTAAGCATTATCCCCACAATGAAATTCAGAAAGTTCAAAATGAATTATTTCACTAGAAAAGAGGCCTATTGCAATTCTTCCCCCCTTTAAGAACTCTGTCCTCAGAGTTGGAAAGAAGGATAATGTGTTAGAATGTCATCTAAATTCACCCAACTCGAATCTTCTAGTGGGTATGAATGCCATTTCACCAAAATTTCTACTATAGATCTATTTCTAAGAAATCTTTCCTTCCTATCTAATATTATTTCTGGTTGAAGCTCAAAGGAGCCATCGTCTTTGAGCTTATAATTGTCTTGCAAAACATGAGCAACATTAGACACATATCTTTTAAGTAAGCTGACATGAAATACAGGATGCATATTTAGATATTTATGTAATTCCAGCAAATAAGCAAGAGATCTGATCTTTTTCAAAACTTAAAAAGGGCCTGCATATCGAGGAGAAAGTCTATGATCCTTCCCTAGCAACAAGTTAGATCGGTGAGGATTAGCTTTAAGAAATACCATATCATCAACTTGGAATTCAAGTGGTCTTCTCTTTAAATCATAGAACTTCTTTTGTCTTTTCTGAGCTTCTCTTATATGTTTCTTAATTTTTCCAAGTTCTTCATCCATCTTATCAAGCATTTCTTTGGATACTTCTACTTTATTTGGAAAACCCAAAAACGAAGGTGGAGTCAAACAATTATAACCATACATAGCTTCAAACGGACTCATTTGTATAGATGCATGCCATGCACTATTGTATGCAAACTCAACCAAGGGTAAATATTCACTCCAATTATCCTGCTTTTCATTCACATACTTACGCAACATATCCTCAACTACCGTGTTAACCCTCTCGGTTTCCCATCAGTTTGTGGATGGAAAGTTGTACTCATACGAAGTTGAGTTCCAATGGATTCAAATGTCGCTTTCCAGAAGTTTGACGTAAATCTAGAATCTCTATCAGAAATTTTGCTTTTAGGCATTCCATGCAATCGAAATATTTCTTTTACAAAGATTCTTGCAACATTCAAAGCAGTATCAGTCTTTTTCATAGGAAAGAAGTGTGCCATCTTGGTAAGCCGATCGACTACAACAAATATGGTATCATGCTTACTTCTGCTCATAGGTAGCTTAGTGATAAAGTCCATAGAAATAGACTCCCACTTTTGATTTGGAACATCCAAAGGTTGAAGCATTCCTGGCATCCTCTTAAACTCAGATTTCACCGTTGGCACTTCAAACATTCATTTACATATTTTCTAATATCCCGCTTCATACACGGCCAAAAGTAAGAATACTTTGTTTTAACATATGTCCTTGAATAACCTGGATGTGCAGAAAAAGGTGCATCATGACAATCATGTAGTATTTTAACTTTTAGTGGAGATTCAGAAGATAACCATAGCCGATTGTTACAATATAGTGTTCCATTCTGCAAATGAAATTTTTCCTCATACGTCGATCCCTTGTTCGCATTCAAAGCATTCAAAATAGGTGCATAAAAAGGATCCTGTTTTATCTCTTCTTGAATTTGATTGAGAAAATCAGAATTTATTACAGAAACAAGATTACACAAAGGTCTCCGACTCAATGCATCAGCAACCTTATTTTCCTTACCAGCAAGATACTTAATGTCAAAATCATACTCGCTTAATAATTTAATCCAATGCTTCTGCCTGTTGTTAAGCAATGGTTGAGTGAAGATGTATTTTAGACTTTGATGATCTGTTTTCAATTCAAACTTAACCCCTAACAATAGGTGTCTCCAATGCTTAAGTGCATGCACAACAGCAAGCATTTCTAAATCATGAGTAGGATACTTAAGTTCATGCTTTCTTAGTTTTCTGGACTCATATGCGACCACCCTTCCATCCTATGAAATAACACATCCTATCTGACTACCACTTGCATCACATGCAACCACAAAAGGCTTTCCCATTTCTGGTATTTTCAAAACATAATTCTCAACGACTTTTTGTTTCAATGTTTCAAATGATTTTTGACAGGCATCACTCCCGCATTATCCCCACAATGAAATTCAAAAAGTTCAAAATGAATTATTTCACTAGAAAAGAGGCCTATTACAGGGGTCATGTACCAAAATTCTTGGTACTATGGGTAGGTTTCATGGCCTTAGATAGAACCAAAACCTACAACAAAGCATATTAAACAATTTAATAATAATGTATATATAAACTAATAATAATAATAAACAAATAAATAAATAAGTACATGAGAGTGTTTGATGAATAATAATAAATAAATAGATAAAATAAATAAATGAGACTGTTGAATAAATAAATACGTTGAAGAGAGTGATGAAATTTGTGTCAAATATTGAATTAAAAGAATGGGATATCAATAAGTGAAAATAGATAGTTGATAAAGCTTATCTCTTGGAAGTATGAGGTTGTGGGTTCAAATCTCCTACATGCTAAATAAGGAACTACGTAGGCTAACTAGAGAAATAAGTAAGTTAACTAGGGAAATAATTAAGCACTTTTTGCCACTCATAAGTTAGAATTGGTTCGTGCATAGCCAACAATTGCCAACAAAACCAAAGGGAATCGAAGTGAAACAAGAGAACCATGAGTGTTAGAGAAGCCAAAGATGCCAAAGTTATGCCATAGTTCTATGCCTTAGTTGATGCCTTCGAGTAAGTCGAAGGAGTAATAGAATCATAACCTAATTGATAAATGAACTTGATAAACTATTTTGATAAAGCCGAAGGAGTAACGGAATGATAACCCAATTGGTAAACAAACTTGATAAACTAATTTAATAAACTAATTTGACAAAACAAAATTGATAAATGAACTTGATAAACTAATCTGATAACGGAAGGGAACTCAAGTAGTGAAAAGTGCACATTTACCACAGTGAACACAGGGGGTACAATGGGTACAGTGAGCAAAATGAGCATATGGGTTATAGTGGGTACAATGAGTACAACGAGTATAGTGAGCATAGTGAGCACAATGGGTATAGTGAGTACAGTGAGCACAAGGGGTAAAGGGAGCACACTGCAAATTAGCAATTTTGAAAAAAATTGAAAAAACAAGCCGGACAACTAAAAAGAAACAAACTTGATAAATGAAAACCTAGATCGGACGATTGAAACAGTTGCCCCGACTAACGAGCGAATGCCACAAACCATGATTGCATGCCGAGAAACCACCTCCACAGATGTGACTTGGCTCTAATGCCACTGTTGTTGACCTTCAGATCTTACAAACGCACATACACAAAGGAAAGGACAAAAACAAAATCTCACAAAAGTACTCAAAGAATAGAAAGAGACTAGAGAATTGACACCAGATTGGGTACAATCTCCCCCCACATACTTCGATGGATGAGTCTATTGGAGCATGTGTATTTATAAGTATTTTTCATTACATCTTGAATAGACGATACATGAGAATGGTGCTTTGAAAAGTGTGCTTTTATGAGAATCTGCTTTATTTACAAAATATTGATCTACTTTTTTTACAAAAATGTTGCTTTCTAAAGTGATATATTATTTTTACAAAAAATAACCAAAATACTATCCTTCAAATATTCTTCTAAATATTTTGAAAAATATTTGAATAAGTCCACACACATTCACACCCTCATGAATCTTCACCTAATAAATCAAAAGACAAATCACTTTAAAACCCTCAAGACATTAAAATCTATATAACATTCCATCATTCCATAAAATACAACAAAAAGCAACTGACCTCAATTGATAAAATAAATTAAACATGGATGGCGAGTAACATGTTCCATCATTGAACAAATAATAAGCATCTTCCATGTAAAAAAACATGCATGGAAATTTTCATGGAGGAGTTACATGAATGTGTATGTATATGATATGCAATAATTAAGTGATCATAATGAGGTGCTAACATAGTCTCTACGTGAACATATATTACTAGCTATTCAATTTTTCTTCAATCATTCACGGTCTAGAATATGCTTGAAACATTCTAATTTATTTTGGGAAGTGTAAATAAAGTATGATCCTACATACTAAATTCTATATGTAAATGCATCACATATAATAAAAAAATAGACTAGTGAAAATGTTATTGTGGCTAACATGGATGCTATCAATTGACTATTTTAATAATCAATTAGTACTCTTTCTCTGCATCATGAGCAAAGGGAATAGCTTCATGAAGCAATGTAGGTTGGCATGAGTGAAGCTTAACTTGAATCTCCTTTTCTAAACCATCATCATACTTCTTCTTCTAGGTATCATCGGAAACATCTTCAAGTAGGTGGATAAATACTAGGTTATGGTAAAACTAGTCCATATAGGTTGTAAAAGTATCAGCTTCCATCCACGTAAAAATATCCCACAATCATCAAACATGTAGAGGGAACTCTAGGCGTAGAAAAGACTCCTTAAGATTGTCTCGAAAAACCCTCTATGTCAGACAATTTGCACTTTGACCAAGTTTATTCCACCAAAGTTGAGCCTCCCCTACTAAATAGTTAGTAGTCAATTTTATTTTATCACTTCTAGCATACAATTCATCAGAATAGGAATCCACAAATTGTCATAACCATGTAAGAACTAAATGGCCATCCTTATGAACATAAAATCATAGAAACACCAATGTTGGAATGTGCACCATTAGATTGGGTGGAGATAATAGCTTTTACCACCTTTACAATGTTATCTTCATCAGAGTGCATATTTTGAAGTACTTTGTTGTGTTGCAAGATCTTGTTCTGAGTGCCTCAAAGTTCGTGCCAAAGGAGCTCTAGTTGTTGCTCGAGTCATACCTCGGAGAGAGGTGACTCACCAAAATCCTCCATGGTTTTGTAGGATCCATGGATATGTAGTGAAGAAAAACCCTCTTCCTAGATATGTGAAAACAATTTTGAGATTGCTTGAATTAAAATATAAAAGGAAGGGTGATTATTGGGAATCGAAAAAGTAAGAAAGAGATGCAAGTTGTGTTTAATATAAGAAAAGAGAACTAGAGTGACAACACAAAGAGATACTGTAATGGTAAAAAACTTCTCTTGTGAGAGTGAGGTTGTGGGTTCAAATCCTGCTTAGTGAATATAAAACTCCTTATTTCCACTCATAAGTTAAAAGGGCTTCGCACATAGCCAATGGCTATCAGCAGTCACCAACATGGGTTCTCGAGAAACCAAAGATGCCAAAATTATGCCTTCGGTATGCCTAAGTTCTATCCCTTAGTTATGGCATATTTATGTCTAAGTTCTATGCCTTAGTCGATGCCTTGGAGTAAGTCGAAGTCATAAACGTAGGTTCAAGTTTAGGAACTAGAACTAGAACTAAAATTAATATTGAAGTGAAAACTTGAATGGGGGCAAGGATCGAGACCAAAATCAAAATTGGAATCAGAATCTGAATTCGAAAGAAAAAGCATAAACACGGAAATAGAGATCAAATGCCAAAACAAACAGAAACTAATCCCTCTATAGTGACATAGGCAAAGCTCTGATACCACTGTTACCAAGATCTTAATTCACACACATAGAGGTTATGAGAGCTAAACATGCACAAAAAAATTAGATATGGAAGGAGGTGGGTGCAACCTTCCCCCATGCACTCTATTCAGACAGTCCACAGAGTGCATGTCTTTATAGGATTTTTCATTATGCTTAAAATAGTGGTTACATAAGAGTGGCTTCAAAAAGCATGTGTGAAAGTAAAAGTTGGTCTCTTTTATGGATAGCCTTTGCTTTTATGAATAGAAATCATGGTGTATAGTGATTCTTATCCTAACCACTACTTTTACTAATTGTTTCCAAAAATAGAATCCTCTACATGGGTTTATTTACAAACTATACATAAAATATAAATCTGATTATTGATACTTAAGCTTAAGTTTCCACCTCATGTAGAAAGACAGAGATTATAAAGTAAGCTTGAGACTATTCTCTAGCCAAAGAAGGTTGAACCTAAGCTTGCACCTCTAAAGTTTTATGGGTTGAGAGAGATGCAAGCCCTTTAGAATTTTATGGAGCATTATAAGCTTTAACTCAACTTGGAGCCTCTTATCTATAGATATTTGAACTCATGATTAAGATTTTTGTAAAGAAGGAGAGTTTGAAACTTCACTTAGATCCTGTACTTTCTTGTGGAGAGGGAGAATTTGTTTGAACATTTTTGTAGCATAAGAGACTTGAATTAAGTTTGAGCCTATAGCCTTTTATAGAAACTCAGAAGTCCAAACTCAAATTTGTCCCTCTTGGGGAAAGTGAGGGATTCTAGCTTAAGTTTTAGCCTCTTTTGGTAAAGGAGGGGTTCTAACTTCAATACATATATCTTAATTTTGAGTCACTCTTAAATTTGTATTAAAGGAACCCACAAGAGACTTGAAATTGCCCTTCTTCCACAAAGGTTCAATTCTTTTATATAGTGGAAGACGTTCAAACTTAAGTTCAAGCTTGTTGTGTAAAAAAAGTATTCTCCAATTTAAGCGCAGGTTTAGTGTTAAGCATAAGAGGTGGGGAATCCAAGGTGTAACGCATATGTGATGGAGGTCTCGTGATGGATGTGATAAAAAATCCCATCTGTAAGTGCATACGATGGCTGTGCTTCATTTATTTTGGACACTTTGTAATAGTGAAATGGAGTGAACAAGACAAGGATAAAAAAAACTATATCATAGAGTCGATCTACCATGAGTACTGACCAGCACCTTGGCACCCTATTATCAACTCAAAGTGGACTCACGACATGGCATGTGAGGTGATATCCTATCCAAGATCAGAGGCTTGTGATGCTTTCAGAGCAACCTTACGAAAGCCTATATGGATAGACACTATGGAGTGTGATGTGATTCTTGAGGAGCAATAGTAGACTCTGGATGGATATCATCAGCAGCGAGATGCAGTAGCCACATGTCTAGATAGGTTCAGAGCATCACATTTGGGTAGCCGAGTGTATGACACTATGCATCACAAGTTTGTAACTATCATTTTGATGATTTAATTTTCTTGTGTTAAGCACTTCATGTATGTTAATCTAACATTTTGCATATTTGTTGGAGGAGTTGTAGTGGGTCATCCTGCGAAAGGAGTAGAGGAGGCTTATGGATATCCTCATGGATTGGTTCTATAGTTGAAGGACTTGGAGGGGGTGTTGTGATCATTTTATGGGAGCATCTATAATGAAATGAGGTTATAAACTTGATTTGTTGTTTCTTAGTTGATGTTTATAAATATCATGTCAATTTGTCTCATTTCATGAATGTGCTTTGTTGGAGGACTATAGATATAGATGGTTTGATTGCTCTAAGCATGTGTATGGGAATGGTGTGACACAATAATGTAGTTTGATCAAATATGGTAGTGGTGCACCACCATTCTGTATTTGGTTCCTATATGATGGTGGTTTGCCACATTTTGTATTTGGCTTATATATGGCACTAGTTTGCCACACTTTTTTACATGGTTCATTTATGGAATATACATCTCCTTCGTAAATGGTTCATTTATGTAATATCTCTTTTGTACATGGCTTATGGTTCATTCTGCTCATCTCTTTTATGTTTGAAAATTTTTTTTGCTCTATCAAATCATGTTTTGGTTGCCGATCATGTAAACCCTAAATTGCTAACCACTAGGGGACATGTCTCATGTACTCGTTTTTTTTTGGGTAGAGTGTATTATCTTTTGTTACACAATAGCATGGTAATGTTTCTCTCGCAAGGGACAACAAAATTTTCCCAAAAAAGTTGTTCATCAGTATAGACGATGGTATGAGCATCTTTATGTCTAGGGACATACAAAAGCCTATGCCAACACTTTTGCCAAGGACATACTCGTATTTATGCCAATGATTTTAGTACCGACGTGTTTACCATCCACTATACCATCACTTTGTAGAGACATATCAGCATCTATACTGGTGGTTATCTACGGATGCATATATCGAGCCTTATACCGATGCTAATAGGAAATTATCAATGCATATACCAATGCCTATACCCATGCATATATTGGCATTTTTTTACTGATGTGCATACCAATGCTTACATCGATGTCGGGGTAAAATGCACCCCTATATTTGCATTGATATAGGACCTTGTATGCCCCTCATATGTTGTAGTGTATGAGAGAATTGCCAAAACAAGAGTATTTTTATGTTAAAGAATGCTTGGGAGTATTTGTATGAGGCTGAAAAAGTTTACAAATTTCTCATTAGTAAAAGATAGTTGAAGTTCTTTAGACTATTTTTGTTGAAGATGTTTATGCAGGGAACATTCTTGAAAGAAGAGGATTTTCAGTAAGTCATCTGTGAAATTATTTGATATGGAGCAATCTTCCTGGGCTATCCATGCATTAGATTTGTGTTTATTGATCAATGGTTTATGCTAACCATTCTCAGTCAAACAGAGGAACTCTATTCCAATCTTTATACATATATACATAGTACCATGTGAGTATGGAACATGAGAGCTTTAGTGGTTGTTCTCATTTCATATGTTATGAACTGATACAAACTATATCAATCTCCCTTTCATTTTGAGTTAATTATTATCAATAAACATCCTTTACAAACTCTAGATTAACTGATTTCACACCATTCCAAAACTCTACTTCAGCTGATGCTAAGATAGTTATAGATCATAGAGTCATAGGGATGACTCCATCCTCATTGTAGAGAGAAGGAAGCACTTCATGAATAATTCATTAAGCCATGTTTATTGGTTATGCCTTTAAGTACACTTTCATTATCACAAGAAACCTCTATGTATGACACTCATATTAGAGTAATCTCTCCACTCGTTATTATGTTGGTTGCTTAGAGTGTTTGAAGACATAACTTCCAATTAAATTTAGAAGGTTTTTGTGAGCTAGTCAAGGTGCAATTTTTTTTTTTTGCATCACATTGTTCTCCATGATTTTCCAAAGTACTGCTGTGTTTGCTTGCACTAAGAAAAATCCTACAAGACCTAAGTTACATATCCCAAGAGCTAGTGGAGTTCATGTGTTGGTTTGCTTGACCAACTTCACCACTTTGAAACTCAAGTTTGTAACTCTCCAAGCTTCTCCAACTTCTTTCTGTGGTATGAGAGCAAATTCAAGATTGGAGATGGTTTTCCATAAATGATTGAGAAGCTTGATATAATTAATTATGCACTTGGAAATTCATAATGGAGTATTATTTGAAAGGACAAAAGTCTATATGGGATTGTATCAAGTGATGAAGCAATGCCTATTCCAAGATCCAAAGGAGGACCTACTCAAGAGGAAATAGATAAGCTCACACTTTTGTGAGCAAGGGATGCTCAAGCAATGTCATATATACTAAACTCTATCTCTTATTTTATACTACCACATATTAGAGGATCTAAGAAACCTTAAGAGACTTAAGATGTCCTAGAGACTTTCTTTTCTGCTAGTACAAAATCAAGGAAGAATTATCTTTGGAATGGTTGTGTTACAAAGGTCAAGGAGGTTGTTGATCAATTGGCATCCATTGAAGCGAAGATTAAAGAAGGGGGCATCATGAGTCAAATTGTGAATGGAATTAAAGGTGACAAGTGATGGCAATCTGTCACCACTACCTATGACCTCGTTGTGTGTGTGCAAACTCTGGATTTCAACATCTTTCTTGGAAAACTCTTAAATCAAGAGGCGAACAATAGCATAAAGGAAGAAAACTCCTATCACGGTAATTTAACTTGTTCTCTATATGCAAATAACATAGACAAGAATTTGAAAGGCAAGAAGAAGGAATGGGATGAACACGAGACTTCCCAAGCCAACTTTGCAAGAAAGGCCAAGTAGAGGGGGAAGAAGAAAAGACCAAATCATGTAAAAACTAAAGGCCAGAATGATCAACCTTATGCGAGTTGTGATAATACAACAACACCGCTCAGAATTGTTGGTTCAATGGGAAGACCCAGAAAGGAAGTGTAAGAGGTGGATATGGCAGAAGTAGAGGTAGAGGTGGACACAACTTCAACAATAATAATAGAATCGAGAAAAAAAGGGACAACAAAAATTACTCTAAAGATAAGAAATAAGAAGACTCATTGTTATTTATGAATCTCAGCCACAAGTAAGGTAAAGAAGATGATAATTTATTATACATAGATGAATGATGCTCAAATCATGTTGCAAGCAACATAGCTCTCTTATTTGATTTGGAAAGTCCAAAGCATAGACATTAAGTACAAAGAGGGGATGACAAAAAGCATAATGTGGAGAATATTGGTAGCCTCAAGGCTTCCAATGGTAGGACAAACCTTCAAAGCAAGTTTCTCTATCTTCGCACTGTTACAAAAACAACCTAATAAGTATAGGCCAAATAGTTAAAAAGGGCTTCCAAGTTAAGGTCACGCACCATGTAGATTTTGTGAAAGACCCATGTCAAGGCTTCAAGAATATATCAAGAGGTGAGAAGCATGGTAGGCTCTTTACTTTTGAAGTAGTAAAAACCAAGAACATGTCTCTATTAAACTTTGGGTCTCCAACCCTAAGTGAGCTTGAACCTGCTCGTTTTCGAGTTTGAATTCATCAAGAAAAGGAGTGGATTAATCCTTCAAATTCTATATAAATACTCCAAAACATTTTTATGTAATGAGAGTGTTGATTTGATGTTATATGTATACTCTTTTGATCATTGCTTGGTGCCATTTCTATTCGCTACTCCTTCTTCCTTAAAATTAGTCATCTCATAGAGGTTGCTGCTCTCTTTATAGAGCTTTAAAGCATGTGATTAAGAATTCATTGGAAAGGCATAATTATCTAGATTATGTATGCAAATGTTCAAATCATTTAATTAAGTAGTGTTTGGGAAATCTTCATTTTATTATTTTAGATTCATCTTCTACATAGCCTTGAAAAATTGGGATGACATCCAATCAGTGTTAAGCTTATTGCTCCTTAATGCAGTGTAAATAAGGGATTGTATGCATTATAGAAAGTAAACCCTATGTTTGGAACTCCATTAGGTGGAATGTTCACAATTGTAACTCTTTTGACTACCACATATGAGGGGCATACCGACGTTGCTTATACCGACGATCACTCATGGCGTCGGTATAAACATTGGAAAAGCTCACTTAAAGATACCGACGGTCAAGTGACCGTCGGTATGACCATTTTAAACGGATCCTTGGTGTGCCCCGTAGCCGTCGGTATAAGCGTCGGTATGGGTGTCGGTATGGGCGTCGGTATAAGCATCGATATAAGCATCGGTAATTTACTGGAAGTTACTGATGCCCATACCGACACCCATACCGAGGCCGAGTTTTAAACATACCGGGAACCCAAGAGCAAAACTTCACTTTTTTGCACTTGTTTGAGTGGTGTTTGTCTTCTGTTGAACTTGCATGCGTGAACTGAATTGCGAACTCCATTGTCTTGTGCACACACACATAGATCTCTCTCTACGCACACACACACTCCGTTGGTTTAGATCTGACATCTTGGTAAGTGGTGCGCTTACTGTTAACCTTTGTCTTTCTCTATGCTTTAGGTCTTATAATTTCTCTTCTCTTTGATTTTGCAGAAGTTCTTTGGCGTCAATTGTTTGGAATTCGCCGATAGACGACATACATTACGCTTTGACGACAATGATCCAAAAGAGGGACATACTTGTAAGTGATTGTTTTATTGTCTATTGATAGAGAGAGAACGAGAGAGTGAAAGAGAGAGAGGGAGATGAGAGAGAGAGGGAAAGAGAGAGAGAGAGAGATAAAGAGAGAGAGAGAGTGAGAGATAAAAATGATGAAAAGAAAGGAAGATAGAGATAGGAAAATAGAGCATACACACAGACACATACACACACACACACATCTACACATTTACACATGCATACATACACACATACATGTACGCACATGCATGTTTACATACACACACATATACACACATGCATGCTTACATACACACACATATACACACATGCATGCATACACACACATACAAATATACATACATGCATACATACACACACATGCATACACACATACATACACACACATATATACACATATGCGTACGTACACATACACACACACACATACACACATACATAGACACACATAAATACACACATATACACTCATGCATGCATACATACACACATATACAAACATGCATGCATACACACATATACACATATACACACATGCATACATACACACGCACATGCATACACACATACATACACACACACATATACACATATGCATACACACATATACACACATGCATGCATACATACACACACATACACACACATGCATGCATACACACACATACACATATACACACATACATACATACACATAGGAAAATAGAGCATACATACACACACACATACACACACACATGCATGCACATAAATACACACATGCATGCATACATACACACATACACATATACACACATGCATGCATACATACACACACATACACATATACACACATGCATACATACACACACACATGTACACATATGCATACACACATACATACACACACATATATACATATATGCATACATACACATACACACACACACATACACACATACATATACACACACATAAGCTAGTGTTTTAATTAAATACATATAATTAAATATATAAAATTTTGATTTTCAAGGTTTTTTTACATCAAATATATAAAAATAGGATTAGCGTTTTTATGCTATTTACACATACATACACATACAAATATAATACATATATACGTGTATATGCACCTGCGTATAGAAATATACATATTTTAGGTCTAGATATTTAAGATTAGGGTTTTAGGGTTTAGGCATACATCTAACTCAATTACATTTATATTAAGAAAAAATATAGAAAAAAATCTGAATATATAAATAAACATATATATAAAATAGGATTAGGGTTTTAGAATTAGGGGTTTATATTTTTATAAGTGTTTAAGTATTTAGGTTATACTATTTTAGGTTTAAGTCGAAGTCTTTCTGATTAGGGTTTAAGGGTTTTAACACCTACATAACATATATACACACATACACATGCACATATAATACACATATACATGTATATACATATGCATACAAAAATATACATATTTTAGGTCTAGATCTTTAAGATTAGGATTTTAGGGTTTTAACACCTACATAACATATATACACACATACACATACACATATAATACATATATACAAGTATATACACATGCATACAAAAATATACATATTTTAGGTCGAGATCTTTAAGATTAGGGTTTTAGGGTTTAGGCATACATATATGTCAATTAAATTTATATAAAGAGAAAACATAGGAAAAAATTAAAGAAAAAATATGATATACAAATAGATATATATATAAAATAGTATAATTATATAGATAAATAAATATAAAAAGAACTAGTGTTTTAAATAATTTAATTAAATATATATAGTTAAATATATATAATTAAATATATAAAAATAGGAATAATTAAAGAAAAAAATTGAATATATATATAAAATAGGGTTTTAGGTTTCTAGGATTAGGATTAGGGTTTTAGGATTAGCCATACATATAACAGGATAATTATATAGATAAATAAATATAAAAAGTACTAGTGTTTTAAATAATTTAATTAAATATGTATAATTAAATATATAAAAAGAGGATTAGTTAAAAAAAATCTGAATATATCAATCAATATATATATATATATATAATAGGGTTTTAGGTTTTTAGGATTAGGATTAGGGTTTTAAGGTTTTAGGGTTTAAGAAAAAATCTAAATAAATTAATAAGTAAATATATATATATATATATATATATATATATATATATATATATATATATATATATATATATATATATATATATATATATATATATATATATATATATATATATATATATAATAGGATAATTATATAGATAAATAAATATAAAAAGTACTAGTTTTAAATAATTTAATTAAATATATATAATTAAATATCTACAAATAGGATTAATTAAGAAAAAATATGAACATATAAATAAATATATATAAAAAATAAGGTTTTAGGTTTTTAGGATTAGGATAAGGGTTTTAGGGTTTAAGCAAAAAATCTGAATAGATACAACAGTTTCACAAGCAAAGGTAGTGGGTGAAGATATCTCTAAAGAACTAGATGCAGTCATAGCATAGCAATCTGATGCAAAAAAGGCACTATGAGAGCCTGAACCAGTATGAGATGACAAAGGTGCATCTAATTTGCTATCACGCAAAGTCTACACCAGCCATTTTCGGCATAGTTTTTGCCTGCTCAATATGAGCTCTCTCATCAACAAGTACATCATGTAAATCTACATCAGAAGTGGAATGATTTTCATCATCACATGAAACCTGCAAAGGCTGAGAAGTTGCCTCATGAGGACCAGCACTAGACTGTCCACCTATAAAAAGAGGTAGCAAAGTATCATACATGTCTTTGGAGCTAACAGATGTCTCCTTAGTACATGAAAGCAATGGGTGAATAGCATCTTCCACAAAAACAACATCACGGCTAACCAGAATGCATTTAGTCCATGGATTATACAGACAATAGAATTTACTTTCACAACTATACCCAACAAAAATACATTTTTCTACTTTATCATCCAATTTTTTGTGATCTTGTTCAGGCACTGATGCATATGCTAAACAACTAAAAACATGCAGATGTGCAACATATGGCTTGCGATCATTCCAAGCCTCATATGGAGTGATAGATTGCAGAGCTTCATTGGGACACCCTTTAAGTACATATGTTGCACACATGACAACCTCAAGCCAGAAACTATGTGGTAAAGCCTGACTCTTGACCATACACCTTGCCATCTCCATGAGTGACATGTTCTTTCATTTAGCAACTCCATTGTGTTGAGGTGTATATGGCACTATACACTGGTGTTTTATCCCATGTTCAGGGAAAAATGCATTAAAATCAAAAGATGCCTCAAGTTTGGGTAAAGAGAACACCATTTCAGATTTGAAGAATGGTACTTGGTCTTTATGTGACTTGCGTCCTAGCAAGAAGTCCATTGGTACTAAGTGGTTATACAAGCTGAAGCATAAATGTGATGGTACAGTTGACGGGTATAAGGCTAGGCTTCTTTCAAAGGGTTATGCACAGGAAAGAGGCATTGATTTTGATGAGATCTTTGCACCTACATGCCGTATGACTACTGTTTGGAGCATCTGTGCACTTGTAGCTCATCATGGTTGGAATGTACATCAGTTGGACATTAAAAATGCATATCTAAATCGTGACTTGCATGAAGAAGTGTATTTTTTTCAGCTGCATGGCTTTGTGCAGAAAGGGCATGAAAACGAGGTGTGGAGGTTAAAGATGGCATTATATGGTTTAAAGGAAGCACCACGTGCTTGGAATGAGAAGATACATGCCTATCTGATTGCACATGGTTTTGAGAACAGTGCAACTGAAAGCACCTTATATGTTAAGCGTGCTAATGATGTGCTTCTATTCATTGTTGTCTATGTTGACGACATGCTACTCACTGGTCCTATTGGGAAGCATATTGCTGATTTTAAGGCTGATTTGCATGCCTCATTTGAGATGTCTAATTTGGGGCATTTGCATCACTACTTGGGCATTCAGCTTATGCAAGTTGATGCTCGAATGGCTTTGTGGAAAACGAAATATATTGACACATTATTGCAATGTTTTGGCCTTAAAGACTCTAAGCCTATTGCCACTCCTATGGAGATAGGTTTACGATTGAGTTTTCATGATGCTGGAGATGCATTTGATGTTGTTCTCTAGCAGCAGGCTGTTGGATGCCTGATTTACTTATGCATTACTCTGCCCGATATTCAATTTGTTGTCTCACAGATGAGCAAGTTTATGCATTGCTCAGGTGTCAAGCAATTGCAGGCGGTTAAGCGCATCTTTCGCTACTTGAATGCTAGCATCTTTCCCTACTTGAGTGGTACTCGACTACTTGGGTTGTTTTATCCCAAGGGGGGATCACTACCACCAGATTTGCATGCTTTTTTGTACTCAGACTGGGCTAGTTGCTATGACACTCGTGTGTCCACTAGTGGCTTTTGCTTCATGCTTGGTAGCTCATGTATATCTTGGTTGAGCAAGAAGAAGCCTACTGTGGCCACTTCCAGTTGTGAGGCTGAGTATAGGATAGATTTCACAACGACTGTCGAGTGTGTGTGTGGCTCAGATGCCTTATGGCTCATTTTGGTGTTTGTTAGTCTTCTGCCACCACCATCTTCACTCACAGTTAGAGCAAATTGGTAGTTGCGAGGAACCCTATGTTTCATGCTCGCACTAAGCACATTGAGGTGCATTATCACTATGTCAGTGAGAGGTTCTCTATTGGGGAGATTAGCTTGGCATATGTGCCCACGCAGGAGAACATTGCAGACCTTTTCACAAAGGCTTTGCCTAGAGAGAAGTTTGAAGCTTTCCACAAAACTTTCGGCTTACTTCCTTTTGTGGAGTGATTTCCACATAGCTTGGCACTTCGTTATACATGAGTGCTAGCTCCTTGTTCACCGCATCACTCGTAGGGGGGATTCTTTGTGAATAATGAATTTACCTTTACTTCTAATCTAGTTCCTTTTGATCATCTTGATAGCTTTTAGGCTGCTTCTCTAGCTTTCACTTCGGACTTTTACCTTTAGAATCTTCAAAGATTGATTTCTGTATATTTGCAATAGTCGAGGTCCTCTTTTCTTCAATTCTGATGACTCTTGCTCTAATACCACTGATGAAGAGTCTTAACCTCCAAAAGAAAAAGTTACCCTTGATGTTAGAGCACCTCTATATCAAGAACAACTCATAACCTCAATCAATTTTGGAAATCTATTGCCAAATTATCAAGATTTGAATTAACTGTGAAGAAACTAATTACTAGGAAAAGTTTGCTACACTTAATCCATTCATCGACTAACCAAATGTGTAATGTTTTCAATAAAACCTCGTATTAGATTTTGCCTAAAGCTTCCACACCTTCTCCAAGTTAAAACTCCTCAAAAAGATTAGTAGATCTTCATATTTCTTTCAAACAATATACCTATGTCTCAAACTATCCTTCTGTGTAGTCGACTTTGACACCTGCAACTCCTAATGCATGGTTCTCCCAAACTAGAACGGGTTTATTCAAATGCTTTTAGCCACAAGTAGCTTACCTTTTAACTTAAAGAATGAGTGCTTAGAGACTCAAAACATTACACTATAGAGGGATATATAATCAAAAAAATATCATCAAATTTGTGCCAGCGCCTATCTTCTCTTCTTCACATTTACACATGTAAATGTTCCTACTTAAAATTCTCTCAGGCTGATTACAATTAAACTCTCAAAACTTGTATAGAGGTCTCTCGATTATATAATTAAACTTGTAAAAAAGGATTACACAAGAAGATAAACACAAGAGGAATAGTGAGCAAAAGATCGAGGTGCAACTTTCTTCTATTCAGAGAAATCATACATCTGATAGACAAATCATATTCTTCTCACTTTCTAAAGTCTCTAATGACTTCCAAAACTTGTCACTCATCATCTCTAATACTCATAGTACATCCATATCAAGTATATATAGATGTTTACTTCCAAAATCTTCAATGAAACAAATTGTTTATGAACTAATTACAAGATTAGTATACATGTATATACAAGTCTTCATCTTCTGACCATGCACTAAACTTCAAGCCTCATATGCTGATCTTTGCTTCGCTCTTTGACTTCAAACCTTGTCCTAATCATCAATTGATGATTTTCCTACACCAACATTGACAATAGAATTTCTTTGGACCATAGAAACCTTGCACAACAATCATATGTCGTTGACAATGATAAAGTCTATGTGCTATGGAGATGTTCTTTAACCTAACACAACAATGATAAAAGTCTTTGCACAATAGAAACCTTAAGAGAGTAATTATATATACCAAGACAATGCTAGTATGAATATGACGATTTCACATAAAAAAGAGATGTATTTACTGATTAGAATGTTAGCTAATCACTTACATGGAGGTAATCCTTATCCTAAACCAGCAATGATAAAAGTGTTTGCAAACAATGCCAATATGAATATGATGAGTCTTCATAAAAAAAGAGATATGTATTTAGCATCAATGTCTTTGTTTCCATTCGAAAAATTTTGGTAGAAGAAGAAGGGCAAGGCTCATTACATTCTTAAGGGTTGGAACTTCATCACCTTGGGTGGTAGGCAAGTAATTCAAGTTAATGCTTTCTCTGATCTAATGTGTACCATTGCACCATCAATTGAGAATCTGAACTGTGGTGAAACCTCATCAAGCAACTCTAGGAGCTCCATTAGATTTTTTAGTTTCCAATTTGCAATGAAAATTATTTTCTTAGGTTGAAAATCTGATGAATCAATAATTCTCACTCGAATTTTGGATATTTATCCTCTAAATCCAAGGGTTTCCAGAGTCTAAGCTTTTTTTTCCACCTTCTATAGTCATATCTTAAAACAAGTGATTGTCAAGATATATGGTATGAAATTGAAAGAGAATTTTGACTACTTTTACATAAAATGTTATCTCCTAGCTTTTGAGCTTCTTTGGTATGCCATTCCCTACCTAAAGCATCATCAATCTCTGAATTTGAATTCTCCTATTCAGCCACATTTTTTTTCTATAATATGTTTTTAAGACATGCTAGAAAAATGTGGAGAGGAAAAAACCATTGAATCTTTATCCTTGAAGAAATTTTTCTTGCTAACATTGCCCTTTGGATGTCATCTTTCATTTTGCATAGAAAACTTGAAACGGTTAAATGATTAGGAGCATCCCAATGTAATAAAGAGATGCAAGGAGTAGGCAGATGTACAAGATTTCTATAAGTACTCATCCTTGATTGCACCTAATAATCTGTAAAATAGAAAAATAATTCAAAGCTATTAAGAAATTAAACAAACTTGTTGGGATACATAAGTTGTGCATAATCCTTATGAAGGACTTTGAAGGTATTGTTAAACATTCAACAAGCTACCACTCTAGAATATTGGAAGGAAAATTACTGGAATATAAAAGAATATGTGTTGTAATACAAAGAAAACTTTGAAATTGATAAAAGAGCATTGTCAAACTTCACTTAGAGTACGAGAAGAATTGCAGATGATTCTCTAGCATAAGATCCCTAGCACTCTACACGACAAATAGTAGAGAATGCTCCAAAATGCAAAACCTAGCATTAAGCATGTGAAATAAATTTAAGCAATATTAGAATTGAAATAGAAAAGAAACGGTTTTGTCTTGGAAATAATCAAAACAATAATAATTAAATGATAGTGCTAGATAAAATAAAAATAAATAAATAAATAAATAAGGGGAAGAGAGTGTCAGAGGTTATGTTAAATATAAGTTAAAATGAATGGGATATCAAAGTGTGAAAATAGGCTACTGGATAAAGCATATCTCTTTTAAGTGAGAGGTGGTGGCTTCAAATCTCCTACATGTTAGCTAAGGAAATAAGTAAGCTAACTAGTGAAATACATAAGCTCTTATTGCCACTCATGAGTTAAAGATGGCTTACACATAGAAAACCACTACCAATGGAACCAAAGAAAACCAAAGTGAACCAAGAGAACTATGAGTATGAGAGAATCCAAAGATGCCAAAGTTATGCCATAGTTTTATGCCTTACTCGATGTCTTAGCCGATGCCTTGGAGTAAGTTGTAGGACTAACCACATGGATAACCGAATTGATAAAAAAACTTGGTAAACAAACTTCATAACCAAACTTGAACAGGAAAAGTGCATAGTGCACAGTGTGACCGTGAGCACATTGAGTATAGTGAGCACAATAAAGACAGTAAGTAAAATGAACACCCTGAGCATAGTGAGCATAGTGAGTATAGTGAGCACAATGTGAAAGTGGTCACAATGTGAGAGTGATCATAGTACTAGATTCAAAGCCCTAGGAGTAACTACATGGATAACCAAATAAATAAATAAACTTCATAAAAGAACTTGATAACTTAGCTTGAACAAGGTCAACACATAGTGCACAGTGTGACACTGAGCACAGTGGATACAATGAGCACAATGAGCATAGCGAGTATAGTGAGCATAATGAGCACAATGATCACAGTGAGAAAAGTGAGTATAGAGAGCCCAATGAGCACAGTGTGACACTGTGCATAGTGTGATAGTGAGCACAGTAATAGACTGGAAAAAATTCAAAACAAACATCGACAAACAAAAAGAAATGAATAAACCAATGCAAGCCTAAACAAGATGAGAAACAATGAAACAAAGTGCATCCATTACAGTATGTGTATTTATAGGTATTCTTCATTACATCCTGAAATAGAAGATACATGAGGGTGGCACTTTTAAAAGCCTGCATTTACCACAATGTACTTTATTTATAAAATCGTTGCTTTCTAAGCAATCTATTATAACGGATTTATTATCTTTACAAAAAATATCTAAATTAATATCTTTTCACTATCTTTAAGAGTATTTGAGCAAGTCCACATGCATTCACACCCTCATGAGTCATCACATACTAAATCAAAACAAAATCACATTAAAAACCTCAAGACATTAAAATCCATATAACATTCCATTGTTCCAAAAAGTATAATAGGATGTTTTTCATGTCTCATAGTGGCTTGTCTTTCATGAAAAGTTCACTTTCTTTGGACTTATCTTTCATCACCACCTCTTCCTCAATTGGCTGCACAATGCTATCACCACGTGATGAGTGGCCGACTAGATTGTTGGCATGTTTAGAGGACATAGTAATGATGATCCTCTCTGGCTTCATAGCATGTTCAATGGTCATATCTCAAGCTTCCTCCCCTGAGCTAAGATTCACTTTTATCGTTTTAAAATACCTCTCTTGACGCTTATCAATGTCCCCAGTATATGTCCCAAACTCTTAGCCAAAGACATGACATGACATTCGATTTCCTTGAATGGGGCCGATGCTAGGCATCACACTTGAGAGGAACTTGATGCGAGTCATCTACTTTAGGTGAGGGTCAAGTTGATTATGTGAGGGCCATGTCGATTCTAGGAATCCCCCTTGAGAGGAACTTGATGTCACACGTCTACTTTTATGTGAGTGCCAAATCTATGCTATGAATTATGCGTGAGGACCTATCGATGAGAGACATCAACTTTCTGTGAGAAGTCAATGCAAGGCATCAACTGATTACATGAAGCTGATGTGCAGCATCACTTGGTGCAAAGTTGGTGCTTGACATTGAGTCCTCACATAAAGTTGATGCCTAGCATCGACTTTGTCTTCCAAGGCATATGCCTAGCATCAACCCGTTGGAAAATAGGACTCACTTAATATGCGTGAAACTAACCTAAATTCGAACTCATTAAAAAAAATAAAAAAATTGCAAAAAGTAAATGTTGACAAATTCTTGGAACCTTTTTTATTGGGTAACTTTGGGTTACGTGTGAGACATTCTAGCAGCACCCTTGTTCTTAATTGTTGACCCTTTTGCTTTTTGTGTGCTTTGTCTCTCCGATGTGTTTGCTCTCTATGATCTGTGTTGACTTGCAGCTTAGAGAAAAATCATACTCAACTGCTCTCACATATTTAAAGACATTTGCCTTAGTTCAACTAGGAACTAACCAAGTTCATTCATATCAAACTAGGTGTAACTTGATGATGCAATTGGACTACAGAGTTGAACGTGGTTATAACCAATATCAGCCAAATCAAATTTGGTGTAACTTTATGGTACAAATTCACAATAAATTTTTTATTCATTTGTTATCTCAAAGACTATTGACATGATAAATAGTTGCACCTCAAAATTACTAGCTAGAGTGAAAGAATTATGAGAGGTTATCAAAGTAAATCTTTACACCAATTTTTGTAGCATCACATATTTGCTTTTGAATCTGGGAGTGGTCATCCGATCATAGATTTTTATTGTCATCTAGGGTCTGCATTGATTCTTTGTTCAACCTTCCCTTGAATTAGAAGTAGGAATGATAGTAAAACCTCATGCAGCCTCAAGACAATAATTTTCCGTTCGTTTATTGATCCATGAGAATCAGCACCAATTTTCCTTGCCTATCCACCCTTTAGAAGAGCGCACGAGATCATTCCTTTGTTCTTTCTACCTCATTCCCGTGTAGTACAAACAAACACACGATATGTAGCATTGTAATTGTTCACCATTAGTTATCTTTTCCGTATTCATTGCTACAATGCTCTAATGTTTTTGCTCGTTTTGGATAAATAAAATTAAAAATCTTGATATGTTTGCAAGCCTTCAGATTATGCACTCCATTCATCCCATGAAGAAAAAAATAATGAAGAAATCATCCTCCCTTTTAATTTTCAGATTGTTCCATAAAGCAATATGGTGCAACCTCCTCTTTTAAGGTGTTGCGAGACAGAAGTGAGTAATTGTAATGGAAGAACCACATGGTCTTCTATTGAAATAAAGGAAAGCAAGACTTCCCACCTTGCAAATCCTCTATCACTAAAAGCTCCCTTCTTCCCCATGTCATCTATGGTATATCACCTCCTATCGCTCTTGTCGGCACTTTTCCTGCTGACTTTGTACTCTAGAGGATTTTACCCATGATTGCTTCTATGTAACGACATTTTCAACATGGCGTAAAAAAGAATTTATGTCCCTCCTTTCTTTAACATAATATAGCTTATATCATACATATTAAAAATTGATAAATGAGCTTAGTTTCACACACACAAATGTTTGTGAAGCATTGTTGTGTTTTGAAATGTTTGTACACAATGGGAATGAAGAAAATTAGGCTGTTAAGAGAGAAATTCTTCTATTTGGATAGCAAGTGGCAAGATATATGCCTTGATACTCATATGTTAATGATTGTAGATAACATGCTACCAACACATGCTGGTTCTGATATTACTTTAATCAAGGGATCCAATGTTGTAGGGCTACATTTAAAATTGCAATGAGTGTGGAGAATTTAAAAATACATAAGATTCTGTAGGGCAGCAAAGATCTCATTTTTATACATATGGAGTTGGAACGAAAGGATCTGCTAGTCATTATACAATTAGTTTGATGATGAACTATTTTAGATTGCATTGTGAGGTTATGCCTACAAATGGAAGGTTACACTTTTAAAATAACTCTACTCATCAAGAAGTATTTCAAGTCTATGGAGAAGACATGGAAAGTCAACATGAGAAGTATGGACATTTTACTCGATTATGGAAAGAAGATTTTAAAAAGGTGAGTTCTCCTCATAAATTTAGAATGAGCGAATGCTCAAACCCCACTTGGAAAAACATGGCAAAGTATGCCATAACACCACAAGAAAAAGATAATTTTGAAAGTTTTCTAAAGAACCATCAGGAAAGGTAACCTTTAAAAAGAAAAAAGGAACTTCATCATCATCGAACTAAAGCACTCACAAATCCAAAACTTTATATGTCTTTGTTGATTGATGGTATGGATCAAAAGCAAAAAACTATCTGCCCCATATTTCTCGCATTCTTAAGGACATTCGAGATGATTTTCTTGTGCAAATGCATTTGGTTGTTGCTTTGCTATACAATGGATCCGAAAGTCTAAGGTCTTCTTCACATATCCCATAGTCCCTAATGATCCAATTGTTATGTTCACAATGATTCCTTTAGTTTTGCAATCATGGGAGGGTCTCTTTCCACCAACTCTATATTTGCACCTTGATAATAGTGCTAGAAAGAATAGAAATCCTATAGTCTTTTGGATATTGATGCATGCTTATTGATAGATAGGTGTTTTTGAAGGTTAAGGTAAACTTCCTTTTAGTTGGGCACACTCATGATCCTATTGATCCAATACTCAAAATGTTCTTTAAGAGCTTGGCATGCCATAATGCTTTTACTCTTCCAATATTTTCTCGGTTGATTTCTAAAGCATATACACCAAAACCTAAAGTTCAACATCTTACACAGATTGGTGACTTTAACTAGTTTTTTTCAGAAGGTCTTGATAACAATAGTAAGGTTTTGGCTACATTACACAATATTAGTTTCCACCATGTATTCTTGATGAGGAGGATTGATGACATAACTCTTCTATTTGCAAATTGTTATTCATGTTCTCCTGGGCAAGCACGTAAAGATGGATATAGATTTTTATTGCATGTACCTAATTTGACTATATATGGTGCAAAACAAACACCGTGTGAAGATAAAAGAAACATGGAAAAATGTGCAAATGTGGTTGAGAAAGATAAAATATGGATGCATTTCTTTGTTGAAAAAAAGAAATAGATTGAGCATGCAAAAAAATATGCTAGGGAGCAAGATGTATCTTGTTGTGATGTGTTCTTGAACCATCAAGACGAGATGATAAAGGATAACACTGTGGGCCATTGGCAAATTGGTATTCCATTTACATGGGATTTTAGCACACAAACATCAATCAGTGTGGACTAAGCATGAAATGTACGTACCCAAGGATGACAAAAGAGGCTGAAGCATGATGGCATGGAAATTTAAAAGAAATAAATGTTGCAACACTTCTTTCACTCCTTGTTGATGGTGATGAGTTTACCAAACCATTTTGGACTGCAAATGTTTCAGAGGTCATTAAAGATATTGATCAAAGACGAATAGAGGTTTTTAAAATCCATTGGTATTTTACTAAAAGGAGCAATGCATTCATAGGTAAGTATTACTTAGAAATGATATGTAACACCAATCAAATAGGCTCAAAAAAAGGTATATTTGGAGTACATCCACTCTAAAAATGGATGACATGGATATTCTTTTTTATGATTTTGCCTTAACAAAAACAGGGTAGTGAGAAAAACTACCATCAACTACATAAAGCAAAATCAAGCGCTATAAGCAGTCTCATGGCAGAAGCAGCAGGCTTGTGCTAAGAGGCAGGAGTAAGTACTGTAGGGATTAATGTGGACAATCTACCTATTGATGTGCCACCAACTGAACCACCTGTAGAGCTGCAACACCTCCAAAAAATACGTGTACCGGATCCTCCCAAGGGAATCACAGAGAGAGTCCATGCAGATTCTCATTGGTTCAATGGCATGCCAGGGCCCTTGGGAGAGGCCAAGTATATCTGGGAATCTAAATGTGAGTATGAGAAGTCATGGGTCGGATTCCAGTTCTTTTCCAAGGAGTTTGAGACTCTCTGGAGCATACAAGATCTGTAGACCATATGGCACCCTGCAGGGCTGGCGCAGCACTTTGCAGTGCCCTTACCCAAACCAGATCTCCTACGATGTTACTACTTGATCTCAACATTACAGGCGAATGAAGAAAAAGATAAACCAGGAACATTTGTCCTTCCTTCTGTATTGGGCAACAATGAGTTGAAAAGGTTCGAACTCACACTGGAATTAGTCAGTTCTGATTTGAATATGCACGGCACGCATGTACCCTTTGAGAAGGATGCTCTCAATCCCACTAGCATGAAGAACGAGAAGCTACAAAAGTTGAAAGATATGATGGCACTCACACCAAATGTGTCCATCCCTCTCCGTATGTGCATGCAACATTTTGCGTTTCCTAGGCAGGATCGATTCAAGCAACCCCACAAACGAATATGGTTTGCTCTTTACTTAGTGGAGACAGGTGCATTACCGGTTAAGCTTCTTGTATGGATTATGGAGCAGCTATAGGAAGCAAATACAAGGTCATCTAGAAAGCTAGTGGTCAATGGTTTTTATGCAATCACACCCATCATCTATAAGTGCTTAGCATACAATGTACCCATTGAACATGATTTAACATGGTCACAATTACAGATGTTTAAAAGACTCAAAACGGCCACACATCAATCCAAGTGCATGAGGGGCTCAATTCCTTGTGTCCAGACACCAGACGTTCTCACGACTCCGGAAGTCTCACCACGAGGGGTTGCATCGTGCCTCCCTTTACCATTCGCATACCTAGATCTGGATCTGAAGGCACATCACAAGCTGCCCCATCGGCTCCTCCTGTCCCTCCTGAATTTGAATTTCCTAAAACAAGAGATATTGAAGGAATGAGCACCTTTTACTTCGAATCAATCTTGTATAATACCCAACTCTCTAATGTAGAATTCTCTTCGGACACAGAAGAACAGGGCACCTCTTCCCAAAGACGGAGGAAATCCACAGATAGACGTCATGTACATTGGGATGATGATCAGCAGAGAACTTTATCTCAACAACAAGAACACACAGAAGGTAAGAAGAGGAAGACAAAGAAGTAGAACTAGAAGAAACCACCGGAATCCCAGCATATGGAGTAGAACTCCGAAGGATGTATCGAATCATAGAATGAGTGCGGTCGCAACAATTGCTCACTGAACAAAGCAATAGGGTGCTCATGGCTCATCTATTTGAAGAAGCTAGAGTTTACTCTGAATATAGCAAAGGCCTACTATTGGTGGCAGAAACGTATGGGGTAGTGGAAGTAGTCCGATCAGCGATCCAGAGGCCTCTTGTTCAATATGACCCGTGAAGATTTGAAACACGATCATAGTCAGCAAAAAACATCCAGATTCCCATTACTATAGTGGAACGATCTATTATTACATCTGAATCCATTGAGACAAACTCCCAAGCACTTGTAACTTCTAGCCAAGAGCACCCACTCACCCATGATGAATCAACCGAGCCACTAGGACCCACACCCCCACCATCACCTCCTAGAATAGAAGCCGTGGAGATTACCTCCACTACTCACGGCATAGAGCAAGCCTTCATCTTCCGTAGTCCAACCTCTAGTTCCACCTTGTTTTTGTCTTTTGAAAACCCTTTTTATAATACCACCACCATCATAACAGAATCCTCCATAGAGCCCGCCATAGGACAACCGGCCCCCACACTCTCGTTCATAGGCCATCCGAACACTAGATACATATTCTTTGGATTCCCTGCCACCACGTCCCCTTTCATGGCCTTTGTGCCTCCAGGTTCTCACTTCCCACCCCCCATATCACCAATCCTTCAACCTGGCCATGACTACTTTTGCAGAATGTTTTGAGCCACCACCCAACCCTCCTCCTCAATCCCATCCCCACTATCCACACAACACTTATTCACCACTCTCACACACACACCACCTACCATTCCGGTATACATGGTAGACAATACACTCACATCCACCCCTGAGGGTATGGACATTTCACCACCGACAACACCTCCACCTCCCCCCACACTCCCACCTTCTCCCATTCCCCCTCGATCAATTTCCCCCTCCCACACATCCCCTGTAGACACAACATTCACACTTCCCATTCCCCAATTCCCTTCCCTTGCATCTTCCATTGTACAAACCACACCTTCATCTATAGGCAATGCATTTGACACCATGATTGCCTGTATGTCACAATTAAGGACAGAATACAATCAGCTGCAGGCACATAACCAAAGGTTACAAGAACACTCTGAGGCATTACAAAAATGCCTCGATACACTAGAAGAGGACAGAGCCAGCCTCCAAACTCAATTTCAAACCCTACAAGAGGCTCATGGCATGCTAGAGATACAATTTCAGAATGTAGATAAAGAAGCAATTGAAGGGTTGAAAAGCCATTTGCAAATACAATTTGAAAGAAATTTCAAACTACAACACATTATGGCAGTACTCAAATGACACCTTGCAGCGGCACACGAGGAAAATAGATGTCTTCAATTACAAAACCAGGAAAACTTAGAGGCAACCATCAAAAGCACACCCGGGGCACCCACTAGTCCCTCCAAATTTCAAGCTATGACCCTAGAGAGCATCAAAATCATTCTTGAAGACTATGCCACTTTACTCGAGGCACATGAGAAGAACTGGGTCAATTGAAGTAGAAAAGAAAAAATGAAACGACAGCAGGTCTCCAAGCCAGTGCCTCAACCACTTCACTTGTCATTGACTAGGAGGCCCTAGAAGATCTCCAAAAACAAGTCACAGAATTGCAGGCACATCTACTACAAAACGAAAGACCACCATCCCCACCTGAAGCACCCACACATGAAGAGTTTGTCTCCATTCCTGTGGAACAAACGTTTGAAGAGGAATATGATCCACAACCCTTCCCAGGAGGACAACAAACGGAAGAAGGTCATAATACTTTCGAAGCACCACTACCCCCATGGCTACGATAAGTGGAAGAAATGGGGAGTTCTCATGAAGAGTGCATAGTAGTGCAACATTAGGCCATGAGAGTCATAGAAGGAACTCTGTTACAATCCGATTACTTCAAGAACTTGTCATCTACACGCCTTATCCTCTCATCAGAACTCCAATAAAGGCCTTACTATGTTATTCTAGTCGATTGTAATGCAAAAATACAGAGAGTCATGGGTAAGATTCCTTCCTTCGCTACCCAATTTCAACCCGAAGACCTTCCTCCAGAGGTGTAGAAAGGCAAAATGCGTTAATCGATATGACAACAAAAACTTCTTGAGACATATCCTGAAATGCTGTGCACATGGAACAATGCACCTTTACATCTACTGTACAATTCATGCTACGGCCCCGTTGCATGACACAGATCATGGAAAGCATTCAACATAAAGGTACAGAATAATGCTCATTGTAAGGAGTGGCTGAATTATCCCTACATAGTGCCACCACAGGGACCACCATCGATAACATACATGATGGCGGCAATTTGACATTGGATGCCTCAACTGAGGCCCATGCCAAATGTGGCGGCCCAAATGATGCTTAAAATTTTGGATATGATGCAGGTAGTACTCAAAACCTTTAGAAATGCAACAACACCATAGGTATGTCTACCGAGGTTTACCAATGGAAATTACGATTTGGTGTATGACATGAGCACCACCCCCAGCATTCGTATGGCTTACGTCTGGCATGCACGCATCAAATACCTCCCTGCATGCTATAAACAGACATTCAAAGAAATGTTCAAATCACGTTTCTGGGAGTATCACTTCGAGTTCTTCGCACCGAAGCCTACACACCTACTTCATCTTTTTGCATGTGAACAAGCTATGTACTCCGAGTACTACACGACACCGCAAACTGATGTCCCAAGTGCAATAAATTAGGATGCACTGCAAGCTGATCTAGCACGAGGATTACGGATAGGAGAACACGAGCTAGCCACCAACGTTATCCAATACTATATTGATCACCCTCTAGAACAGAGGTCTCTCAGGGGTGACAAATGCTAGGACGGGGGGAGTGTTGGCATACAATTCATACGAAGAGCATACACGCACAATGGAGTAGTCATGCACAATATGGCAACAAGGCCCAATCATTTTTTCCATAAACTATTTCCAACTCAAGTGATTTTCATCACTACACACATTGTAAATCCTATTTTTGGTAGAATAGACTCCATTTTGTTCAAGCCGAGGAGTCCTTGAGCTTGAGGAGTATTAGAATTAGCTGCATACCAATTTTTGTAATTTTTAGACTCCGTTGGAGCCCTCAAATAGGCTCTAGAACCTAATTTTTTACTAGGCCGGACACTACGTCTGGACAAGGCCAAAGCTAGTCAAAAAACTATAAAAAGAGCTAGAGATCTCATTTTTGGGGTTGGATTGTTAGTGATTTGAGCTTATGTAAGACACTTTTTGACTAATGCAAAGAACTCCATTGTTCCTCTCCTTGTTCTTGCCTTGTGTGCACGTGTGTATGTGTGTGCATGTTCGTGTGCTTCTCACTCACACTTGTGCCATCACTTGCTCATAGTCTTCAAACTAGTCCTCACGTCTCCACAGATTGACAATTATGAGCTGGAGCTCCTCAGGTTGGTACTTGCCATTGTGTTAGAGTGACAATATACATCATGAATAGATCACCCACATCAGGAATACATGATACCATACCCTATGAAGCTTGGTATAATAGGAACTAAGATTATTTCACTTGAGAGTCTTTGGTTGCACATGTTAGGTGTTGATTCCAAGTTAATTAAAGAGAAAGCTTGATAATAGATTAGAAAGATGTGTCTTTATAGGATACATAGGTGGCTAAAAGGGTTATACATGCTATAACCCCATAGAAAAAGAACTAAACATATAGAGGGATGTCAGATTTCATGCGCTTTTACCGACGTATGCTACAAATGTATCTACGAAAGGTAATGAAGATGAAGAAAGGAACACTTCAAGGGAAGAAACAAAACTTAATGTCCTTATTGGAAAATTGGATTCGAGTATTTACTCATGATGGAATGAAGGATATCCTTTATTAACCCAAATTAGTGATGCGAGGAGCAAGGGTAAGGCCAACATCAGAAAGATAGAAGAAGATGGAGATTTAGGAGTTGAGCTCAACATAGGCCATAATGGAAAGGAGGAGAGATCAAAGTTCAACAACAAATAGCAAAATCAATGGAATGGTTAGATAAGAAGGTCTACTGCGTAAGACATCTAGTGGAATGACTCACATATGATTCATTCATCGAAAGACAATTTTCTTATATGAGAAAGGTTGTTGAACAACCCACATGCTTTCAAGGGGAAAACCCATGAATGGAATGAAAAGAAGCTATTCGGGAGGAAATCAAAGCTCTTGAGGTAGATCACACTTGGAATCTTGTGGGAAGGAAGAAAGATATGAAAATCATTGGAAATAAGTGGGCTCATAATGTAAAGAAGCATTTACATGGTAGCATTGTTGGACATAAATCTATCCTTGGAGTTTAAGGGTTTGCTTAGACATATGGAGTAGACTATGAAGGGACATTTAGCCCGATGGCTGACTCGAATATTAGAGGTGATCATGAAGAAGTCATTAAGGACATGAAAGAATCACTTTGAAAGGAGTCTAAGATCTTAGTTCTTGGAGACCTAAGTTATTTCTTAGGCATTGAAGTCATTTATAAGGACAACGCTATTTCCCTTAGGCATAGAAAGTATGTTTTAGGGTTATTGAAGAATCATGGATAACAAGATGCAAACCATTGAGGAATCCAATTGAGTTAAACATAAAATTCACTTTGATGGAAGATAATGAGTTTTACGATCCTTTTGGAAAGGTCTATAGTGGGATCCTTAAATTGTTCCTTTATGTGGCTCAAGAAGTTTATGGGTGAACCAAATTTGAGGGTGAATTAATTTTCAATCATGTGTGATAAGCTGAGTAATGCAAACCTATTTGCAAAATATATGTTCCATGCTATGAGAAAACACAAAGAGGTACAATATCACTACATCAAACAGAAAGTGTTGGCTAAGGAGGTCCTAGTGTAACCATAAATATGAATTATTAGTGTGCCGACATGTTCACCAAGCATTGGACTGAATAAGTCTTATAAAGTTCAAAATAGGCATTGGGTTATTTTTTAGGAATTTATTGATTTAGGAGTTGCCAGTCTCCATAAACTTTTGACAAATTCTTTATGATTTGGGAGGAATTAATAATCTCTTATCTGATATAGAAGATCCTTAACTTTTGTCTTCAAGCCCTGCGTACATGTCAGTGTTAGGCTATTACGAGTACGAATATTTTTGTGAATCTTAGTTAGATATTTTTGTCAGTTGGTTGATTAAACTTCCAATGATTTCAATAGACATACCATGTAACAAGAACATCTCATTCATATGACTATTGAAATCTCTAAGCATAGACATCGAGGAGAGTAGACAAGAATTTGAAACTATGTATAAAAAGGATTTGTATTCTGAGTAATGTATAGATATACTTTGGTGCCATATCCATGTTTTCTTGTTAATTCAATGTCATCTATTTTGTGGTATTAAGGCGTATTGAGTGTTAAGATTGTACTTTGTATGAGAATAGAAACGGACTCAAATTATCCCATAATCCGCATTTCCTGAACCTACTTTTGTCTACATAGTAATTTAACTCACGCTAGAGGATCCAAATAGTACTATGCCGAAAGATGATGTATTTGCATATGGCCACTTAACTTCAACTATTATAATCAAAGCTGCATGATCGTTGCAAAGAAATTAATATTGAATAGGGCACCTCGTTGCTATGCTATGGTGATTGGTTTTAGATGAGAAACATTGATTCTACACATTGGTACTCTACCTTACGATGTTGTATTTGCATATGTTCACGTTTAAGTTCAATTGCTATAGTCAAAGTTGCATTATTGTTACAATAGTTCATGTTTTTAAAGAGAATATCCATATACAATTCCATATCACTTTCTATATGGGCTGATGCACAATGGAGGATCTTGGAACTCATGTGTGGTCCATCTAATCTAGTTGTATAGAAAATATTGAAAATAAAAATAACTTTTGAAGGATCGATTATATTCAAATATTGAGGGAGATTGAGATTGAGATCTAGTTTTTACCTTGGAAATCGAAGGAGATTGAGATTTGACCATAGATGGTCTAGATCATCTTTGGATAGCCAAACATATTTTCTGGATAAGGCTTTACATTTTGTATTGTTGGGAAACACTATCGCGTCTGCAATTTTTGAAGCAGATTGATACGCATTATTATCATTGTATATCACTTACAGTAAAAGAATTTCTGATTGCCTACATGTTCCGTTTTCTTTTTCACGCATTTGTGCTCAGCTATGCAACCAAAATGCTAACATCACTCCATTAGTCAACGCCGATAAGAGATGGTGTTGGAGTATCATTTGATGGTAGGTGACCCAACAAATATATGTTATTGACTACCTCATCAACAGACTACCTCATCTATCTTCCACCGTTTAAGACTTTGAAAATTTTCTTGTGAGGGCTGGTTTTGTTTTTTGTGGATTTTCAAGGTCTAATGCCATTGAAGGATAGCAATGTGGGTTTTCAAAGCTTAATGACATTGAAGACAGATGATCCACGTGGTCGGGATGAAAGCACGAGCAGATATCCATGTCGAGCTAAAGGGATGTATGATGTGGGACATTGGCAGGTTATGCAAATGAAGAACCGTGTGAACGCTTTAACTTTGACTTGAGTATATTGTGGAAGCAAATGAAAACACGTGTGTGAGCAATATTCCGAGTGTGAAAAGTTTTGTCTTGACCTCAGTATTGTCGCATTGAGATAACAATATCCGTGAACAACGTGCAAAATAATCGTAATGCTTGAGAATGGGCGGAGTTTTACGACTCACGAGTCACGAGACCACATGGTAGAGACCGCCACACGTCTCCGAGGTCTGTCTGTCCATCAGTCACTATAAAACACGCCTGCGAGGCCGTGATACAACGATGAATTAGCGTGACAGAATTCTCCATGCTGAGGCCTGCTTACATCCGCCTGCTCAGACACCTGTGCAGAAGGTATCTAAGGCCGTGTTGGTGTACTTCGCACGCTTTGATTTGGTAAGCACACGCAGGTAAGGCGAAATCGAACACTTCGTTTAGAGCTGCAGTTAAACATTGCTCTTTGCATATGCTTATATGGTACTGCATCATGTCCTCCATTCTGTACAGCAGAACATGAATTAGGGCGAAGCTATGTATCGGAAAAACTGGACTTTCATATATCGCAGCACATGATTTAGATATATAGCAGCACATTATTTAGGGTTCAGCTATAGGTATCGAGACAGAGAGAGAGAGAGAGAGAGAGAGAGAGAGAGAGACAGAGTTATGACCTAAGTTGCGACAATCATGCAGGAGACTAGAAAAATATGAAGAAGCAGCAAGCAGTACGAATTTGCTGTATTGAACAAGATTACTGTAGATTTACTCTTGAGAGGAAAAAGCAGAAGGGTCGCGAGAACTGCACCTGCATACAAGGTGGTCTTATCCATGAAATGGAAGATGAAATCTGGGAGGGCGTTGCGACAGAGAAATCGAAGCGCCAGAGGATATCCTTTGGGAGCAGCTGAGCAACTTTGGACAGATTAAATCATGGCACACTAGTGCCGAGATCTGCGAGGTCGTTGAAGGCGAAAACAATAAACCCGGCTGCGTGCGATACTGCGCACGAGGGGGAAGAGCTCCAGATGGTTCGCCAGCTCGATGGGTCAAGGAGAAATTGCTGACTCTAGATTTAGCAGGCCGTCATATGACGTACTGCATCCTCGACAGCAGCTATGGATTTCAGGATAACAAGGCCTCGCTAAGGGTTATGCCAGGATATGGAAATCGACGATCAAAATGCTCAGATCGCATGCCTTCTGCCTCCCATCCACCCAACGCAATAGTTCAGTGGACATTCCAAATGCGATCTGTGCCTGGAGTGCCGCCGCAAGAGCTTCTTCGATTCATTGCCTCCATATTCTCTGGGATGATGTACAACTTAGAACGCGCAGTCCGGCGCTGTGGAGAGACAGCTTCTGCATCCCTTGCCCAACTTCCGAAAACCGTGCGGCCATGCACCTACACGTGATTATATCCGAAATCTGATAGATTTCGAATGCAAAGTTTTTTTTCTCTAGCTCGAGCGATAAGAATTGTAGTTGTGGATCTCCGCTCATCTCTCTCTCTCTTTCTCTCTCTCTCTCTAGTCAGGAAATTTTTAGTCATCTTTCTTTCTCTGACTTCTAGTAAGGAATTTCTAGTTACTCTTAACTCTCTCTCAATTACTTATGAATGAATAAGTAATTGAAGTTCAGCCTTGAATTACTTGGTCTTTAACACATTGGAGTCAAATTTCTAGAATCCATGTGTTAACGACTGTGTGTGTCGCTATCTTTGGGAAACAAAGTTGAAATTAGCATGCAGAAATCTAGGAGAAACTACAAATAAGGATAATCAATATCAATTCTACTGCATAGAAGTTTATTATTATCTCATCCTATTACTCTTAAATATAAATTTTACACAATGACAGAACAAAGAAATCTACGTGATTGGCTACCAAATGTAATGGCATCCCTACTACAACGACTTATCCACTTTTATCTCTAACCACTTCATGAGTATTCGGATTGGGAAAGGTGTACCTTGAATTCAGGATTGTCACGCTTAGCTAGCAGGAACCATGAACACCATGCGAAAATGTCGTGAATTAAGGTGCAGCTATACATCGAAACAAATGGAATTTCATGCATGGGAGCACACTAGTTGAGGAATCAGTTAAGATTAATTACGGAGTGTTTTGTTGAGTACCTTTGATAGAATCTTGTGATTTTAGGCTTCCACACATAATTCAACACTTTCGTGATTGATTTCGCATGGACTTGGGCTGGAAGCTTGACTTTTAACAATCTTCCTCAAGCTTCAAATCATCATCTTTATAGAGGGTCCTTCGTGTTGATGCATTCCTTGAACCTTGAAATCTTCACTCCATCCAAAGATTTTTTAGACATGTTAGAAACTTCACCATTGGTACTTGCATGATCTAAGGAAACTTCTTTGGAGATTACTTTTTATCTTATGAAGTGATAGTGCACTTTAGTGATCCGAGCATGATAGAGAGGATTTGATGCTACATGAATGCTACTAACATTGTCACAAGCGACTGGATATGCATAAACATGGAAGTTACTTTCCATAAATAGCTTGTTAACCAGAATTAGCTCACATGCGACTTGAGCCAAACCTCCATAATCAGAGTTAATCTTATTCCAAGTGAAATGTGAGCTTATGTTGCTCGAGATGCTCATGTTTGACCTAAATCTGAAGGTCAATTAATTTCCAATAATGTGTGATAACGTGAGTAGTGTGTACCTATCTACCAACCCTATGTTCAATCCTAGGAGAAAACACATAGAAGTACACTACCGCTACATCATAGAGAAAGAAATAGCACATAAATATAAACGATTAGTGTGCTGACATGTTCACCAAAGCATTGGACACAAGAAATCTTATAAATTTCAAAAGAGGCATTGCATTATTAGATCAAGGATGAAGACTCGCAGTTGGAAGCTTCATGCAGTGTTGAAATTCAAGCTAAAGATTTAGTTTTCCGGGAAACATTTAATGAGTGCCACTGGAGGAGCGGAAAGTACAAGATCAACGAAAAAGATTCGAGATGGATTTTGAATTCGGAAAGTCCTCTCACAAAAGACATAACCCACTTGTTACACTAAGGTGTGAGAAATCCCATAATTTAGGAAAAGGGATTCTTAACATCCATGGTATCCTTTCAAGACTATATCTACACACATTGTACTTCAAACTGATTATCTTGCATGCATGTAAGCTCTTTTAAATTTTGAATATTCAAGTAGACCCTTGGCTTAGCAAGGCCACTCCTTGCTTGAATGATTGCACGAGATTTTTAATAGCTATAGGTAGCTGAAATATTTTCCTGTGTAGGAACTGGGTAGTATCAAGTACTGAGAGAGTTTCCTTGTACTTATGTGTTGTAATCTTTTAGTTGTTAGAAAAATATTTTGTTTCCTAAATTTTTCCAGAAGCTCATACCCAAACTCTGCATATTCACAAATACATGCAAGCATCCACACATACATATTACACATACACACACGAATAGACATTAGGCACATACATAACAAATTAACATACACTTAATCACAAATACTCAAGCCTGAACACATAACACATACACATAACCATATACACATAAACATATGCAAATCACATAGGAATTATCGGATAAAACCAAAACACATGAAGGCACACACATATATACACAAAAAAAAGTATATAGAAATTTACACATACATAGGCGTATTCATCAAAATTTCATACACGTGTAATAATATAACTTTCTCCTCGTGCTTTTCGTTTTCCTTTACGTACAAAAGAAGTGAAGCATTATCGTCAAAAAAATTTCAGAAATCAAACGACAGTATACATACAAGAAAATTGAATTTTAAATTTTCCACGGACTTCCATCTCAAAGGGGGGAGAAGTTTTATTTGACTCAAAAAGCCAATATTTGTTGATAAACAAAACTAGGTGAGTTCTAATGAATTTCAACAAGTAGACACTCTTATATATCTTGTAAAACTTATATCCATGTTACACTTTGAGGAAAAAGAATCATTATTGCATTAGAGAATTTTTTTGCACATATCTTTGCAAAAAAAGAAAGAAAAAAAATTACTAACCTATAGAATGAGATAATCTAATTGAGTGATAAATACCTGGGTACCAAAATATCCCATTATATAGAGGCTATCAGTGATCTCATTGTTGACTGGCACATATCAGTTGTAATTTTATAGCTGAACAGATAGTATCATCAAGTTACCAATTATCATACCATGAGGAGATGTTAGTCAATTTAAGAGAGTTGATAAACGACGTTAAAATTGCAGAACTATTTTTATCAAAATCAAACAAATGCATTGGAGACAAGTAAAGTAACACAACAGAGAGAACGCATACAAAAATAGCATAAATATATGGATACTGCAATGCCAAATTGTAGCAGCATGAATGTAGGAAACTAGAACAGTTACTCAGATTCTCAAAGACTTTGTAGATTCTAAATATTGTGTAACTTAATCCAATAAGGAAGAGGATAATGAGGATCCAAATCATTTTTAAGCCTCTATGGGTATTGACAATGCAAATTCAATGAAGGATTACAAAAATATCAAGATAATTCTATGTCATTCTTTTGACTAGAACGTTAAAACCTTCTTTCTTCCCTTCGGGATGTGAAAAGGCACCAAAAAATGTAAAAAGATGATATAGGAATTAACATCTAATAGGATATTGCTTGTAGATGTGTAAAGTTGTAATTGGTGGTACTAAAAAAGGGAGTTGTAGTGTTTTGATTTTATTAATTTGTTTACTAAGCTTATGTAAGGTGCTATTAAACAAATAATGAAAGGTAGAATTTGTTCATATCTATGGTGCAATTTTGGGTAAAACTATGTTTTGAGAGATATGAGGGTAGTGAGAAAAGCATATTGTTGACCAACCTAAGTAACCTATAAAAATTGTACTAAACTCTCTAAGCACCCAATATATGCATTTATATTTGGAAGAGCATTATGATAAGTCTATATCACACTAGATTACTTCTATCTACTCATAAACTTGAGAATATTTATGGAAGAAGGCACTTGGAGTTTTACTCACAACTTAGAGCCTAGTGGGCTTTGATTGATAAAATTTCTCACAATTTGAAATGAGCTTTGAAATGACCTATAACAAATTATTTCATGAGCTCGGATAGACTATACGGAGAGTAGTATGTATAAGAAGTCAGGGGGGTGATCCAAACTTTCATGATCGATGAGGATGCACAAACACATTGATCTTGATTTATTCATAACTCAATATCTAAAACTCCAATGCGTATAAAGCTTTATGTGCATACTCATAAGAGTGTTGGCTTTCAAATTACATTAATAATAATATAAAAACAGATCATATAAATTGTCCATTCATGCAGACAAGATGCTATACTTCTAGCCATGTACTATATTACCAAAAAGAGAACAACCTAGTCCAAGAATATATTGTAAATGTAGTACTAATACAGATATGTTACTCTGAGAGTTTGAAGGACTCCATAAGCTTTGAGAGATTTAAGTAAATCACTCGAAAGAGTGTGATGATCATTTATGCTACCGATGACTAATATATGAGTGTATGAGTATTACTTTTCATGAATGATTGTTGTTTTGGTCTATCTAACCATTATTCATAATCTTAGGAGTTATTATCAAGTTGAATTCAAATATGATCATGGCGTTTGGCTCTTAATATGACCATGAGACTATTTCCATTTATCTTCATTACCTTTGAGAAGGTACCATCATACATTAACCCTATGATTCAATCAATGTATTCAAGAACATGTACACGTTTGTGTCTCATATCTAATGTGAAATCATAATTCATAGAAAAAATCATTTTAGTTTCCTCCATGAATAATTAGATCTCTCTCAAGCCTATGATGTTCCTTTGAGATTTAATTCAGTCCAATAATAGCTTTGAATTTGTTTAGCTTCACTCCATCCAATGCTTTGGTCATCATGTCTAAACATTGTTGTTTAGTGGATACATATGAGAGGTAAATTATTTTTCTTTTGATTTTTTTAGTAAGATAATAATAATTGGCTTGATTGTGTTGGTTCCTAGCATGCTAAATTGGATTTGGTCTACAATGCCAAGATCTGATGTTGACCCCACATATATGACGTTGGGAATAATTCAGACCCAAATCTGAGCATAATGCCTTAGTCCACATGGCTTCCTGAGTTTTATTTGTAAAAACTCCATAATGAGCTTTACTAGATAAAAGAGGAGTACTAGGTTGCCTATAGAACCATGAAATAGAATTTGTAAGTGAAAATGTAAGGTAGCTTTAAGTACTCCTTTTTTCATCTTTTCTACATAACCAATCTATATATGAGGATATCTTTATATCTACACGAGATATATATTGGATAGAATCAACCCTCTTTTATGGTTCCCTTTAGATACTTGAAACTACTTTTAATTGCTTCCATGTGGAGATTCCTATGAGGATGTGTAAATTGCCTTAGAAGACTTACATTATAGAAAATGTGTACCCTAGTGTGTGTGCCACAGATCAAACTATCCACCAAGCTTTGATATCTTGTTACATATTCAATAAGCTCCACTTCATGAGCACTTAGCTTTGAATGCAACTCCATCGGTGTATGTGCAACCTTAAGATTGTCTCCTTTGGTCACATTGGAAACTCTGTGTGAGAAAGGGATCACAAGCCCAAGATTTCAAAATCTTGGAGGTTTTTCGACCTTCCATAACCTACATACATGATCACAAAAATGCGGGTCCTCACACTCTAGGGGTTGAGCAATATAAACCTCTTGAAATATCCATCTATTGATAAATGAATTCTTATCATCCATTTGATATTTTGTCTAATCCTTGGTAGCTACAATGCTCATGAGTACTCAGATTGTTGGCATCTTCGCCATAGAAAGAAGGTGCTTACATTTGGTGTGAGCATACACTTTAGCTAGATTTCTAGCCTTGTACCTAGTAAAGGTCTGGTCAGATTTTTTTTCTTCACTTTGTATGTCCATCACGACATCCTCATGGTTGGAGTCTTAGGTACCAACTCCCAAGTCTGGCTCTCGTGCACGCCTTCTATTTATTCTTCCATAGCACTCAACTGCCTTGGTTTCTTCTTAGTTTTCTCATAAGATGTGGGATCCTCAATTTTTAAGTCTTGTGCAAAATACATAAAATGTCTAGTCACTATTGATGTTTCATAGACATACCTTTCTTGCTACCTCTTGTGCCTTGTAGATCTCCTGATGGTTTTTTGAGAGGATTCAACAACATTCATAAAAGCTTGTATCTTGGACAATATGTTGGAGTTCCATGTGTTTACCTCGTTTCTAGGAGTCTTGTGATCATCTTGATAATCAATTGATGGTTGAAGTGTATGTGTAATCATTTTTTAGATTTTTGGAAAATCTTCTTCTATGTCATATGGGAGCTTGATTTTCCTACAACCTTATTGAAACATGATTCTTTCTCATCAAATAGAAAAATTTCACTAATAATGAGACCTTTATTGCTATGGATATATAGTCATAACCTTGTTGAATAAGGTCATAGCCTATAAAGATATACTTGTTTGAATTTTTAATCTAATTCTTCTCTGATTAGAGATGGTATCTGTGCACGTATATTGTATGTGGATACAACCTCTACCTATAAGCAATGTGGTAAACTTTTCTCCTTCGACATGGAATTTTGTGCTTCATCAAAAGTCCTATTTCTCCTCCGTAGTGCTGAATTGTTTTTTTAGGTGTGTAAGTGGTAGTAATATCTCTGTTGACACCTCTTTCTTGCACGTAAGAATCAAATTCATGGGATTAATATTCTCCCCCTCTATCAAACCTTAGTATTTATAGGGTTTTACATGTTTGATTCTCTAGAAGAGCTAGATACTTCTTACAACATGAGAACACTTCATCCTTGTGCTTCAGAAGGTAATGAATAGTCCATTTGCTAAAATCATCTATAACTGACAAATAATACCTTTACCCACAAATGAATGGCTCTTTTCTTGGTCCCCAAACACCTATGTAGACAAGCTGTAGAAGATCTCCATGTGTGTACCCTTTCTTTGTGAATGGTTACCTATGAGATTGTCCAGATTGACATGCATTACACTTGTATACCATGTGTTGCTTACAAATATTTGGTAGTCTTTAGCTGTTACAGGGTTCAAGTACCATAATTTAGCAAGGTTGCATAGTTAGTGTCCTCGAGTTAACATGTAAACAATTTACCTATTTTTCTCCCTTTCTTATCCTCTTGAAGATTTCATATGGATCCTCTACATAGGCTCCATGCTTTGTGAATCTTACTTTCAAGCCTTTCTGGAGGATTTGATCTTTACATATTAGGTTTTTTGTAATACTTTGTACAAAAACAACTTTTCTGAAAATTCATATTACCAGGGAATTCTTCATATTCCATGCATTCTCCATAGGGTTCCTTGTATCATCATCTCTCTGGAATTCATTTTTATTCTTTGGATATTTCAATTCTTACAGAAGGGCTACATTCTATGCTACACGATTTGAGCATTTAGAGTTACTGTAGAATACATACCCAAAAAAATTATCTTTCTTCATTATCATATTCATACATAAAAGAGAATGCTCTTGACGTTGATCATCTATGTAATGCGTGTATTCTCTCCTTCCTTTATATGGTCCTTGGTAATTATTGTTGTAGGTGTTGTATCCATATTAATTTTTTTATCTTCCTCTAGGAGCTCCATATCCACCTCTATTGTATTCAACTCTTTGTGATTCCTTATCAAGGATTTCTCCAATCCTTCCTAGTTGTTCTGCAATGTGTTTCATCTTGGTGAAAAAATAAATGCTCTTCATAAATGAATTTGTGAATGCTCCCTAGTTTGTTTGCAATGTCTTGGTGACAACATGAGTCACAACTAGCTTGGGAATCTTTCTAAGTGACGTGAACTCGATCCACAAGTCATACTTCGTAGCATTGGTACTTGAGGAGAATATTTCTTCCAAACCCTTCCATGTCTCTTGAGAGGTATTAAATTCCTAATATGAAGAATTAAGGAGTGAGAGATAGATTTTAGATTATATGACCTTGCCAAAGCATCCGTTTCACACCATGTGTTCAACCTTTCCTAGTCCTCTTGAGGTTGTTGTTTGTTTCTAAGTATGTGCATCAACTCATCTATTGTGATGCACCCTTAAATTTTTATCCTTTCAAGTAAGTCTCCATCCATGCAGACCATGCTAAGTAGTTTTATTGATCCAATATCACAATTGGTGAAGCAAATCCATCACCCATTATGTCAAATGTATGACTATGTTCCTATATCACTTTGAACAGTGATGTGTGATGTAGTAACTTCACAGACCTTTAACACGATCTAGAGCATTCAAATATATGCATTTATGTCACAATAGTACTTTATAGCATAATTCTCAAAATTCTATGTCATGTTTGTGAGATCATCAACTTGAGAAAATTCTCTAATTTTGGAAGTAGTTTCTCTAAATCATAGCTCGCAACTTGGTTGGAATTCACTTTAGAAATTTTTAATATTTTTTAATGAAGTTTTCAATAAGCTATACCAAGTTATTTCATGAATATAGACGGAACATAGTGAGAAAAATATGCACAAGAAGTCACGAGCGTGATCTCAACTTTTTAAGAGGATGGAGATACATAGAAATGATAACCTTTATTTGTTCCTAACTCAAGTTATTGAACTTTGTAAATAAATGCACAACACTTTTGTAGTTATATTCAAATCAATAGATTGGAGAAATAGATATATGCGGTGCAACGACTCAACTATGATGACACACGTCAAGCCATGAATTGTAACAGTGAATATAACACATGGCTATTAAAAGGTATTGTAAATGTATTAATAACTGAGATATAACACATTGCAAGGTTGGATGACTTGAGAAGTTTCAACAAAAGTACATGAATCACTCCAAAGAGTGTGATGATTAGCTATGATACATGTGACTAGAGTTTGAGTGTATAAGTGTACTCTTCTAACATGATTATTGGTTTGATCTACTTAAACGTGAACCATACTCTTAGGAGTAATTTTAAATTTGCATTCAGATACCATGATTGCGTTTCGCACTTAATATGACCACAAGATTCTCTTTAAGTATCTTCTGAATGTTTGACCAAACATTAAACGTTGAACGTATAACTCAATGAATGTATAGAAGCGTTTGTATAACATCGTGCCTCCAATATCGTGTGAAGTCCTAATGCATAGGGACAAGAACTTAGGCTCGCTCCATGCACCAAATTTGTACGATGAAATTGGGTGATTCATCGCTAGTGTGTAAATGAAAATGAAGGAAATCGCACTATAACACTATGGTAGTATACTCCAGCTTACAATCAAGGAGGTGTGTGTTGTATGCTAAAAATAAAACAATTTTCGTTAACACCTTACATTCACGATTTTAAAATACTAAGCATTTTGTAATGTAGAGGGAAAAACATGGTTGTCGAATTGTTCATACAAAAAGGAGGGTAAAGGGAAGGGTAAAAGGAAGCGTGACCCTGACTTGATCTTTATTCAAGCTTCATGGATTCAAACAATATGGTTTTGTTAATTCTAATAGATTAGAATTCTGAAACAACGCAAAACATGATGTTGATTATTCTTTTAATTTAAATTTGAGAACATTGGAACATATTGAAAGTTAATGATAATCTTTTGATATCTCAACTCATTGAGTGTTTTAGGTTTTCCGTGTCAAAAAACAAAAACTAGAAGGTCTTTCCCATAGTATTGTGCATTTTGTGTTTTGAATAATTCTATTTCCTTTAGCTCATAAGAAGTGACACACATCGCAGTGAATGATCTTGCAACTTTCTTTAGCACGATAATTGAAGATTGTTAGAATTCTCACATTACAATCATTTGGAATAAACCCTGGAAACCTCTTCAGAAACACTTGATTACTAGATTTCCTGCCAAAGCCAATTTGCCTTTCATGAGGGTTCTATCATGATTAAAGCATTGTCACATGCCTCTTATGAAGCTTCCATCATGATAAAAGCATTGTCAACAACTATATAGTCATTGACGCAGGTGTGTGTAAAACCAAAAAGGTTTTGAGAGTAGAAAACATCTTCTTAAAAAAATACAAATACGTGCCTTCAGTTGTATACATCCGTGAAAACACACACTATTTACTCACATAGTCATTTGCACTTTTGCGCTTTCACACGTACGCACATGCCTCAGCATAGCTATATTTACAAAAAGGCCCTCACACACACGAATGGATATACACACAAAGGAAAAGTGTGAACAAATGCTTATTGGTAAAGAGTGCATCATAATTGAGTGTTTTAGGTTTTCCATGTTCACGATCCTTGTGATTCGTCTGCTTGTATCTTTAAAAGAAAATTAATTTATCTCCATACAATTCGATACCTGAATCCTTAAAGATCTGATTCGAATGATGGAAATAGTGATCAATTCATCGTAAAACTAACTCAGAATTAAGATGTTGGCGATAAGAAAATTTCGATCGAGTGTTCTCTACAAGAAAATAACGAAATTCTAAATTTTCAGACGTACGCATCTGTCTTGATAATAAACTCTTGAACCTTTGATTTTAAGTTGTTGTCGAACATGTTCAGCGGTCGTCTACCAGTCAATCTCCTCATCTTTTATTGCCCTCTAAGAGTGATTGCTTTTTTCTTGGCTATTCCTCAACCAAGAAGTTGTGAATTTTTTGCCTTTTAATTGGGAAATGAAAAAAAAAAAGAAACTATTCGTCCATTCCGAATATAGTAATCCTGTAATATGATGCATAGGGAGAACTCCATTTCTCCTGATTCTTTTTATTCTTCTTGGCAGCAAGAGTTACTTTTGGATTGTCTTTATTTAGATCTTCGAGTTCCTCTTTTCCTCCAAGTGTATTGTTCCAAAGGAACTCCTTCGCTCTTTCATGGTCACCACAATTTTGTGAAAACTTGCTGGATCTCTCTACTCCACTTCACAACCGTGACAATATATGATCTCTTTCCAAACTTCATACCTTAAATGCTTGATGTCTTGAGCTCCCTCAATTTTCCTTCCTCTCCCCCTAAAGTTAAATATGACATAAACCTCAAGAAGACGTAACTTTCTTCTCAACTAGCTCTTGCATCGATCTTCTTCAACAGCCTTTTGGATAGGACCAAATTCTTTGTTCCAAACAATGACCGAAAGGAGACCTCTGGGCACAAAGGAGGACAAGCATCTTGTATCCAAAGAAAGAGGGCCAACAAAAGGAAAAAAAAATAGGTCATCTACATTCACCAAAAGTGAAAAATGAATAAGGGGAAACACCAACATACCATGAATTCCATATCCAACCAGTACAATATATGCCAACAAAAAAAATTGGGGCAATCCAAGATCTGAATCAAAATACTCCAAGTGGTATTGAACCAATGTGTCGAAAAAAAACTAAGGTTGAAGCTTGAATTTCAACAGTCCCCCTCATGCGTCAAACTCGAAGTCATCATCTTAGCTCTAATAATCCAATGCCTCTTTTGGACGTTATAAGATTTATTCAGTTCGATGCTTTGGTGAACATGTTAGCAGACTAATCATTCATATTTATGTGTTACATTAGGACCTCCTTAGCCAAAAACATTCGATGCATAAGCCAAATACGATTGTCCTTATAAATGACTTCAATGCCTAAGAAATAACCAAGATTTTCAAGAACTAAGATCGTCGACTCCTTTCGAAGTGTTTCTTTCATCTCCGTAATGCCTTCTTCATGAACACCTCTAATATTCAAGTCAACCATAGGGCCAAATGTCTCTTCATAGCCTACTCCATATGTCTAAGTGTAATCCAGCAGAATAACCTCTCTGAACAAGAGACGGAAGATCGTGCCCTTTTAAACATGACTGAAGTTCTAGAAGAAGTTGGGGTTCTTTTGTTTAAGGAGTACTCAGGATTGTGAAGGATGGCGAGGGTTCCATGAACTAAAGTACAATAAGAAAAGAGCAACGCGGAAGAAGTTCGCAAATTCGGTGCCTTTTCGGCAAAATTTTGGTAACTTTTTGGCGAGCACTTTGGTGACACGGCAGAGTTTCGATCAACTGGTTGACCAAAATCACCAAAAAAAGAATTACTAAATGAAACTCAGAACTCGGAAGAAGATCACAAATTCGACACCTTTTCGGTTGAATTTCGGTGCCTTTACTGTAAGCGCTTCGGGACAAGACAGAATTTCGGTCAACTGGTTGACCAAAATCTCGAGAGTCAGAACTACTAATTGAACTCTGGTAATGACACACACCCTGAAGCATTGCGACGTCACAATTACTGAATCTATGGACATTCCAACTGTATCCATTGCCATAAGCACTCCGAGGGCCAATCGAACTACCTTAAGAAATACATTGAACAGATAATAATTCCAGATTAGGCGAATCTTTCCCGTAGGTGATGCCTATCTGTAGCGTTTCCTCAATCACAATCTGTCGATTACTCAAAAATAGCATTGGAGAGAAGAACACAGAAATTGCATAAGGTAAAAGAAAATCTGATGTGAAAGAGTAGAACAAATATGACGCAGAGAAGGAAGAATTATGATATTATAGATGTGAATCAATGGTTACAGTAGCTTTGGACAATAGCTTCTTGACGAAGCCTCTACCTCCCGACCACCCCCGAGCTATCACAATCACATTCTCACTCGCACTCTCAATCACACTCTCACTCTCACTCTCACTCTCAATCACACTCTCAATCACAAAGTAAATCTCAGATTTCTGTGTCCTCCGTGTTGATGCGCAGGCCTTCTTATCTTTTTCCATTTGATCGCAGCCGTGCTCCCCAAAGAAGTGTGCGATCCACCAAATTTAGAAAAAGTCGAGTTTCTCCAAAACTTTCGCAAAAAGCCATGCGATCGTAGTGTACTTCCTTTCTTTAGCATACCTCTCAAAAATAGCAGAAAAACACCAAGAAGACATATCCAAAAACATACATAATTAGACATGGTGACACATGAGCATGAGAATCACGGATTCGAATAGAATTAGACAAGCCCGATTCAAATAGAATTAGAGAAGCCCTCGTTTTTTTTTAAGTGTTGGAAAAAACGGCACTTTTCAAAGCCCTGTAACTCAAAAACAATGAGGAATTAGGTTAAGCTTGTGAGAGATACTTTTATTCAATTTTTCGATCTGCACAATAGTGTTAGAGACGTCCGAGATCCAAATCCACCTCTAAATGCCACTTTTGAGCCCTGCAAGGTTTAAAATTCTAGAGAGAGCAAAATCAAGGCATTTTTTTACAATGAACTAAACGTAGGACCCTGAACGAGGTACTTAGAACATGATTCACAAAAATCTCACACAGGCACTTTTATTCTCTTCTACTTGCTCTACCTTTCCCTCACACAGAGTTTTCCTTAATTCTTTCATCTTCACCTTCAAAATCCCACTGGAAAACATGATGCAATTAAGGTCTAGAGAGAGAATATGAAACTTGTCAACCCATAATTTTTCCTACATGCATAAAATGACCTAATTATTTGTTCTAAGCATTATCCCCACAATGAAATTCAGAAAGTTCAAAATGCATTATTTCACTAGAAAAGAGGCCTATTGCAATTCTTCCTCCCTTTAAGAACTCTGTCCTCAGAGTTGGAAAGAAGGATAATGTGTTAGAATGTCATCTAAATTCACCCAACTCGAATCTTCTAGTGGGTATGAATGCCATTTCATCAAAATTTCTACTATAGATCTATTTCTAAGAAATCTTTCCTTCCTATCTAATATTATTTCCGGTTGAAGCTCAAAGGAGCCATCGTCTTTCAGCTTATAATTGTCTTGCAAAACATGAGCAACATTAGACACATATCTTTTAAGTAAGCTGACATGAAATACAGGATGCACATTTAGATATTTATGTAATTCCAGCAAATAAGCAAGAGATCTGATCTTTTTCAAAACTTTAAAAGGGCCTGCATATCGAGGAGAAAGTCTATGATCCTTCCCTAGCAACAAGTTAGATCGGTGAGGATTAGCTTTAAGAAATACCATATCATCAACTTGGAATTCAAGTGGTCTTCTCTTTAAATCATAGAACTTCTTTTGTCTTTTCTGAGCTTCTCTTATATGTTTCTTAATTTTTCCAAGTTCTTCATCCATCTTATCAAGCATTTCTTTGGATACTTCTACTTTATTTGGAAAACCCAAAAACGAAGGTGGAGTCAAACAATTATAACCATACATAGCTTCAAACGGAGTCATTTGTATAGATGCATGCCATGCACTATTGTATGCAAACTCAACCAAGGGTAAATATTCACTCCAATTATCCTGCTTTTCATTCACATACTTACGCAACATATCCTCAACTACCGTGTTAACCCTCTCGGTTTCCCCATCAGTTTGTGGATGGAAAGTTGTACTCATACGAAGTTGAGTTCCAATGGATTCAAATGTCGCTTTCCAGAAGTTTGACGTAAATCTAGAATCTCTATCAGAAATTATGCTTTTAGGCATTCCATGCAATCGAAATATTTCTTTTACAAAGATTCTTGCAACATTCAAAGCAGTATCAGTCTTTTTCATAGGAAAGAAGTGTGCCATCTTGGTAAGCCGATCGACTACAACAAATATGGTATCATGCTTACTTCTGCTCATAGGTAGCTTAGTGATAAAGTCCATAGAAATAGACTCCCACTTTTGATTTGGAACATCCAAAGGTTGAAGCAATCCTGGCATCCTCTTAAACTCAGATTTCACCGTTGGCACTTCAAACATTCATTTACATATTTTCTAATATCCCGCTTCATACACGGCCAAAAGTAAGAATACTTTGTTTTAACATATGTCCTTGAATAACCTGGATGTGCAGAAAAAGGTGCATCATGACAATCATGTAGTATTTTAACTTTTAGTGGAGATTCAGAAGATAAGCATAGCCGATTGTTACAATATAGTGTTCCATTCAGCAAATGAAATTTTTCCTCATACGTCGATCCCTTGTTCGCATTCAAAGCATTCAAAATAGGTGCATAAAAAGGATCCTGTTTTATCTCTTCTTGAATTTGACTGAGAAAATCAGAATTTATTACAGAAACAAGATTACACAAAGGTCTCCGACTCAATGCATCAGCAACCTTATTTTCCTTACCAGCAAGATACTTAATGTCAAAATCATACTCGCTTAATAATTCAATCCAAGGCTTCTGCCTGTTGTTAAGAAATGGTTGAGTGAAGATGTATTTTAGACTTTGATGATCTGTTTTCAATTCAAACTTAACCCCTAACAATAGGTGTCTCCAATGCTTAAGTGCATGCTCAACAGCAAGCATTTCTAAATCATGAGTAGGATACTTAAGTTCATGCTTTCTTAGTTTTCTGGACTCATATGCGACCACCCTTCCATCCTATGAAATAACACATCCTATCTGATTACCACTTGCATCACATGCAACCACAAAAGGCTTTCCCATTTCTGGTATTTTCAAAACATAATTCTCAACGACTTTTTGTTTCAATGTTTGAAATGATTTTTGACAGGCATCACTCCGGCATTATCCCCACAATGAAATTCAAAAAGTTCAAAATGAATTATTTCACTAGAAAAGAGGCCTATTACAGGGGTCATGTACCAAAATTCTTGGTACTATGGGTAGGGTTCATGGCCTTAGATAGAACCAAAACCTACGACAAAGCATATTAAACAATTTAATAATAACGTATATATAAACTAATAATAATAATAAAAAAATAAATAAATAAGTACATGAGAGTGTTTGATGAATAATAATAAATAAATAGATAAAATAAATAAATGAGACTGTTGAATAAATAAATACGTTGAAGAGAGTGATGAAATTTGTGTCAAATATTGAATTAAAAGAATGGGATATCAATAAGTGAAAATAGATAGTTGATAAAGCTTATCTCTTGGAAGTATGAGGTTGTGGGTTCAAATCTCCTACATGCTAAATAAGGAACTACGTAGGCTAACTAGAGAAATAAGTAAGTTAACTAGGGAAATAATTAAGCACTTTTTGCCACTCATAAGTTAGAATTGGTTCGTGCATAGCCAACAATTGCCAACAAAAACCAAAGGGAATCGAAGTGAAACAAGAGAACCATGAGTGTTAGAGAAGCCAAAGATGCCAAAGTTATGCCATAGTTCTATGCCTTAGTTGATGCCTTCGAGTAAGTCGAAGGAGTAATAGAATCATTACCTAATTGATAAATGAACTTGATAAACTATTTTGATAAAGCCAAAGGAGTAACGGAATGATAACCCAATTGGTAAACAAACTTGATAAACTAATTTAATAAACTAATTTGACAAAACAAAATTGATAAAGAACTTGATAAACTAATCTGATAACGGAAGGGAACTCAAGTAGTGAAAAGTGCACATTTACCACAGTGAACACAGGGGGTACAATGGGTACAGTGAGCAAAATGAGCATATGGGTTATAGTGGGTACAATGAGTACAATGAGTATAGTGAGCATAGTGAGCACAATGGGTATAGTGAGTACAGTGAGCACAAGGGGTAAAGGGAGCACACTGCAAATTAGCAATTTTGAAAAAAATTGAAAAAACAAACCGGCCAACTAAAAAGAAACAAACTTGATAAATGAAAACCTAGATCGGACGATTGAAATAGTTGCCCCGACTAACGAGCGAATGCCACAAACCATGATTGCATACCGAGAAACCACCTCCACAGATGTGACTTGGCTCTAATACCACTGTTGTTGACCTTCAGATCTTACAAACGCACATACACAAAGGAAAGGACAAAAACAAAATCTCACAAAAGTACTCAAAGAATAGAAAGAGACTAGAGAATTAACACCAGATTGGGTACAATCTCCCCCCACATACTTCGATGGATGAGTCTATTGGAGCATGTGTATTTATAGGTATTTTTCATTACATCTTGAATAGACGATACATGAGAATGGTGCTTTGAAAAGTGTGCTTTTATGAGAATCTGCTTTATTTACAAAATATTGATCTACTTTTTTTACAAAAATGTTGCTTTGTAAAGTGATATATTATTTTTACAAAAAATAACCAAAATACTATCCTTTAAATATTCTTCTAAATATTTTGAAAAATATTTGAATAAGTCCACACACATTCACACCCTCATGAATCTTCACCTATTAAATCAAAAGACAAATCACTTTAAAACCCTCAAGACATTAAAATCTATATAACATTCCATCATTCCATAAAATACAACAAAAAGCAACTGACCTCAATTGATAAAATAAATTAAACATGGATGGCAAGTAACATGTTCCATCATTGAACAAATAATAAGCATGTTCCATGTAAAAAAACATGCATGGAAATTTTCATGGAGGAGTTACATGAATGTGTATGTATATGATATGCAATAATTAAGTGATCATAATGAGGTGCTAACATAGTCTCTACGTGAACATATATTACTAGCTATTCAATTTTTCTTCAATCATTCACGGTCTAGAATATGCTTGAAACATTCTAATTTATTTTGGGAAGTGTAAATAAAGTATGATCCTACATACTAAATTCTATATGTAAATGCATCACATATAATAAAAAAATAGACTAATGAAAATGTTATTGTGGCTAACATGGATGCTATCAATTGACTATTTTAATAATCAATTAGTACTCTTTCTCTGCATCATGAGCAAAGGGAATAGCTTCATGAAGCAATGTAGGTTGGCATGAGTGAAGCTTAACTTGAATCTCCTTTTCTAAACCATCATCATACTTCTTCTTCTAGGTATCATCGGAAACATCTTCAAGTAGGTGGATAAATACTAGGTTATGGTAAAACTAGTCCATATAGGTTGTAAAAGTATTAGCTTCCATCCACGTAAAAATATCCCACAATCATCAAACATGTAGAGGGAACTCTAGGCGTAGAAAAGACTCCTTAAGATTGTCTCGAAAAACCCTCTATGTCAGACAATTTGCACTTTGACCAAGTTTATTCCACCAAAGTTGAGCCTCCCCTACTAAATAGTTAGTAGTCAATTTTATTTTATCACTTCTAGCATACAATTCATCAGAATAGGAATCCACAAATTGTCAGAACCATGTAAGAACTAAATGGCCATCCTTATGAACATAAAATCATAGAAATACCAATGTTGGAATGTGCACCATTAGATTGGGTGGAGATAATAGCTTTTACCACCTTTACAATGTTATCTTCATCAGAGTGCATATTTTGAAGTACTTTGTTGTGTTGCAAGATCTTGTTCTGAGTGCCTCAAAGTTCGTGCCAAAGTAGCTCTAGTTGTTGCTCGAGTGATACCTCGGAGAGAGGTGACTCACCAAAATCCTCCATGGTTTTGTAGGATCCATGGATATGTAGTGAAGAAAAACCCTCTTCCTAGATATGTGAAAACAATTTTGAGATTGCTTGAATTAAAATATAAAAGGAAGGGTGATTATTGGGAATCGAAAAAGTAAGAAAGAGATGCAAGTTGTGTTTAATATAAGAAAAGAGAACTAGAGTGACAACACAAAGAGATACTGTAATGGTAAAAGACTTCCCTTGTGAGAGTGAGGTTGTGGGTTCAAATCCTGCTTAGTGAATATAAAACTCCTTATTTCCACTCATAAGTTAAAAGGGCTTCGCACATAGCCAATGGCTATCAGCAGTCACCAACATGGGTTCTCGAGAAACCAAAGATGCCAAAATTATGCCTTCGGTATGCCTAAGTTCTATCCCTTAGTTATGGCATATTTATGTCTAAGTTCTATGCCTTAGTCGATGCCTTGGAGTAAGTCGAAGTCATAAACGTAGGTTCAAGTTTAGGAACTAGAACTAGAACTAAAATTAATATTGAAGTGAAAACTTGAATGGGGGCAAGGATCGAGACCAAAATCAAAATTGGAATCAGAATCTGAATTCGAAAGAAAAAGCATAAACACGGAAATAGAGATCAAATGCCAAAACAAACAGAAACTAATCCCTCTGTAGTGACATAGGCAAAGCTCTGATACCACTGTTACCAAGATCTTAATTCACACACATAGAGGTTATGAGAGCTAAACATGCACAAAAAAAATAGATATGGAAGGAGGTGGGTGCAACCTTCCCCCATGCACTCTATTCAGACAGTCCACAGAGTGCATGTATTTATAGGATTTTTCATTATGCCGAAAATAGTGGTTACATAAGAGTGGCTTCAAAAAGCATGTGTGAAAGTAAAAGTTGGTCTCTTTTATGGATAGCCTTTGCTTTTATGAATAGAAATCATGGTGTATAGTGATTCTTATCCTAACCACTACTTTTACTAATTGTTTCCAAAAATAGAATCCTCTACATGGGTTTATTTACAAACTATACATAAAATATAAATCTGATTATTGATACTTGAGCTTAAGTTTCCACCTCATGTAGAAAGACAGAGATTATAAAGTAAGCTTGAGACTATTCCCTAGCCAAAGAAGGTTGAACATAAGCTTGCACCTCTAAAGTTTTATGGGTTGAGAGAGATGCAAGCCCTTTAGAATTTTATGGAGCATTATAAGCTTTAACTCAACTTGGAGCCTCTTATCTATAGATATTTGAACTCATGATTAAGATTTTTGTAAAGAAGGAGAGTTTGGAACTTCACTTAGATCCTGTACTTTCTTGTGGAGAGGGAGAATTTGTTTGAACATTTTTGTAGCATAAGAGACTTGAATTAAGTTTGAGCCTATAGCCTTTTATAGGAACCCAGAAGTCCAAACTCAAATTTGTCCCTCTTGGGGAAAGTGAGGGATTCTAGCTTAAGTTTTAGCCTCTTTTGGTAAAGGAGGGGTTCTAACTTCAATACATATATCTTAATTTTGAGTCACTCTTAAATTTGTATTAAAGGAACCCACAAGAGACTTGAAATTGCCCTTCTTCCACAAAGGTTCAATTCTTTTATATAGTGGAAGAGGTTCAAACTTAAGTTCAAGCTTGTTGTGTAAAAAAAGTATTCTCCAATTTAAGCGCAGGTTTAGTGTTAAGCATAAGAGGTGGGGAATCCAAGGTGTAACGCATATGTGATGGAGGTCTCATGATGGATGTGATAAAAAATCCCATCTGTGAGTGCATACGATGGCTCTGCTTCATTTATTTTGGACACTTTGTAATAGTGAAATGGAGTGAACAAGACAAGGATAAAAAAAACTATATCATAGAGTCGATCTACCATGAGTACTGACCAGCACCTTGGCACCCTATTATCAACTCAAAGTGGACTCACGACATGGCATGTGAGGTGATATCCTATGCAAGATCAGAGGCTTGTGATGCTTTCAGAGCAACCTTACGAAAGCCTATATGGATAGACACTAAGGACTGTGATGTGATTCTTGAGGAGCAATAGTAGACTCCGGATGGATATCATCAGCAGCGAGATGCAGTAGCCACATGTCTAGATAGGTTCAGAGCATCACATTTGGGTAGCCGAGTGTATGACACTATGCATCACAAGTTTGTAACTATCATTTTGATGATTTAATTTTCTTGTGTTAAGCACTTCATGTATGTTAATCTAACATTTTGCATATTTGTTGGAGGAGTTGTAGTGGGTCATCCTGCGAAAGGAGTAGAGGAGGCTTATGGATATCCTCATGGATTGGTTGTATAGTTGAAGGACTTGGAGGGGGTGTTGTGATCATTTTATGGGAGCATCTATAATGAAATGAGGTTATAAACTTGATTTGTTGTTTCTTAGTTGATGTTTATAAATATCATGTCAATTTGTCTCATTTCATGAATGTGCTTTGTTGGAGGACTATAGATATAGATGGTTTGATTGCTCTAAGAATGTGTATGGGAATGGTGTGACACAATATTGTAGTTTGATCAAATATGGTAGTGGTGCACCACCATTCTGTATTTGGTTCCTATATGATGGTGGTTTGCCACATTTTGTATTTGGCTTATATATGGCACTAGTTTGCCACACTTTTTTACATGGTTCATTTATGGAATATACATCTTCTTCGTAAATGGTTCATTTATGGAATATACATCTCCTTCGTAAATTGTTCATTTATGTAATATCTCTTTTGTACATGGCTTATGGTTCATTCTGCTCATCTCTTTTATGATTGAAATTTTTTTTTGCTCTATCAAATCATGTTTTGGTTGCCGATCATGTAAATCCTGAATTGCTAACCACTAGGGGACATGTCTCATGTACTCAGTTTTTTTGGGTAGAGTGTATTATCTTTTGTTACACAATAGCATGGTAATGTTTCTCTCGCAAGAGACAACAAAATTTTCCCAAAAAAGTTGTTCATCAGTATAGACGATGGTATGAGCATCTTTATGTCTAGGGACATACAAAAGCCTATACCAACACTTTTGCCAAGGACATACTCGTATTTATGCCGATGATTTTAGTACCGACGTGTTTACCATCCACTATACCATCACTTTGCAGAGACATATCAGCATCTATACTGGTGGTTATCTACGGATGCATATATCGAGCCTTATACCGATGCTAATAGGAAATTATCAATGCATATACCAATGCCTATACCCATGCATATATTGGCATTTTTGTACTGATGTGCATACCAATGCTTATATCGATGTCGGGGTAAAAGGCACCCCTATATTTGCATTGATATAGGACCTCGTATGCCCCTCATATGTTGTAGTGTATGAGAGAATTGCCAAAACAAGAGTATTTTTATGTTAAAGAATGCTTGGGAGTATTTGTATGAGGCTGAAAAAGTTTACAAATTTCTCATTAGTAAAAGATAGTTGTTCTTTAGACTATTTTTGTTGAAGATGTTTATGCAGGGAACATTCTTGAAAGAAGAGGATTTTCAATAGGTCATCTGTGAAATTATTTGATATGGAGCAATCTTCGTGGGCTATCCATGCATTAGATTTGTGTTTATTGATCAATGGTTTATGCTAACCATTCTCAATCAAACAGAGGAACTCTATTCCAATCTTTATACATATATACATAGTACCATGTGAGTATGGAACATGAGAGCTTTAGTGGTTGTTCTCATTTCATATGTTATGAGCTGATACAAACTATATAAATCTCCCTTTCATTTTGAGTTAATTATTATCAATAAACATCCTTTACAAACTCTAGATTAACTGATTTCACACCATTCCAAAACTCTACTTGAGCTGATGCTAAGATAGTTATAGATCATAGAGTCATAGGGATGACTCCATCCTCATTGTAGAGAGAAGGAAGCACTTCATGAATAATTCATTAAGCCATGTTTATTGGTTATGCCTTTAAGTACATTTTCATTATCGCAAGAAACCTCTATGTATGACACTCATACTACAGTAATCTCTCCACTCGTTATTATGTTGGTTGCTTAGAGTGTTTGAAGACATAACTTCCAATTAAATTTGGAAGGTTTTTGTGAGCTAGTCAAGGTGCAATTTTTTTTATTTGCATCACATTGTTCTCCATGATTTTCCAAAGTACTGCTGTGTTTGCTTGCACTAAGAACAATCCTGCAAGACCTAATTTACATATCCCAAGAGCTAGTGGATTTCATGTGTTGGTTTGCTTGACCAACTTCACCACTTTGAAACTCAAGTTTGTAACTCTCCAAGCTTCTCCAACTTCTTTCTGTGGTATGAGAGCAAATTCAAGATTGGAGATGGTTTTCCATATATGATTGAGAAGCTTGATATAATTAATTATGCACTTGGAAATTCATAATGGAGTATTATTTGAAAGGACAAAAGTCTATATGGGATTGTATCAAGTGATGAAGCAATGCCTATTCCAAGATCCAAAGGAGGACCTACTCAAGAGGAAATAGATAAGCTCACACTTTTGTGAGCAAGGGATGCTCAAGCAATGTCATATATACTAAACTCTATCTCTGATTTTATACTACCACATATTAGAGGATCTAAGAAACCTTAAGAGACTTAAGATGTCCTAGAGACTTTCTTTTCTGCTAGTACAAAATCAAGGAAGAATTATCTTTGGAATGGTTGTGTTACAAAGGTCAAGGAGGTTGTTGATCAATTGGCATCCATTGAAGCAAAGATTAAAGAAGGGGGCATCATGAGTCAAATTGTGAATGGAATTAAAGGTGACAAGTGATGGCAATCTTTCACCACTACCTATGACCTCGTTGTGTGTGTGCAAACTCTGGATTTCAACATCTTTCTTGGAAAACTCTTAAATCAAGAGGCGAACAATAGCATAAAGGAAGAAAACTCCTATCATGGTAATTTAACTTGTTCTCTATATGCAAATAACATAGACAAGAATTTGAAAGGCAAGAAGAAGGAATGGGATGAACAGGAGACTTCCCAAGCCAACTTTGCAAGAAAGGCCAAGTAGAGGGGGAAGAAGAAAATACCAAATCATGTAATAACTAAAGGCCAGAATGATCAACCTTATGCGAGTTGTGATAATACAAACAACACCGCTCAAAATTGTTGGTTCAATGGGAAGACCCAGAAAGGAAGTGTAAGAGGTGGATATGGCAGAAGTAGAGGTAGAGGTGGACACAACTTCAACAATAATAATAGAATCGAGAAAAAAAGGGACAACAAAAATTAATCTAAAGATAAGAAATAAGAAGACTCATTGTTTTTTATGAATCTCAGCCAAAAGTAAGGTAAAGAAGATGATAATTTATTATACATAGATGAATGATGCTCAAATCATGTTGCAAGCAACATAGCTCTCTTATTTGATTTGGAAAGTCCAAAGCATAGACATTAAGTACAAAGAGGGGATGACAAAAAGCATAATGTGGAGAATATTGGTTGCCTCAAGGCTTCCAATGGTAGGACAAACCTTCAAAGCAAGTTACTCTATCTTCGCACTGTTACAAAAACAACCTAATAAGTATAGGCCAAATAGTTAAAAAGGGCTTCCAAGTTAAGGTCACGCACCATGTAGATTTTGTGAAAGACCCATGTCAAGGCTTCAAAAATATATAAAGAGGTGAGAAGCATGGTAGGCTCTTTACATTTGAAGTAGTAAAAACCAAGAACATGTCTCTATTAAACTTTGGGTCTCCAACCCTAAGTGAGCTTGAACCTGCTCGTTTTCGAGTTTGAATTCATCAAGAAAAGGTGTGGATTAATCCTTCAAATTCTATATAAATACTCCAAAACATTTTTATGTAATGAGAGTGTTGATTTGATGTTATATGTATACTCTTTTGATCATTGCTTGGTGCCATTTCTATTCGCTACTCCTTCTTCCTTAAAATTAGTCATCTCATAGAGGTTGTTGCTCTCTTTATAGAGCTTTAAAGCATGTGATTAAGAATTCATTGGAAAGGCATAATTATCTAGATTATGTATGCAAATGTTCAAATCATTTAATTAAGTAGTGTTTTGGAAATCTTCATTTTATTATTTTAGATTCATCTTCTACATAGCCTTGAAAAATTGGGATGACATCCAATCAGTGTTAAGCTTATTGTTCCTTAATGCAGTGTAAATAAGGGATTGTATGCATTATAGAAAGTAAACCCTATGTTTAGAACTCCATTAGGTGGAATGTTCACAATTGTAACTCTTTTGACTACCACATATGCATTAGGGGAAAAAGTGAGCCCTACATGGGCCTTGTAAGGATTCCTAATTTTAAGGAATTAAAATGACTAATCAAGCTGAATAAGAGATTTGGAAATACCACTAGTGGTATTGTCAGATAAAATAAAGAATAAAAAAGAACCCTCTTTCAACAAAAAATTCGTGTGGATTCTAAGCCATTAGATTGGTTTATTGTATGGACACGATCAAATGGGAAAAGAAAGGCACTAGAAGATAAAATAAGACCACAGTCTCTGTCAAAAAAAGACAAAAGAGCAAACTCCCACGCGAAGAGAGAGAAGAAAAAATCGCGAAATCGCCTATTGACAGCCGTCGGATCGTTTTTTATTTGGAGGGTGGAGATTAAGAGCTAGTCTACTGTCACTAAAAGACAAAATAGCTCCATGGACTGTCACTAAAAGACAAAACCACGAGAATTCGTGGGAAGAGAGAGAAAGATTTCGGGGTCCGCATAGCTTTTTGACCATTAGATGTGAGGGAGGATGGATGGTTGGGATTGAATAGGATTGAATCCATTTAAGGATCAAATCTCATCCATTCATTTTTCTCAAAATCCAATGGCCCAAATTCAAGGCGCCTTTTTTCCTTTTGGGAGCAACCACATCCATTAGATCTATGCAACATCTAAGGGCTATAATTTAAAGTAGCCCATTTCTTAAGAACTAATCTTAGCCATTGAATCTTGAAGGCATCCAATGGTTGAATTTGAATCCCATGTATTTCAAAAACCACCTAAAGAACAAAACCACGAATTTTAGGATGTTTGTGTGGTTTGGACTGGCCCAAACCAAGGGAAGCCTATGCCTAGCCTATGTGATTAAGGTACTAGACTGTGTCCACCACCCTCTTCTCATTGGTCCATCACTAATCACTCCTTAAGCCAAAAGGCCCATGCAGGGTTCACTTTTTTCCCTAATGGAGGGGCATACCGACGTTGCTTATACCGACGGTCACTCATGGCGTCGGTATAAACATTGGAAAAGCTCACTTAAAGGTACCGACGGTCAAGTGACCGTCGGTATGACCATTTTAAACGGATCTTTGGTGTGCCCCGTAGCCGTCGGTATAAGCTTCGATATGGGTGTCAGTATGGGCGTCGGTATAAGCATCGATATAAGCATCGGTAATTTACTGGAAGTTACCGATGCCCATACTAACACCGATACCGAGGCCGAGTTTTAAACATACCCGGAACCCGAGAGCAAAACTTCACTTTTTTGCACGTGTTTGAGTGCTGTTTGTCTTCTGTTGAACTTGCATGCGTGAACTGAATTGCGAACTCCATTGTCTTGTGCACACACACATAGATCTCTCTCTCTACACACACACACACACTCCGTTGGTTTAGATCTGACATCTTGGTAAGTGGTGCGCTTACTGTTAACCTTTGTCTTTCTCTATGCTTTAGGTCTTATAATTTCTCTTCTCTTTGATTTTGCAGAAGTTCTTTGGCGTCAATTGTTTGGAATTCGCCGATAGACGACATACATTACGCTTTGACGACAATGATCCAAAAGAGGGACATACTTTTAAGTGATTGTTTTATTGTCTATTGATAGAGAGAGAACGAGAGAGAGAAAGAGAGAGAGAGATGAGAGAGAGAGGGAAAGAGAGAGAGAGAGAGAGAGAGAGAGAGAGATAAAGAGAGAGAGATAAAGAGAGAGAGATAAAAATGATGAAAAGAAAGGAAGATATAGGAAAATAGAGCATACACACAGACACATACACACACACACACACATCTACACATTTACACATGCATACATACACACATACATGTACGCACATGCATGTTTACATACACACACATATACACACATGCATGCTTACATACACACACATATACACACATGCATGCATACACACACATACAAATATACATACATGCATACATACACACACATGCATACACACATACATACGCACACATATATACACATATGCGTACGTACACATACACACACACATACACACATACATAGACACACATAAATACACACATATACACTCATGCATGCATACATACACACATATACAAACATGCATGCATACACACATATACACATATACACACATGCATACATACACACGCACATGCATACACACATACATACACATACACATATACACATATGCATACACACATATACACACATCCATGCACACATACACACACATACACACACATACACATATACACACATACATACATACACATAGGAAAATAGAGCATACATACACACACACATACACACACACATGCATGCACATACATACACACATGCATGCATACATACACACATACACATATACACACATGCATGCATACATACACACACATACACATATACACACATGCATACATACACACACACATGTACACACATGCATACACACATACATACACACACATATATACATATGTGCATACATACACATACACACACACACATACACACATACACACATACATATACACACACATAAGCTAGTGTTTTAATTAAATATATATAATTAAATATATAAAATTTTGATTTTCAAGGTTTTTTTACATCAAATATATAAAATTAGGATTAGCGTTTTTATGCTATTTACACATACATACACATACAAATATAATACATATATACATGTATATGCACCTGCGTATAGAAATATACATATTTTAGGTCTAGATATTTAAGATTAGGGTTTTAGGGTTTAGGCATACATCTAACTCAATTACATTTATATTAAGAAAAAATATAGGAAAAAATCTGAATATATAAATAAACATATATATAAAATAGGATTAGGGTTTTAGAATTAGGGGTTTATATTTTTATAAGTATTTAGGTTATACTATTTTAGGTTTAAGTCTAAGTCTTTCTGATTAGGGTTTAAAGGTTTTAACACCTACATAACATATATACACACATACACATGCACATATAATACACATATACATGTATATACATATGCATACAAAAATATACATATTTTAGGTCTAGATCTTTAAGAATAGGATTTTAGGGTTTTAACACCTACATAACATATATACACACATACACATACACATATAATACATATATACAAGTATATACACATGCATACAAAAATATACATATTTTAGGTCGAGATCTTTAAGATTAGGGTTTTAGGGTTTTTAATTAAATGTATATAGTTAAATATATATAATTAAATATATAAAAATAGGAATAATTAAAGAAAGAAATTGAATATATAAATAAATATATATAAAAAATAGGGTTTTAGGTTTCTAGGATTAGGATTAGGGTTTTAGGATTAGGCATACATATAACAGGATAATTATATAGATAAATAAATATAAAAAGTACTAGTGTTTTAAATAATTTAATTAAATATGTATAATTAAATATATAAAAAGAGGATTAGTTAAAAAAAATCTGAATATATCAGTCAATATATATATATATTATAGGGTTTTAGGTTTTTAGGATTAGGATTAGGGTTTTAAGGTTTTAGGGTTTAAGAAAAAATCTGAATAAATTAATAAGTATATATATATATATATAATAGGATAATTATATAGATAAATAAATATAAAAAGTACTAGTTTTAAATAATTTAATTAAATATATATAATTAAATATATACAAATAGGATTAATTAAGAAAAAATATGAATATATAAATAAATATATATAAAAAATAAGGTTTTAGGTTTTTAGGATTAGGATAAGGGTTTTAGGGTTTAAGCAAAAAATCTGAATAGATACAACGGTTTCACAAGCAAAGGTAGTGGGTGAAGATATCTCTAAAGAACTAGATGCAGTCATAGCATAGCAATCTGATGCAAAAAAGGCACTATGAGAGCCTGAACGAGTATGATATGACAAAGGTGCATCTAATTTGCTATCACGCAAAGTCTACACCAGCCATTTTCAGCATAGTTTTTGCCTGCTCAATATAAGCTCTCTCATCAACAAGTACATCATGTAAATCTACACCAGAAGTGGAATGATTTTCATCATCACATGAAACCTGCAAAGGCTGAGAAGTTGCCTCATGAGGACCAGCACTAGACTGTCCATCTGTAAAAAGAGGTAGCAAAGTATCATACATGTCTTTGGAGCTAACAGATGTCTCCTTAGTACATGAAAGCAATGGGTGAATAGCATCTTCCACAAAAACAACATCATGGCTAACCAGAATGGATTTAGTCCATGGATTATACAGACAATAGAATTTACTTTCACAACTATACCCAACAAAAATACATTTTTCTACTTTATCATCCAATTTTTTGCGATCTTGTTCAGGCACTGATGCATATGCTAAACAACTAAAAACATGCAGATGTGCAACAGATGGCTTGCGATCATTCCAAGCCTCATATGGAGTGATAGATTGCAGAGCTTCATTGGGACACCCTTTAAGTACATATGTTGCACACATGACAACCTCAAGCCAGAAACTATGTGGTAAAGCCTAACTCTTGACCATACACCTTGCCATCTCCATGAGTGACATGTTCTTTCATTTAGCAACTCCATTGTGTTGAGGTGTATATGGCACTATACACTGGTGTTTTATCCCACGTTCAGGGAAAAATGCATTAAAATCAAAAGATGCCTCAAGTTTGGGTAAAGAGAACACCATTTCAGATTTGTAGAATGGTACTTGGTCTTTATGTGACTTGCGTCCTAGCAAGAAGTCCATTGGTACTAAGTGGTTATACAAGCTGAAGCATAAATGTGATGGTACAGTTGACGGGTATAAGGCTAGGCTTCTTTCAAAAGGTTATGCACAGGAAAGAGGCATTGATTTTGATGAGATCTTTGCACCTACATGCCGTATGACTACTGTTTGGAGCATCTGTGCACTTGTAGCTCATCATGGTTGGAATGTACATCAGTTGGACATTAAAAATGCATTTCTAAATCGTGACTTGCATGAAGAAGTGTATTTTTTTTAGCCGCATGGCTTTGTGCAGAAAGGGCATGAAAACTAGGTGTGGAGGTTAAAGAAGGCATTATATGGTTTAAAGGAAGCACCATGTGCTTGGAATGAGAAGATACATGCCTATTTGATTGCACATGGTTTTGAGAACAGTGCAACTAAAAGCACCTTATATGTTAAGCGTGCTAATGATGTGCTTCTATTCATTGTTGTCTATGTTGACGACATGCTACTCACTGGTCCTATTGGGAAGCATATTGCTGATTTTAAGGCTGATTTGCATGCCTCATTTGAGATGTCTAATTTGGGGCATTTGCATCACTACTTGGGCATTCAGCTTATGCAAGTTGATGCTGGAATGGCTTTGTGGAAAACGAAATATATTGACACATTATTGCAATGTTTTGGCCTTGAAGACTCTAAGCCTATTGCCACTCCTATGGAGATAGGTTTACGATTGAGTCTTCATGATGCTGGAGATGCATTTGATGTTGTTCTCTAGCAGCAGGTTGTTGGATGCCTGATTTACTTATGCATTACTCTACCCGATATTCAATTTGCTGTCTCACAGATGAACAAGTTTATGCATTGCTCAGGTGTCAAGCAATTGCAGGCGGTTAAGCGCATCTTTCGCTACTTGAATGCTAGCATCTTTCCCTACTTGAGTGGTACTCGACTACTTGGGTTGTTTTATCCCAAGGGGGGATCACTACCACCAGATTTGCATGCTTTTTTTTACTCAGACTGGGCTAGTTGCTATGACACTCGTGTGTCCACTACTGGCTTTTGCTTCATGCTTGGTAGCTCATGTATATCTTGGTTGAGCAAGAAGAAGCCTACTATGGCCACTTCCAGTTGTGAGGCTGAGTATAGGATAGCTTTCACAACGACTGTCGAGTGTGTGTGTGGCTCAGATGCCTTATGGCTCATTTCGATGTTTGTCAGTCTTCTGCCACCACCATCTTCACTCACAGTTAGAGCAAATTGGTAGTTGCGAGGAACCCTATGTTTCATGCTCGCACTAAGCACATTGAGGTGCATTATCACTATGTCAGTGAGAGGTTCTCTATTGGGGAGATTAGCTTGGCATATGTGCCCACGTAGGACAACATTGCAGACCTTTTCACGAAGGCTTTGCCTAGAGAGAAGTTTGAAGCTTTCCACAAAACTTTGGGCTTACTTCCTTTGGTGGAGTGATTTCCACATAGCTTGGCACTTCGTTATACATGAGTGCCAGCTCCTTGTTCACCGCATCACTCGTAGGGGGGATTCTTTGTGAATAATGAATTTACCTTTACTTCGAATCTAGTTCCTTTTGATCATCTTGATAGCTTTTAGGCTGCTTCTCTAGCTTTCACTTCGGACTTTTACCTTTAGAATCTTCAAAGATTGATTTCTGTATATTTGCAATAGTCGAGGTCCTCTTTTCTTCAATTCTGATGACTCTTGCTCTGATACCACTGATGAAGAGTCTTAACCTCCAAAAGAAAAAGTTACCCTTGATGTTAGAGCACCTCTATATCAAGAACAACTCAGAACCTCAATCAATTTTGGAAATCTATTGCCAAATTATCAAGATTAGAATTAACTGTGAAGAAACTAATTACTAGGAAAAGTTTGCTACACTTAATCCATTCATCGACTAACCAAATGTGTAATGTTTTCAATAAAACCTCGTATTAGATTTTGCCCAAAGCTTCCACACCTTCTCCAAGTTAAAACTCCTCAATAAGATTAGTAGATCTTCATATTTCTTTCAAACAATATACCTATGTCTCAAACTATCCTTCTGTGTAGTTGACTTTGACACCTGCAACTCCTAATGCATGGTTCTCCCAAACTAGAACGGGTTTATTCAAATGCTTTTAGCCACAAGTAGCTTACCTTTTAACTTAAAGAATGAGTGCTTAGAGACTCAAAACATTACACTATAGAGGGAGATATAATCAAAACAATATCATCAAATTTGTGCCAGCGCCTATCTTCTCTTCTTCACATTTATACATGTAAATGTTCCTACTTAAAATTCTCTCAGGCTGATTACAATTAAACTCTCAAAACTTGTATAGAGGTCTCTCGATTATATAATTAAACTTGTAAAAAAGAATTACACAAGAAGATAAACACAGAAGGAATAGTGAGCAAAAGATCAAGGTGCAACTTTCTTCTATTTAGAGAAATCATACATCTGATAGACAAATCATATTCTTCTCACTTTCTAAAGTCTCTAATGACTTCCAAAACTTGTCACTCATCATCTCTAATACTCATAGTACATCCATATCAAGTATATATAGATGTTTACATCCAAAATCTTCAATAAAACAAATTGTTTATGAACTAATTACAAGACTAGTATACATGTATATACAAGTCTTCATCTTCTGACCATGCACTAAACTTCAAGCCTCATATGCTGATCTTTGCTTCACTCTTTGACTTCAAACCTTGTCCTAATCATCAATTGATGATTTTCCTACACCAACATTGACAATAGAATTTCTTTGGACCATAGAAACCTTGCACAACAATCATATGTCGTTGACAATGATAAAGTCTATGTGCTATGGAGATGTTCTTTAACCTAACACAACAATGATAAAAGTCTTTGCACAATAGAAACCTTAAGAGAGTAATTATATATACCAAGACAATGCTAGTATGAATATGATGATTTCACATAAAAAAGAGATGTATTTAGTGATTAGAATGTTAGCTAATCACTTACATGGAGGTAATCCTTATCCTAAACCAGCAATGATAAAAGTGTTTGCAAACAATGCCAATATGAATATGATGAGTCTTCATAAAAAAAGAGATATGTATTTAGCATCAATGTCTTTGTTTCCATTCCAAAAATTTTGGTAGAAGAAGAAGGGCAAGGCTCATTACATTCTTAAGGGTTGGAACTTCATCACCTTGGGTGGTAGGCAAGTAATTCAAGTTAATGCTTTCTCTGATCTAATGTGTACCATTGCACCATCAATTGAGAATCTAAACTGTGGTGAAACCTCATCAAGCAACTCTAGGAGCTCCATTAGATTTTTTAGTTTCCAATTTGCAATGAAAATTATTTTCTTAGGTTGAAAATCTGATGAATCACTCGAATTTTGGATATTTATCCTCTAAATCCAAGGGTTTCCAGAGTCTAAGCTTTTTTTTCCACCTTCTATAGTCATATCTTAAAACAAGTGATTGTCAAGATATATGGTATGAAATTGAAAGAGAATTTTGACTACTTTTACATAAAATGTTATCTCCTAGCTTTTGAGCTTCTTTGGTATGCCATTCCCTACCTAAAGCATCATCAATCTCTGAATTTGAATTCTCCTATTCAGCCACATTTTTTTTCTATAATATGTTTTTAAGACATGCTAGAAAAATGTGCAGAGGAAAAAACCATTGAATCTTTATCCTTGAAGAAATTTTTCTTGCTAACATTGCCCTTTGGATGTCATCTTTCATTTTGCATAGAAAACTTGAAACGGTTAAATGATTAGGAGCATCCCAATGTAATAAAGAGATGCAAGGAGTAGGCAGATGTACAAGATTTCTGTAAGTACTCATCCTTGATTGCACCTAATAATCTGTAAAATAGAAAAATAATTCAAAGCTATTAAGAAATTAAACAAACTTGTTGGCATACATAAGTTGTGCATAATCCTTATGAAGGACTTTGAAGGTATTGTTAAACATTCAACAAGCTACCTCTCTAGAATATTGGAAGGAAAATTACTGGAATATAAAAGAATATGTGTTGTAATACAAAAAAAACTTTGAAATTGATAAAAGAGCATTGTCAAACTTCACTTAGAGTACGACAAGAATTGCAGATGATTCTCTAGCATAAGATCCCTAGCACTCTACACGACAAATAGTAGAGAATGCTCCAAAATGCAAAAACTAGCATTAAGCATGTGAAATAAATTTAAGCAATATTAGAATTGAAATAGAAAAGAAACGGTTTTGTCTTGGAAATAATCAAAAAAATAATAATTAAATGATAGTGCTAGATAAAATAAAAATAAATAAATAAATAAATAAGGGGAAGAGAGTGTCAGAGGTTATGTTAAATATAAGTTAAAATGAATGGGATATCAAAGTGTGAAAATAGGCTACTGGATAAAGCATATCTCTTTTAAGTGAGAGGTGGTGGCTTCAAATCTCCTACATGTTAGCTAAGGAAATAAGTAAGCTAACTAGTGAAATATGTAAGCTCTTATTGCCACTCATGAGTTAAAGATGGCTCACACATAGAAAACCACTACCAATGGAACCAAAGAAAACCAAAGTGAACCAAGAGAACTATGAGTATGAGAGAATCCAAAGATGCCAAAGTTATGCCATAGTTTTATGCCTTACTCGATGTCTTAGCCGATGCCTTGGAGTAAGTTGTAGGAATAACCACATGGATAACCGAATTGATAAAAAAACTTGGTAAACGAACTTGATAACCAAACTTGAACAGGAAAAGTGCATAGTGCATAGTGTGACCGTGAGCACATTGAGTATAGTGAGCACAATAAAGACAGTAAGTAAAATGAACACACTGAGCATAGTGAGCATAGTGAGTATAGTGAGCACAATATGAAAGTGGTCACAATGTGAGAGTGATCATAGTACTAGATTCGAAGCCCTAGGAGTAACTACATGGATAACCAAATAAATAAATAAACTTCATAAAAGAACTTGATAACTTAGCTTGAACAAGGTCAACACATAGTGCACAGTGTGACACTGAGCACAATGAATACAATGAGCACAATGAGCATAGCGAGTATAGTGAGCATAATGAGCACAATGATCACAGTGAGAAAAGTGAGTATAGTGAGCCCAATGAGCACAGTGTGACACTGTGCATAGTGTGATAGTGAGCACAATAATAGACTGGAAAAAATTCAAAACAGACATCGACAAACAAAAAAAAATGAATAAACCAATGCAAGCCTAAACAGGATGAGAAACAATGAAACAAAGTGCATCCATTAGAGTATGTGTATTTATAGGTATTCTTCATTACATCCTGAAATAGAAGATACATGAGGGTGGCACTTTTAAAAGCCTGCATTTACCACAATGTAATTTATTTATAAAATCGTTGCTTTCTAAGCAATCTATTATAACGGATTTATTATCTTTACAAAAAATATCTAAATTAATATCTTTTCACTATCTTTAAGAGTATTTGAGCAAGTCCACATGCATTCACACCCTCATGAGTCATCACATACTAAATCAAAACAGAATCACATTAAAAACCTCAAGACATTAAAATCCATATAACATTCCATTGTTCCAAAAAGTATAATAGGATGTTTTTCATGTCTCATAGTGGCTTGTCTTTCATGAAAAGTTCACTTTCTTTGGACTTATCTTTCATCACCACCTCTTCCTCAATTGGCTGCACAATGCTATCACCACCTGATGAGTGGCCGACTAGATTGTTGGCATGTTCAGAGGACATAGTAATGATGATCCTCTCTGGCTTCATAGCATGTTCAATGGTCATATCTCAAGCTTCCTCCCCTGAGCTAAGATTCACTTTTATCGTTTTAAAATACCTCTCATGATGCTTATCAATGTCCCCAGTATATGTCCCAAACTCTTAGCCAAAGACATGACATGACATTCGATTTCCTTGAATGGGGCCGATGCTAGGCATCACACTTGAGAGGAACTTGATGCGAGTCATCTACTTTAGGTGAGGGTCAAGTTGATTATGTGAGGGCCATGTCGATTCTAGGAATCCCCCTTGAGAGGAACTTGATGTCACACGTCTACTTTTATGTGAGTGCCAAATCTATGCTATGAATTATGTGTGAGGACCTATCGATGAGAGACATCAACTTTATGTGAGAAGTCAATGCAAGGCATCAACTGATTACATGAAGTTGATGTGCAGCATCACTTGGTGCAAAGTTGGTGCTTGACATTGAGTCCTCACATAAAGTTGATGCCTAGCATCGACTTTGTCTTCCAAGGCATATGCCTAGCATCAACCCGTTGGAAAATAGGACTCACTTAATATGCGTGAAACTAACCTAAATTCGAACTCATTAAAAAAAATAAAAAAATTGCAAAAACTAAATGTTGACAAATTCTTGGAACCTTTTTTATTGGGTAACTTTGGGTTACGTGTGAGACATTCTAGCAGCACCCTTGTTCTTAATTGTTGACCTTTTTGCTTTTTGTGTGCTTTGTCTCTCCGATGTGTTTGCTCTCTATGATCTGTGTTGACTTGCAGCTTAGAGAAAAATCATACTCAACTGCTCTCATATATTTAAAGACATTTGCCTTAGTTCAACTAGGAACTAACCAAGTTCATTCATATCAAACTAGGTGTAACTTGATGATGCAATTGGACTACAGAGTTGAACGTGGTTATAACCAATATCAACCAAATCAAATTTGGTGTAACTTTATGGTACAAATTCACAATATATTTTTTATTCATTTGTTATCTCAAAGACTATTGACATGATCAAAAGTTGCACCTCAAAATTACTAGCTAGAGTGAAAGAATTATGAGAGGTTATCAAAGTAAATCTTTACACCAATTTTTGTAGCATCACATATTTGTTTTTGAATCTGGGAGTGGTCATCCGATCATAGATTTTTATTGTCATCTAGGGTCTGCATTGATTCTTTGTTCAACCTTCCCTTGAATTAGAAGTAGGAATGATAGTAAACTCTCATGCAACCTCAAGACAATAATTTTCCGTTCGTTTATTGATCCATGAGAATCAGCACCAATTTTCCTTGCCTATCCACCATTTAGAAGAGCGCACGAGATCATTCCTTTGTTCTTTCTACCTCATTCCCGTGTAGTACAAACAAACACACGATATGTAGCATTGTAATTGTGCACCATTATTTATCTTTTCCGTATTCATTGCTACAATGCTCTAATGTTTTTGCTCATTTTGGATAAATAAAATTAAAAATCTTGATATGTTTGCAAGCCTTCAGATTATGCACTCCATTCATCCCATGAAGAAAAAAATAATGAAGAAATCATCCTCCCTTTTAATTTTAAGAGTGTTCCATAAAGCAATATGGTGCAACCTCCTCTTTTAAGGTGTTGCGAGACAGAAGTGAGTAATTGTAATGGAAGAACCACATGGTCTTCTATTGAAATAAAGGAAAGCAAGACTTCCCACCTTGCAAATCCTCTATCACTAAAAGCTCCCTTCTTCCCCATGTCATCTATGGTATATTACCTCCTATCGCTCTTGTCGGCACTTTTCCTCCTGACTTTGTACTCTAGAGGATTTTACCCATGATTGCTTCTATGTAAGGACATTTTCAACATGGAGTAAAAAAGAATTTATGTCCCTCCTTTCTTTAACATAATATAGCTCATATCATACATATTAAAAATTGATAAATGAGCTTAGTTTCACACACACAAATTCATTTACCTCACAAATATGTAAGTCAAAGAAGATCTCAATTGTTTACTTCAGATAGACAAGTTGCATTGGACATTGTGAAGCATTGTTGTGTTTTGAAATGTTTGTACAAATTGGGAATGAAGAAAATTAGGCTGTTAAGAGAGAAATTCTTCTATTTGGATAGCAAGTGGCAAGATATATGCCTTGATACTCATATGTTAATGATTGTAGATAACATGCTACCAACACATGCTGGTTCTGATATTACTTTAATCAAGGGATCCAATGTTGTAGGGCTACATTTAAAATTGCAATGAGTGTGGAGAATTTAAAAATACATAAGATTCTGCAGGGCAGCAAAGATCTCATTTTTTATACATATGGAGTTGGAACGAAAGGATCTGCTGGTCATTATACAATTAGTTTGATGATGAACTATTTTAGATTGCATTGTGAGGTTATGCCTACAAATGGAAGGTTACACTTTTAAAGTAACTCTACTCATCAAGAAGTATTTCAAGTCTATGGAGAAGACATGGAAAGTCAACATGAGAAGTATGGACATTTTACTCGATTATGGAAAGAATATTTTAAAAAGGTGAGTTCTCCTCATAAAGTTAGAATGAGTGAATGCTCAAACCCCACTTGGAAAAACATGGCAAAGCATGCCATAACACCACAAGAAAAAGATAATTTTGAAAGTCTTCTAAAGAACCATCACGAAAGGTAACCTTTAAAAAGAAAGAAGGAACTTCATCATCATCGAACTAAAGCACTCACAAATCCAAACCTTTATATGTCTTTGTTGATTGATGGTATGGATCAAAAGCAAAAAACTATCTGCCCCATATTTCTCGCATTCTTAAGGACATTCGAGATGATGTCCTTGTGCAAATGCATTTGGTTGTTGCTTTGCTATACAATGGATCCGAAAGTCTAAGGTCTTCTTCACATATCCCATAGTCCCTAATGATCCAATTGTTATGTTCACAGTGATTCCTTTAGTTTTGCAATCATGGGAGGGTCTCTTTCCACCAACTCTATATTTGCACCTTGATAATAGTGCTAGAAAGAATAGAAATCTTATAGTCTTTTGGATATTGATGCATGCTTATTAATAGATAGGTGTTTTTGAAGGTTAAGGTAAACTTCCTTTTAGTTGGGCACACTCATGATCCTATTGATCCAATGCTCAAAATGTTCTTTAAGAGCTTGGCATGCCATAATGCTTTTACTCTTCCAATATTTTCTCGGTTGATTTCTAAAGCATATACACCAAAACCTAAAGTTCAACATCTTACACAGATTGGTGACTTTAACTAGTTTTTTTCAGAAGGTCTTGATAACAATAGTAAGGTTTTGGCTACATTACACAATATTAGTTTCCACCATGTATTCTTGATGAGGAGGATTGATGACATAACTCTTCTATTTGCAAATTGTTATTCATGTTCTCCTGGGCAAGCACGTAAAGATGAATATAGATTTTTATTGCATGTACCTAATTTGACTATATATGGTGCAAAACAAACACCGTATGAAGATAAAAGAAACATGGAAAAATGTGCAAATGTGGTTGAGAAAGATAAAATATGGATGCATTTCTTTGTTGAAAAAAAGAAATAGATTGAGCATGCAAAAAAATATGCTAGGGAGCAAGATGTATCTTGTTGTGATGTGTTCTTGAACCATCAAGACGAGATGATAAAGAATAACACTATGGGCCATTGGCAAATTGGTATTCCATTTACATGGGATTTTAGCACACAAACA
>CM035444.1:93366389-93376389 GCA_020310875.1 Ceratopteris richardii | reverse complement strand
CGTCTTCTTGAAGTACGTGCTTTAGGCCGATGTTTGTGGAAAGGCTATTCCAACATGGTCACTCGGAGATTGGTTAGGTTTTATCAAGACATCGTTTGGGGACCAAACAAACTTATCACTGCTAGAAAACTCGAACAAAACATTTTCCACAAAGCGAGTGGTGCATCAAGAAATGAACCTCACTCCACCCTAACTATCCAGACCTATTAAGCTGATCAAAATGTGTACTTTGAAACTCATACACTCACTTTTACCTTTCATCATCAAATCATCTAGTCAGGTTCTTCTCATATTTAAATTTTATAATGACCGCTTTCTGGAATGTATTGCATATTTTGTAGTTAAATCTTTATTTACTATTATAGCTTCATTTCTAGTACTGGTTATATGATGACTCAAGGATTTAAAACAGTACACTTGAGGTCTTATCGCTGTCTTATGAATAGGAAAATTGAAGATAATTGGAGGGTATCTTCACTACGGAGTACACAGTTGATTTGATCTTCCACATCTATGAATACTTCCACAAACTGTTTGTTTCGTTCGCTCCTTCCTCAACGCATCTTACACAGCTGTTGATACCACATTGTTCCTCTTTATATAGACTCTTGACTCAGAAAGTTCACATTAAACGTCTATGACCTCATCTTTCAAGCTCATCTTTCAAGCTCCTAATGGTTGGATTTCTCATAGTTTTTAAACATATGGGTTCACTCCAATAAGTGCATCTCTTTGGAAATTGTTTCAACGAGTTTCCAAAGAGCTCCATCACTCTATGATTGATCATATCTTGATTTTCAACAAATCTCTCTTCAAACATCCCGTTAGACCCCAAACACACATTTCCTCATTTGTTCTCTCCCATTCGCTCTCATGTACACTCAATCTCACTCGTTCGCACTCATAATCAGTCTACAAGACTCTTTTATCCAGACAAAATTTCCGAAATAATACTTGAACTCAAATCTTAATCATAATTCCTTGTAGATTGCACTATCTTCTTCTCACAAAGAAGATAAGCGTAGATCTGCAAAATCCGGAGTATAAAATGGACGAAAATTCATTTATCATATCTATCTCTACCTAACAATTCATTATGCAAGAGAATTGTAGACAACAAAAGCAATAGTCACATGAACACTGCCATCATATCATTAAGCAATCCATTTCTTTTTTTTTTCCTAAATAAGATTAATTTTTGGCTATAAACTGCCGATCATGAACAGCCCATGCTCTCATGCGCTCTACAACCTTCATTAGCCTCATTTAACCCTTCATATGTTCACTCTAAACGGAAGACATTGCCTTAGGTTCTCGTGTTCCGATTTTCGCTCCTCTGAGAATTAGATCTTGACCGAATTGACTCCAAAGTTTAGAAGCTTGTCTAGACCATCTGAAGGCTCCACAATCTTGTGTTGCCACTTTTCGAAGCCTACACTTCCAGCTCTCCTAAGGCCACCCTTTCTGCAATGAGTATCAGCACCAAAACTAGTGTGCTCAGAAATAAGCTATCTATTTGAAACATGATATGTACATTCACAGATGTTTCATATTGGTAACAGAACCAACTGAAGACGTCACTGACCGGCAGGAAACGGTAGTAGCAGGAACATCGGAGTAATGCGTGGAAACCATCGGGGAATGCAGAAATATGGGCATTCGACGGTTATGGCAAGCACCGAGCAAACATTTGTGGGCTGTGGCGTCAACGGATCTACGAAGAAATATATGCAAATTGGCGAGGTGCCGCTTGTACGTGCAATCGAGTACTACTGTGTAACTGTAAGAGAGCTATGCAATAACTTACTTCAGCACGCCCGAATACACATTCTGTAGCCAATTATTTCCGATAACGTCGTCTTCAGAGAGAGAGAGAGAGAGAGAGAGAGAGAGAGAGAGAGAGAGAGAGAGAGAGAGAGAGAGAGGTAGTCTCCATGACATCACCACGATCGTGATCACTGTTTGCGAGTTATTCCACGTTGGGTTTCCGACATTCTTACGGGAGGAAGACCAAATGGGGCCGCATTTGCATTAAAGCTGAGAAGTAAAGGAAAATGCACATCACGTGATAACGACTTTCTAGGCCAACAATGCCGATCTCGATGCCCATCTTCTGTGGGCTGTGAGGCATGAAGAAAGTTGATTCAATGAGTCTTTGGGGAAAGAGCAAAGCATCCAAACATCCGAACCTTTGCTCTTTCCCCAATTAAGCCTATTGCCAATGTTCTCTTGTTTGTATTACTGGCCTTGTCTGATGTAAAGAGAGCCGAATATTAGATAAAAAAGAATTTACTACGAGAGAAGCAAAGGCAGAAAAGTAGCTCTTTGGATTCAGCTACAGTGAACAAAACTCATGGAAGATAATGGGAACTCGAAAGAGTGGATATGTACACACCTACAAGGAGTATTTGAACGAGACGATTAGAAATTGAGGGAAAGGGCGTGCCCTTGGAAATATCCATTTAATGACTCATTAGGGCAAAAAACGGCCAAAAAGGGGCTGTTTGTTAATGAGAGATTAAGGAAATTGACAACTAGAGTCTTTCCACGTGTACAAGAATATAACATTGCTGTCTCCTTTAATGGTATAAAGAAATTCTTTTTTTAAGAGAATATGATCTAAAAGCGCTGCGAAAGTGATAAAGATTCTTGTATTTAGTGTACAATTTCTTGGTTTTATGCAAAAAAAGATATTTTTGCACACCACACAATGCGTATTTTTAAAGTTCCAAGAAGGAAATGATTTTTGAAGATACAAAATATTTTTGGGTTCACAAAATTCCATGGTCATTCGGCAACAGGGTTTACATCAAATCAAAAGTTTCCACGTGTACAAAGCCTTTTTATCTATAAATGTTGGCAAAGTTTGTGAATGTCGGTTTCCCGCTTTGAGCATTCTTCTTCTTCTGGATTCTAATGGCTTCTTCTTCTCGTCGTCCTTCCAATCGTGTAACCGTGTGTGAGGTTTACAAAAGAAGAGAGGATTCGTTATGGAAACCTCTTTCTGTGAAGTCAAATGAATGAGTAACTATGCTTCCTAGTTGTAGAGGCGCCTATAAAGTACAACATGCTAAATGAGACGACACAAGAAAGATTTGGAGGGGATGTATTCTTAGTTTCAAATTGAAGAGATGCGGTTGGTTTGCAAGAGTACAACATGTGTACAACGCTAAGGAACTTGTTCTAGAAAATCATCTGCAATTCCCTTTGTACAGTAAGTGAAGTTGTACAATGCTCTTCTATCATTTCAGTTGTTTTTGTATAACAACATAGATGTTTTTGTATTGCAGATATTTTTCCTTCCAATATTCTAGAGTGGCAACCTCTTGAATGTTTAAGACGAACATTCAGAGTTCTTTGTAAGGAATATGTAGAGCTTATGTATGCAGACAAATTTGCTCAATTTTTCAATAGCATAGAGCTATTTGTCCATTTTGCATATTATCAGGTGCCATTAGGGAGGAGCTCTTATGGAAATCTTATACATTTTCCTGCTCCTTGCATCTCTTCATTAGATTGGGATGCTCCTGATCATTCAACAAAAGGTGGAAAAGAAAGCTTGGACTTTGGATAGCCTTGGACTCATGAGAGGAGAACTGTCTAGAAGTACTGATTCATCCAGATTTTCAATCTAGGAAGATAATTGTCACTACAAATTGGAAATTCAGAAATATAAGGGAGCTCTAGAATACCTTGCTGAGGCATCATCACAGTTCAGATTCTCAATTGATGATGCAATAGTTAACATAAGATCAAAGAAAAAATTATCTTGCATAACTTGCCTACCACCGAGGGTGATCAAGTTCCTGCAACCCTTTAGATTGTAACAAGTCTCCTTCTTTAAGAAGCTTTTTTTCAAACTTCCATTGATTTTTCTTTGCAAGATGGTGACTAAGAATGTGACTGATTACATCACTTCAATTATGTCATTTTATGGACTATATTCCTATTGGCATTTTTTTGTTTAATTTCAAGATTCTGAGGAGTTTTCAATGGTGCAATGATTATACATGAACTTGCATATGACAAAATGGAAAAGATTTGATGACACGACCGATACAAGCGATACAGGCCATCTGAAATTCGTCGATTGCCCGTATCGCTTGCATCGGGCGTGTCATAAAAACTTCTCTATCTTCTTCACATTTAACTTTTTTTGCAGGATGGTGACTAAGGCTTTGACTGATTACATCACTTCAATTATGTCTTTTTATGGACTACATTCATATTGGCATTTTTTTGTTTAATTTTAAAGATTCTGATGACGTTCTATTGTGCAATGATTACAAAGGCACTTGCATGAGTAAATTCTAGGTGATTCAAGAATATAAACCAAGAAATTCTTACATCATATATCTCCCATTTTAGAACCTTTTTCCATGCTTCTATTGATTTTCCTTTGTAGGATGGTAACTAAGAATGTGACTCATTACATCATTTCAATTATGGATTTTTATGGACTATATTCATATTGGCAATTTTTTTGTTTAATTTCAATTTTTTGATGAGGTCTCAATGGTGCAATGATTATATAGGATCTTGCATATGGCAAAATGGATGGTATGACAAAATCGATGGTATGACAAAATGGAAAAGATGGATGACACAACCGATACAAGCGATACGAGCCATCCGAAATTCTCCGATTGCCCCTTTCGCTTGCATCGGTCATATCATAAAAACTTCTCTATCCTCTTCACATTTAACTTTTCAACAAGAATAAAGCAAAAATCACACAAAATAGATATTTTGATGATAGGATCAATTACATTTTGCTTGAACCATGCAATGAAGTCACTTTTTCTTAGTTCTCAAGCAGATCAATTCAACATTACATTACTCAAGGCATATAAATATAGTTACAATGATCATCTTCCAGATGAGGCCTAGCATAATTACATATAATTTTTACATCAATAAATCTTCGAACATATGTTGGTTACACATTAGATTACAATCTTACATTCCAAAAATATAATGTTTCACCCTTCTTTTCTATCCTTTTTGGAGCCCTCACCTCTACTCTTATTCTATGGCCCATGCTTCAATGGGGAGTGAATAGGAAACCCTTTTCTCCTTTTTTTAGACTTCTTTTTATCTGGTGTGGTGGTGGAGGTGAGTCTGGATCATAAGGGCATATTGCATGTTTCATAATGGCATTTATTGCTCTCTCCAAGCATCAGGATAGTCTGACAAGCTTAACTCAGGATTGTAAAACCTTCTCTCCAAGAATCTTACTGCATTTTCAATCACTCACCAGCCACATGAGGTGTTGTCTTTCTATAATGGAACATGTATTTGAATGTATCCAAACCTTTTTTCTTTATTCAATTTAGGAATTCCTGGAATGTTTTGATCAATATGCATTTTTAGATGCTTAGCAGCACTGCAAGGTAAACTTAAATTCAAAATGGATGGCAAGCCTTTAAAATAGAACACAACAAAATGTATGGAAAGGCTTACACTTTCGAGTTCCCATGTTGTGAATGGAGAGAATTCCTTGTTGTCTTCTTTGTCCTAGCCATAACCTACAAAAAAAAATATTATCATCAGATAAATAGGACTTTCACTAGAGAGAAACAGATCATGGATCAATAAGGATTACTATTAGGACATGGATCAATTATAGAAAAAAAGATTACATCCTTCATATTTTTAATGTCTTGTATCTCTTTGGGCAATAAATATGTGTATCTATGTACATTTCATGAGTAATAAGCTTTGAAAAGAAATATATATAATCCTTCTTGAGTCTTTTGAATGAACTTGGCTCTAGTAAATCTCCTCTATATCTGAGGTACTCTTTTCTTCTATAGCCAACAATACTTTTAACATGTGACACCCCTGCAGCCATTGCATAGTTTGAGTAACAAAGGAAGTAGCCTGCCCTTGAAGCATTGAATCCTGGGGCATATCCGAAAATTCTAAATGCAACTTTTCTTTCAAGTAGCAAAACATTGTTTGCATTAAAGGGTATTTAAGTAAAACCCATGTATCTTGAAAGAATCCTCAAGGAGAATAGTGCAAAATCTGCCTCTTCACTATACTGCTTATGAATAACATAAAATAATTTTGGATTCAATTTTGGAAGACAGGGGATCACTGAATGAATACCCATCTTTGTCTTTCCTTTCTCCTCTATGGTTTTCCTTGTTCCTTTCCCCCTACCAATGTAGTTGTCTTCATCCAATATAGATAACTGTGGAAAAAATTGAAAACCTAGGTTAGAAAAAGTCCAAGGAACCTTTTCAAGTCATAGAAATAAATGGAAACACAAGTAGAAACAAAGCATGAGACACGACCGATCCAAGCGATTAGGGTCATCAGAGAATATTGGTTGGGCCTAATCGCTTGCATCAGTCATGTTTGATTTCTCATCCTTAACTTTATAGAAACATATAATTAATGTTAAAAATAATATTTATGCACACACTAAGTTGTTCTATATGGAGCATTCATTCATATAGCTATAAATATGATACTTGATTGGACATGAACAATTCAAGCGATTAGGCCCATCAAGGAAGCTTGGATGGTCCTAATCGCTTGAATTGGTCGTCTCCAAAGGAGGTCATCTAAAAGCTTAGATTGCATGTGAACTTTTGTATCTTATTATTGGTTAAGAACTTGGAGAAAATAATGCTACCATTGCGTCCGGAACGTGCCAAAACCCTAAGATTGACTGTCTATTTGCATGATTTTGATACCCAAAGGTCTTGATAAGCCTTTTGGTATTGATTTCTAGACACGACCGATGCAAGCGATTAAGCCCATCCAACATTTCCAGATGAGCCTAATCGCTTGCATTGGTCATGTTCTAGATTCATGCACAAATAGGCTCATCAAGACCTCTCAATATCAGAATCATGCAAAATAAGCTACTGAAAGGTGGGTCAAATGCGTGTAATCAGTTAAATCAGTCGTATCGGGTATGAAGCACAAGTATGCATGGGTGATGAAGAGAGAAATTCTATGAAGGTTGAAAATGTGAAATGGTGAAGGGGACTCGTATTTATAGTTGAGGAGGATCGGGTAACGGTCACATGACGTGGAGCGATAAGTGAGTGCCACGTGGTAAAAGAACGTTGGGAATCACAACGGCTAGATGATGTGGCCCATTCAGATGATGCCATGTGGCATTGTAATGTTGGGATTCGCAACGGTCAGATGACATGAACCAATCACCCACTGCCACGTGTCACCAACAGTCAACTCATTCTAGAGACCTATTTAAGCTCCTCTATTCACTTTTTTTCATTTTTTTGTGAACTCCTTGCTACCACCGACTTGTCATTGTTTGCGAGTTTTTACATGCTTTTCAAAACTTGAATTTTTCTGACCTAGGTTTTCAATTTTTTCCATAGTTATCTATATTGGATGAAGACAACTACATTGGCAGGGGGAAGGGAACAAGGAAAACCATAGAGGAGAAATGAAGGACAAAGATGGATATTCATTCAATGATCCACTATCTTCCAAAATTAAATCCAAAATTATTTTGTGTTATTCATAAGCAATATAGTGAAGAGGCAAATTTTGCACTATTCTCCTTGAGGACTCTTTCAAGATACATGGGTTTTACTTCAATACCCTTTAATGCATACAAAGTTTTGCTACTTGAAAGAATAGCTGCATCTAGAATTTTTGGATATGCCCTAGGATTCAATGCTTGAAGGGCAGACTACTTCCTTTGTTACTCAAGCTATGCAATGGTTGCAGGGGTGTCAGATGTTAAAAGTATTGTTGGCTACGGGAGAAAAGAGTACCTCAGATATAGAGGAGATTTGATACAGCCAAGTTCATTCAAAAGACTGAAGACAGATTAAATATATTTCTTTTCAAAGCTTGTTACTGATGAAATGTATATAGATACACATATTTATTGCCCAAAGGGGTACAAGACATTGCAAATATGAAGGATGTAATCTTTTTTTGTGTAATTGATCCATGTCCTAATATTAACATCGATCGATGATCTGTTTTTGTAGTGAAAGTCCTATTTATCTGATGATAATAATCCTTTTTTTTTGTAGGTTATGACTAGGACAAAGAAGACAGCAAGGAATTCTCTCCAATCACAATATGGAAACTCCAAAGTGTAAGCCTTGCCATAGGTTTTGTTGTGTTCTATTTTAAAGCCTTGCCATCCATTTTAAATTTAAGTTTACCTTGCAATGCTGCTAAGCTTCTCAAAATGCATATTGATCAAAACATTCCAAGAATTCCTAAATTGAATGAAGAACAAAGGTTTGGATACATTGAAATACATCTGCCATTACAGAAAGACAACACATCATGTGGCTGGAGAGTGATTGAAAATGCAGTAAGGTTCTTGGAAAGCAGGTTTTACAATCTTGAGTTGAACTTGTCAGACTATCCAGATGCTTGGGTCATCTTGACCAAGGAGAGAGCAATAAATGCCATTATGAAACATGCAATATGCCCTTATGATCCAAACTCACCTCCACCACCACACCACATAAAAAGAAGTCTAAAGAAAAGAAGAAAGGGTTTCCTATTCACTCCCTAGTGAAGCATGGGCCAAAGAATAATAGTAGAGGTGAGGGCTCCAAAAAGGACAAAAAAGAAGGGTGAAACATTATATTTTTGAAACGTAAGACTGTAATTTAATGTGTAACCAACCTATGTTGGAAGATTTGTTGATGTACAAATTGTATGTAATTATGCGAGTCTTCATCTGGAAGATGGTCATTGTAACTATATTTATATGCCTTGAGTAATGTAATGTTGCATTAATCCTCTTGAGAACTAAGCAAAAGTGACTTCATTGCATGGTTCAAGAAAAATTGAATTGGTCCTATCATGTTGAAAAGTTATTCATGTTGAAAAGTTAAATGTGTGAAGAGGATAGAGATGTTTTTATGACATGACCAATGCAAGAGATACGGGCAATCCGACAATTTCGGATGGCTCATATCGCTTGTATCGGTCATGTCATCCAATCTTTTCCATTTTGTCATACCATCCATTTTTTCATACCATCCATTTTGTCATATGCAAGTTCCTGTGTAATCATTGCACCATTGAAACCTCATCAAAATGTTGAAATTAATCAAAAAAAATTCCAATATGAATATAGTCCATAAAAAGCCATAATTGAAGTGATGTAATGAGTCACATTCTTAGTTACCATCCTGCAAAGGAAAGTCAATGGAAGTATGGAAAAAGGTTCTAAAAGGGGAGATATACTATGTAAGAATTTCTTGGTTTATATTCTTGAATCACCTAGAATTTACTCATGCAAGTTCCTTTATAATCATTGCACAATAGAAACCTCATCAGAATCTTGAAATTAAACAAAGAAATGCCAATATGAATGTAGTCCATAAAAAGAGATAACTGAAGTGATGTAATCAGTCACATTCTTAGTCACCATCCTATAGAAAAGTTAAATGTGAAGAGGATAGAGAAGTTTTTATGACAAGACTGATGCAAGCGATATGGGCAATCAGAGAATTTCGGATGGCCCATATCGCTTGTATCGGTCGTGTCATCCAATCTTTTCCATTTTTTCATACCATCCATTTTGTCATATGCAAGTTCCTATATAATCATTGCACCATTGAAACCTCCTTAGAATCTTGAAATTAAACAAAAAATGCCAATATGAATAGAGTGCATAAAAAGACATAATTGAAGTGATGTAATCAGTCACATTCTTAGTCACCATCTTGCAAAGAAAAATCAATGGAAGTTTGAAAAAAAGCTTCTTAAAGAAGGAGACTTGTTACAATCTAAAGGGTTGGAACTTGATCACCCTGGGTGGCAGGCAAGTTATGGAAGATAATGTTTTCTCTGATCTAATGTTAACTATTGCATCATCAATTGAGAATCGGAAGTGTGATGATGCCTCATTAATGTATTCTAGGAGCTCCCTTACATTTCCGAATTTCCAATTTGCAGTGACAATTATTTCCCTAGATTGAAATTCTGGATGAATCGGTACTTCTGGACAGCTCTCCTCTGAATCCAAGCTATC
>CM035444.1:93328889-93361389 GCA_020310875.1 Ceratopteris richardii | reverse complement strand
ATTATGGGCTTATATGATACGACATGTTTTGGTTGGAAAAGGATTATGGAACATTGTGCAGGGTGTTGAAAGATGTCCTGTTACACCTGTAACGACAGGTACTACAAATACAGGTGTGTAAGTGGTAGTAATATCTCTGTTGACACCTCTTTCTTGCACGTAAGAATCAAATTCATGGGATTAATATTCTCCCCCTCTATCAAACCTTAGTATTTATAGGGTTTTACATGTTTGATTCTCTAGAAGAGCTAGATACTTCTTACAACATGAGAACACTTCATCCTTGTGCTTCAGAAGGTAATGAATAGTCCATTTGCTAAAATCATCTATAACTGACAAATAATACCTTTACCCACAAATGAATGGCTCTTTTCTTGGTCCCCAAACACCTATGTAGACAAGCTGTAGAAGATCTCCATGTGTGTACCCTTTCTTTGTGAATGGTTACCTATGAGATTGTCCAGATTGACATGCATTACACTTGTATACCATGTGTTGCTTACAAATATTTGGTAGTCTTTAGCTGTTACAGGGTTCAAGTACCATAATTTAGCAAGGTTGCATAGTTAGTGTCCTCGAGTTAACATGTAAACAATTTACCTATTTTTCTCCCTTTCTTATCCTCTTGAAGATTTCATATGGATCCTCTACATAGGCTCCATGCTTTGTGAATCTTACTTTCAAGCCTTTCTGGAGGATTTGATCTTTACATATTAGGTTTTTTGTAATACTTTGTACAAAAACAACTTTTCTGAAAATTCATATTACCAGGGAATTCTTCATATTCCATGCATTCTCCATAGGGTTCCTTGTATCATCATCTCTCTGGAATTCATTTTTATTCTTTGGATATTTCAATTCTTACAGAAGGGCTACATTCTATGCTACACGATTTGAGCATTTAGAGTTACTGTAGAATACATACCCAAAAAAATTATCTTTCTTCATTATCATATTCATACATAAAAGAGAATGCTCTTGACGTTGATCATCTATGTAATGCGTGTATTCTCTCCTTCCTTTATATGGTCCTTGGTAATTATTGTTGTAGGTGTTGTATCCATATTAATTTTTTTATCTTCCTCTAGGAGCTCCATATCCACCTCTATTGTATTCAACTCTTTGTGATTCCTTATCAAGGATTTCTCCAATCCTTCCTAGTTGTTCTGCAATGTGTTTCATCTTGGTGAAAAAATAAATGCTCTTCATAAATGAATTTGTGAATGCTCCCTAGTTTGTTTGCAATGTCTTGGTGACAACATGAGTCACAACTAGCTTGGGAATCTTTCTAAGTGACGTGAACTCGATCCACAAGTCATACTTCGTAGCATTGGTACTTGAGGAGAATATTTCTTCCAAACCCTTCCATGTCTCTTGAGAGGTATTAAATTCCTAATATGAAGAATTAAGGAGTGAGAGATAGATTTTAGATTATATGACCTTGCCAAAGCATCCGTTTCACACCATGTGTTCAACCTTTCCTAGTCCTCTTCAGGTTGTTGTTTGTTTCTAAGTATGTGCATCAACTCATCTATTGTGATGCACCCTTAAATTTTTATCCTTTCAAGTAAGTCTCCATCCATGCAGACCATGCTAAGTAGTTTTATTGATCCAATATCACAATTGGTGAAGCAAATCCATCACCCATTATGTCAAATGTATGACTATGTTCCTATATCACTTTGAACAGTGATGTGTGATGTAGTAACTTCACAGACCTTTAACACGATCTAGAGCATTCAAATATATGCATTTATGTCACAATAGTACTTTATAGCATAATTCTCAAAATTCTATGTCATGTTTGTGAGATCATCAACTTGAGAAAATTCTCTAATTTTGGAAGTAGTTTCTCTAAATCATAGCTCGCAACTTGGTTGGAATTCACTTTAGAAATTTTTAATATTTTTTAATGAAGTTTTCAATAAGCTATACCAAGTTATTTCATGAATATAGACGGAACATAGTGAGAAAAATATGCACAAGAAGTCACGAGCGTGATCTCAACTTTTTAAGAGGATGGAGATACATAGAAATGATAACCTTTATTTGTTCCTAACTCAAGTTATTGAACTTTGTAAATAAATGCACAACACTTTTGTAGTTATATTCAAATCAATAGATTGGAGAAATAGATATATGCGGTGCAACGACTCAACTATGATGACACACGTCAAGCCATGAATTGTAACAGTGAATATAACACATGGCTATTAAAAGGTATTGTAAATGTATTAATAACTGAGATATAACACATTGCAAGGTTGGATGACTTGAGAAGTTTCAACAAAAGTACATGAATCACTCCAAAGAGTGTGATGATTAGCTATGATACATGTGACTAGAGTTTGAGTGTATAAGTGTACTCTTCTAACATGATTATTGGTTTGATCTACTTAAACGTGAACCATACTCTTAGGAGTAATTTTAAATTTGCATTCAGATACCATGATTGCGTTTCGCACTTAATATGACCACAAGATTCTCTTTAAGTATCTTCTGAATGTTTGACCAAACATTAAACGTTGAACGTATAACTCAATGAATGTATAGAAGCGTTTGTATAACATCGTGCCTCCAATATCGTGTGAAGTCCTAATGCATAGGGACAAGAACTTAGGCTCGCTCCATGCACCAAATTTGTACGATGAAATTGGGTGATTCATCGCTAGTGTGTAAATGAAAATGAAGGAAATCGCACTATAACACTATGGTAGTATACTCCAGCTTACAATCAAGGAGGTGTGTGTTGTATGCTAAAAATAAAACAATTTTCGTTAACACCTTACATTCACGATTTTAAAATACTAAGCATTTTGTAATGTAGAGGGAAAAACATGGTTGTCGAATTGTTCATACAAAAAGGAGGGTAAAGGGAAGGGTAAAAGGAAGCGTGACCCTGACTTGATCTTTATTCAAGCTTCATGGATTCAAACAATATGGTTTTGTTAATTCTAATAGATTAGAATTCTGAAACAACGCAAAACATGATGTTGATTATTCTTTTAATTTAAATTTGAGAACATTGGAACATATTGAAAGTTAATGATAATCTTTTGATATCTCAACTCATTGAGTGTTTTAGGTTTTCCATGTCAAAAAACTAAAACTAGAAGGTCTTTCCCATAGTATTGTGCATTTTGTGTTTTGAATAATTCTATTTCCTTTAGCTCATAAGAAGTGACACACATCGCAGTGAATCATCTTGCAACTTTCTTTAGCACGATAATTGAAGATTGTTAGAATTCTCACATTACAATCATTTGGAATAAACCCTGGAAACCTCTTCAGAAACACTTGATTACTAGATTTCCTGCCAAAGCCAATTTGCCTTTCATGAGGGTTCTATCATGATTAAAGCATTGTCACATGCCTCTTATGAAGCTTCCATCATGATAAAAGCATTGTCAACAACTATATAGTCATTGACGCAGGTGTGTGTAAAACCAAAAAGGTTTTGAGAGTAGAAAACATCTTCTTAAAAAAATACAAATACGTGCCTTCAGTTGTATACATCCGTGAAAACACACACTATTTACTCACATAGTCATTTGCACTTTTGCGCTTTCACACGTACGCACATGCCTCAGCATAGCTATATTTACAAAAAGGCCCTCACACACACGAATGGATATACACACAAAGGAAAAGTGTGAACAAATGCTTATTGGTAAAGAGTGCATCATAATTGAGTGTTTTAGGTTTTCCATGTTCACGATCCCTGTGATTCGTCTGCTTGTATCTTTAAAAGAAAATTAATTTATCTCCATACAATTCGATACCTGAATCCTTAAAGATCTGATTCGAATGATGGAAATAGTGATCAATTCATCGTAAAACTAACTCAGAATTAAGATGTTGGCGATAAGAAAATTTCGATCGAGTGTTCTCTACAAGAAAATAACGAAATTCTAAATTTTCAGACGTACGCATCTGTCTTGATAATAAACTCTTGAACCTTTGATTTTAAGTTGTTGTCGAACATGTTCAGCGGTCGTCTACCAGTCAATCTCCTCATCTTTTATTGCCCTCTAAGAGTGATTGCTTTTTTCTTGGCTATTCCTCAACCAAGAAGTTGTGAATTTTTTGCCTTTTAATTGGGAAATGAAAAAAAAAAGAAAACTATTCGTCCATTCCGAATATAGTAATCCTGTAATATGATGCATAGGGAGAACTCCATTTCTCCTGATTCTTTTTATTCTTCTTGGCAGCAAGAGTTACTTTTGGATTGTCTTTATTTAGATCTTCGAGTTCCTCTTTTCCTCCAAGTGTATTGTTCCAAAGGAACTCCTTCGCTCTTTCATGGTCACCACAATTTTGTGAAAACTTGCTGGATCTCTCTACTCCACTTCACAACCGTGACAATATATGATCTCTTTCCAAACTTCATACCTTAAATGCTTGATGTCTTGAGCTCCCTCAATTTTCCTTCCTCTCCCCCTAAAGTTAAATATGACATAAACCTCAAGAAGACGTAACTTTCTTCTCAACTAGCTCTTGCATCGATCTTCTTCAACAGCCTTTTGGATAGGACCAAATTCTTTGTTCCAAACAATGACCGAAAGGAGACCTCTGGGCACAAAGGAGGACAAGCATCTTGTATCCAAAGAAAGAGGGCCAACAAAAGGAAAAAAAAATAGGTCATCTACATTCACCAAAAGTGAAAAATGAATAAGGGGAAACACCAACATACCATGAATTCCATATCCAACCAGTACAATATATGCCAACAAAAAAAATTGGGGCAATCCAAGATCTGAATCAAAATACTCCAAGTGGTATTGAACCAATGTGTCGAAAAAAAACTAAGGTTGAAGCTTGAATTTCAACAGTCCCCCTCATGCGTCAAACTCGAAGTCATCATCTTAGCTCTAATAATCCAATGCCTCTTTTGGACGTTATAAGATTTATTCAGTTCGATGCTTTGGTGAACATGTTAGCAGACTAATCATTCATATTTATGTGTTACATTAGGACCTCCTTAGCCAAAAACATTCGATGCATAAGCCAAATACGATTGTCCTTATAAATGACTTCAATGCCTAAGAAATAACCAAGATTTTCAAGAACTAAGATCGTCGACTCCTTTCGAAGTGTTTCTTTCATCTCCGTAATGCCTTCTTCATGAACACCTCTAATATTCAAGTCAACCATAGGGCCAAATGTCTCTTCATAGCCTACTCCATATGTCTAAGTGTAATCCAGCAGAATAACCTCTCTGAACAAGAGACGGAAGATCGTGCCCTTTTAAACATGACTGAAGTTCTAGAAGAAGTTGGGGTTCTTTTGTTTAAGGAGTACTCAGGATTGTGAAGGATGGCGAGGGTTCCATGAACTAAAGTACAATAAGAAAAGAGCAACGCGGAAGAAGTTCGCAAATTCGGTGCCTTTTCGGCAAAATTTTGGTAACTTTTTGGCGAGCACTTTGGTGACACGGCAGAGTTTCGATCAACTGGTTGACCGAAATCACCAAAAAAAGAATTACTAAATGAAACTCAGAACTCGGAAGAAGATCACAAATTCGACACCTTTTCGGTTGAATTTCGGTGCCTTTACTGTAAGCGCTTCGGGACAAGGCAGAATTTTGGTCAACTGGTTGACCAAAATCTCGAGAGTCAGAACTACTAATTGAACTCTGGTAATGACACACACCCTGAAGCATTGCGACGTCACAATTACTGAATCTATGGACATTCCAACTGTATCCATTGCCATAAGCACTCCGAGGGCCAATCGAACTACCTTAAGAAATACATTGAACAGATAATAATTCCAGATTAGGCGAATCTTTCCCGTAGGTGATGCCTATCTGTAGCGTTTCCTCAATCACAATCTGTCGATTACTCAAAAATAGCATTGGAGAGAAGAACACAGAAATTGCATAAGGTAAAAGAAAATCTGATGTGAAAGAGTAGAACAAATATGACGCAGAGAAGGAAGAATTATGATATTATAGATGTGAATCAATGGTTACAGTAGCTTTGGACAATAGCTTCTTGACGAAGCCTCTACCTCCCGACCACCCCCGAGCTATCACAATCACATTCTCACTCGCACTCTCAATCACACTCTCACTCTCACTCTCACTCTCAGTCACACTCTCAATCACAAAGTAAATCTCAGATTTCTGTGTCCTCCGTGTTGATGCGCAGGCCTTCTTATCTTTTTCCATTTGATCGCAGCCGTGCTCCCCAAAGAAGTGTGCGATCCACCAAATTTAGAAAAAGTCGAGTTTCTCCAAAACTTTCGCAAAAAGCCATGCGATCGTAGTGTACTTCCTTTCTTTAGCATACCTCTCAAAAATAGCAGAAAAACACCAAGAAGACATATCCAAAAACATACATAATTAGACATGGTGACACATGAGCATGAGAATCACGGATTCGAATAGAATTAGACAAGCCCGATTCAAATAGAATTAGAGAAGCCCTCGTTTTTTTTTTAAGTGTTGGAAAAAACGGCACTTTTCAAAGCCCTGTAACTCAAAAACAATGAGGAATTAGGTTAAGCTTGTGAGAGATACTTTTATTCAATTTTTCGATCTGCACAATAGTGTTAGAGACGTCCGAGGTCCAAATCCACCTCTAAATGCCACTTTTGAGCCCTGCAAGGTTTAAAATTCTAGAGAGAGCAAAATCAAGGCATTTTTTTACAATGAACTAAACGTAGGACCCTGAACGAGGTACTTAGAACATGATTCACAAAAATCTCACACAGGCACTTTTATTCTCTTCTACTTGCTCTACCTTTCCCTCACACAGAGTTTTCCTTAATTCTTTCATCTTCACCTTCAAAATCCCACTGGAAAACATGATGCAATTAAGGTCTAGAGAGAGAATATGAAACTTGTCAACCCATAATTTTTCCTACATGCATAAAATGACCTAATTATTCGTTCTAAGCATTATCCCCACAATGAAATTCAGAAAGTTCAAAATGCATTATTTCACTAGAAAAGAGGCCTATTGCAATTCTTCCCCCCTTTAAGAACTCTGTCCTCAGAGTTGGAAAGAAGGATAATGTGTTAGAATGTCATCTAAATTCACCCAACTCGAATCTTCTAGTGGGTATGAATGCCATTTCATCAAAATTTCTACTATAGATCTATTTCTAAGAAATCTTTCCTTCCTATCTAATATTATTTCCGGTTGAAGCTCAAAGGAGCCATCGTCTTTCAGCTTATAATTGTCTTGCAAAACATGAGCAACATTAGACACATATCTTTTAAGTAAGCTGACATGAAATACAGGATGCACATTTAGATATTTATGTAATTCCAGCAAATAAGCAAGAGATCTGATCTTTTTCAAAACTTTAAAAGGGCCTGCATATCGAGGAGAAAGTCTATGATCCTTCCCTAGCAACAAGTTAGATCGGTGAGGATTAGCTTTAAGAAATACCATATCATCAACTTGGAATTCAAGTGGTCTTCTCTTTAAATCATAGAACTTCTTTTGTCTTTTCTGAGCTTCTCTTATATGTTTCTTAATTTTTCCAAGTTCTTCATCCATCTTATCAAGCATTTCTTTGGATACTTCTACTTTATTTGGAAAACCCAAAAACGAAGGTGGAGTCAAACAATTATAACCATACATAGCTTCAAACGGAGTCATTTGTATAGATGCATGCCATGCACTATTGTATGCAAACTCAACCAAGGGTAAATATTCACTCCAATTATCCTGCTTTTCATTCACATACTTACGCAACATATCCTCAACTACCGTGTTAACCCTCTCGGTTTCCCCATCAGTTTGTGGATGGAAAGTTGTACTCATACGAAGTTGAGTTCCAATGGATTCAAATGTCGCTTTCCAGAAGTTTGACGTAAATCTAGAATCTCTATCAGAAATTATGCTTTTAGGCATTCCATGCAATCGAAATATTTCTTTTACAAAGATTCTTGCAACATTCAAAGCAGTATCAGTCTTTTTCATAGGAAAGAAGTGTGCCATCTTGGTAAGCCGATCGACTACAACAAATATGGTATCATGCTTACTTCTGCTCATAGGTAGCTTAGTGATAAAGTCCATAGAAATAGACTCCCACTTTTGATTTGGAACATCCAAAGGTTGAAGCAATCCTGGCATCCTCTTAAACTCAGATTTCACCGTTGGCACTTCAAACATTCATTTACATATTTTCTAATATCCCGCTTCATACACGGCCAAAAGTAAGAATACTTTGTTTTAACATATGTCCTTGAATAACCTGGATGTGCAGAAAAAGGTGCATCATGACAATCATGTAGTATTTTAACTTTTAGTGGAGATTCAGAAGATAAGCATAGCCGATTGTTACAATATAGTGTTCCATTCAGCAAATGAAATTTTTCCTCATACGTCGATCCCTTGTTCGCATTCAAAGCATTCAAAATAGGTGCATAAAAAGGATCCTGTTTTATCTCTTCTTGAATTTGACTGAGAAAATCAGAATTTATTACAGAAACAAGATTACACAAAGGTCTCCGACTCAATGCATCAGCAACCTTATTTTCCTTACCAGCAAGATACTTAATGTCAAAATCATACTCGCTTAATAATTCAATCCAAGGCTTCTGCCTGTTGTTAAGAAATGGTTGAGTGAAGATGTATTTTAGACTTTGATGATCTGTTTTCAATTCAAACTTAACCCCTAACAATAGGTGTCTCCAATGCTTAAGTGCATGCTCAACAGCAAGCATTTCTAAATCATGAGTAGGATACTTAAGTTCATGCTTTCTTAGTTTTCTGGACTCATATGCGACCACCCTTCCATCCTATGAAATAACACATCCTATCTGACTACCACTTGCATCACATGCAACCACAAAAGGCTTTCCCATTTCTGGTATTTTCAAAACATAATTCTCAACGACTTTTTGTTTCAATGTTTCAAATGATTTTTGACAGGCATCACTCCGGCATTATCCCCACAATGAAATTCAAAAAGTTCAAAATGAATTATTTCACTAGAAAAGAGGCCTATTACAGGGGTCATGTACCAAAATTCTTGGTACTATGGGTAGGGTTCATGGCCTTAGATAGAACCAAAACCTACGACAAAGCATATTAAACAATTTAATAATAACGTATATATAAACTAATAATAATAATAAAAAAATAAATAAATAAGTACATGAGAGTGTTTGATGAATAATAATAAATAAATAGATAAAATAAATAAATCAGACTGTTGAATAAATAAATACGTTGAAGAGAGGGATGAAATTTGTGTCAAATATTGAATTAAAAGAATGGGATATCAATAAGTGAAAATAGATAGTTGATAAAGCTTATCTCTTGGAAGTATGAGGTTGTGGGTTAAAATCTCCTACATGCTAAATAAGGAACTACGTAGGCTAACTAGAGAAATAAGTAAGTTAACTAGGGAAATAATTAAGCACTTTTTGCCACTCATAAGTTAGAATTGGTTCGTGCATAGCCAACAATTGCCAACAAAAACCAAAGGGAATCGAAGTGAAACAAGAGAACCATGAGTGTTAGAGAAGCCAAAGATGCCAAAGTTATGCCATAGTTCTATGCCTTAGTTGATGCCTTCGAGTAAGTCGAAGGAGTAATAGAATCATTACCTAATTGATAAATGAACTTGATAAACTATTTTGATAAAGCCAAAGGAGTAACGGAATGATAACCCAATTGGTAAACAAACTTGATAAACTAATTTAATAAACTAATTTGACAAAACAAAATTGATAAAGAACTTGATAAACTAATCTGATAACGGAAGGGAACTCAAGTAGTGAAAAGTGCACATTTACCACAGTGAACACAGGGGGTACAATGGGTACAGTGAGCAAAATGAGCATATGGGTTATAGTGGGTACAATGAGTACAATGAGTATAGTGAGCATAGTGAGCACAATGGGTATAGTGAGTACAGTGAGCACAAGGGGTAAAGGGAGCACACTGCAAATTAGCAATTTTGAAAAAAATTGAAAAAACAAACCGGCCAACTAAAAAGAAACAAACTTGATAAATGAAAACCTAGATCGGACGATTGAAATAGTTGCCCCGACTAACAAGCGAATGCCACAAACCATGATTGCATACCGAGAAACCACCTCCACAGATGTGACTTGGCTCTAATACCACTGTTGTTGACCTTCAGATCTTACAAACGCACATACACAAAGGAAAGGACAAAAACAAAATCTCACAAAAGTACTCAAAGAATTGAAAGAGACTAGAGAATTAACACCAGATTGGGTACAATCTCCCCCCACATACTTCGATGGATGAGTCTATTGGAGCATGTGTATTTATAGGTATTTTTCATTACATCTTGAATAGACGATACATGAGAATGGTGCTTTGAAAAGTGTGCTTTTATGAGAATCTGCTTTATTTACAAAATATTGATCTACTTTTTTTACAAAAATGTTGCTTTGTAAAGTGATATATTATTTTTACAAAAAATAACCAAAATACTATCCTTTAAATATTCTTCTAAATATTTTGAAAAATATTTGAATAAGTCCACACACATTCACACCCTCATGAATCTTCACCTATTAAATCAAAAGACAAATCACTTTAAAACCCTCAAGACATTAAAATCTATATAACATTCCATCATTCCATAAAATACAACAAAAAGCAACTGACCTCAATTGATAAAATAAATTAAACATGGATGGCAAGTAACATGTTCCATCATTGAACAAATAATAAGCATGTTCCATGTAAAAAAACATGCATGGAAATTTTCATGGAGGAGTTACATGAATGTGTATGTATATGATATGCAATAATTAAGTGATCATAATGAGGTGCTAACATAGTCTCTACGTGAACATATATTACTAGCTATTCAATTTTTCTTCAATCATTCACGGTCTAGAATATGCTTGAAACATTCTAATTTATTTTGGGAAGTGTAAATAAAGTATGATCCTACATACTAAATTCTATATGTAAATGCATCACATATAATAAAAAAATAGACTAATGAAAATGTTATTGTGGCTAACATGGATGCTATCAATTGACTATTTTAATAATCAATTAGTACTCTTTCTCTGCATCATGAGCAAAGGGAATAGCTTCATGAAGCAATGTAGGTTGGCATGAGTGAAGCTTAACTTGAATCTCCTTTTCTAAACCATCATCATACTTCTTCTTCTAGGTATCATCGGAAACATCTTCAAGTAGGTGGATAAATACTAGGTTATGGTAAAACTAGTCCATATAGGTTGTAAAAGTATTAGCTTCCATCCACGTAAAAATATCCCACAATCATCAAACATGTAGAGGGAACTCTAGGCGTAGAAAAGACTCCTTAAGATTGTCTCGAAAAACCCTCTATGTCAGACAATTTGCACTTTGACCAAGTTTATTCCACCAAAGTTGAGCCTCCCCTACTAAATAGTTAGTAGTCAATTTTATTTTATCACTTCTAGCATACAATTCATCAGAATAGGAATCCACAAATTGTCAGAACCATGTAAGAACTAAATGGCCATCCTTATGAACATAAAATCATAGAAATACCAATGTTGGAATGTGCACCATTAGATTGGGTGGAGATAATAGCTTTTACCACCTTTACAATGTTATCTTCATCAGAGTGCATATTTTGAAGTACTTTGTTGTGTTGCAAGATCTTGTTCTGAGTGCCTCAAAGTTCGTGCCAAAGTAGCTCTAGTTGTTGCTCGAGTGATACCTCGGAGAGAGGTGACTCACCAAAATCCTCCATGGTTTTGTAGGATCCATGGATATGTAGTGAAGAAAAACCCTCTTCCTAGATATGTGAAAACAATTTTGAGATTGCTTGAATTAAAATATAAAAGGAAGGGTGATTATTGGGAATCGAAAAAGTAAGAAAGAGATGCAAGTTGTGTTTAATATAAGAAAAGAGAACTAGAGTGACAACACAAAGAGATACTGTAATGGTAAAAGACTTCCCTTGTGAGAGTGAGGTTGTGGGTTCAAATCCTGCTTAGTGAATATAAAACTCCTTATTTCCACTCATAAGTTAAAAGGGCTTCGCACATAGCCAATGGCTATCAGCAGTCACCAACATGGGTTCTCGAGAAACCAAAGATGCCAAAATTATGCCTTCGGTATGCCTAAGTTCTATCCCTTAGTTATGGCATATTTATGTCTAAGTTCTATGCCTTAGTCGATGCCTTGGAGTAAGTCAAAGTCATAAACGTAGGTTCAAGTTTAGGAACTAGAACTAGAACTAAAATTAATATTGAAGTGAAAACTTGAATGGGGGCAAGGATCGAGACCAAAATCAAAATTGGAATCAGAATCTGAATTCGAAAGAAAAAGCATAAACACGGAAATAGAGATCAAATGCCAAAACAAACAGAAACTAATCCCTCTGTAGTGACATAGGCAAAGCTCTGATACCACTGTTACCAAGATCTTAATTCACACACATAGAGGTTATGAGAGCTAAACATGCACAAAAAAAATAGATATGGAAGGAGGTGGGTGCAACCTTCCCCCATGCACTCTATTCAGACAGTCCACAGAGTGCATGTATTTATAGGATTTTTCATTATGCCGAAAATAGTGGTTACATAAGAGTGGCTTCAAAAAGCATGTGTGAAAGTAAAAGTTGGTCTCTTTTATGGATAGCCTTTGCTTTTATGAATAGAAATCATGGTGTATAGTGATTCTTATCCTAACCACTACTTTTACTAATTGTTTCCAAAAATAGAATCCTCTACATGGGTTTATTTACAAACTATACATAAAATATAAATCTGATTATTGATACTTGAGCTTAAGTTTCCACCTCATGTAGAAAGACAGAGATTATAAAGTAAGCTTGAGACTATTCCCTAGCCAAAGAAGGTTGAACATAAGCTTGCACCTCTAAAGTTTTATGGGTTGAGAGAGATGCAAGCCCTTTAGAATTTTATGGAGCATTATAAGCTTTAACTCAACTTGGAGCCTCTTATCTATAGATATTTGAACTCATGATTAAGATTTTTGTAAAGAAGGAGAGTTTGGAACTTCACTTAGATCCTGTACTTTCTTGTGGAGAGGGAGAATTTGTTTGAACATTTTTGTAGCATAAGAGACTTGAATTAAGTTTGAGCCTATAGCCTTTTATAGGAACCCAGAAGTCCAAACTCAAATTTGTCCCTCTTGGGGAAAGTGAGGGATTCTAGCTTAAGTTTTAGCCTCTTTTGGTAAAGGAGGGGTTCTAACTTCAATACATATATCTTAATTTTGAGTCACTCTTAAATTTGTATTAAAGGAACCCACAAGAGACTTGAAATTGCCCTTCTTCCACAAAGGTTCAATTCTTTTATATAGTGGAAGAGGTTCAAACTTAAGTTCAAGCTTGTTGTGTAAAAAAAGTATTCTCCAATTTAAGCGCAGGTTTAGTGTTAAGCATAAGAGGTGGGGAATCCAAGGTGTAACGCATATGTGATGGAGGTCTCATGATGGATGTGATAAAAAATCCCATCTGTGAGTGCATACGATGGCTCTGCTTCATTTATTTTGGACACTTTGTAATAGTGAAATGGAGTGAACAAGACAAGGATAAAAAAAACTATATCATAGAGTCGATCTACCATGAGTACTGACCAGCACCTTGGCACCCTATTATCAACTCAAAGTGGACTCACGACATGGCATGTGAGGTGATATCCTATGCAAGATCAGAGGCTTGTGATGCTTTCAGAGCAACCTTACGAAAGCCTATATGGATAGACACTAAGGACTGTGATGTGATTCTTGAGGAGCAATAGTAGACTCCGGATGGATATCATCAGCAGCGAGATGCAGTAGCCACATGTCTAGATAGGTTCAGAGCATCACATTTGGGTAGCCGAGTGTATGACACTATGCATCACAAGTTTGTAACTATCATTTTGATGATTTAATTTTCTTGTGTTAAGCACTTCATGTATGTTAATCTAACATTTTGCATATTTGTTGGAGGAGTTGTAGTGGGTCATCCTGCGAAAGGAGTAGAGGAGGCTTATGGATATCCTCATGGATTGGTTGTATAGTTGAAGGACTTGGAGGGGGTGTTGTGATCATTTTATGGGAGCATCTATAATGAAATGAGGTTATAAACTTGATTTGTTGTTTCTTAGTTGATGTTTATAAATATCATGTCAATTTGTCTCATTTCATGAATGTGCTTTGTTGGAGGACTATAGATATAGATGGTTTGATTGCTCTAAGAATGTGTATGGGAATGGTGTGACACAATATTGTAGTTTGATCAAATATGGTAGTGGTGCACCACCATTCTGTATTTGGTTCCTATATGATGGTGGTTTGCCACATTTTGTATTTGGCTTATATATGGCACTAGTTTGCCACACTTTTTTACATGGTTCATTTATGGAATATACATCTTCTTCGTAAATGGTTCATTTATGGAATATACATCTCCTTCGTAAATTGTTCATTTATGTAATATCTCTTTTGTACATGGCTTATGGTTCATTCTGCTCATCTCTTTTATGATTGAAATTTTTTTTTGCTCTATCAAATCATGTTTTGGTTGCCGATCATGTAAATCCTGAATTGCTAACCACTAGGGGACATGTCTCATGTACTCAGTTTTTTTGGGTAGAGTGTATTATCTTTTGTTACACAATAGCATGGTAATGTTTCTCTCGCAAGAGACAACAAAATTTTCCCAAAAAAGTTGTTCATCAGTATAGACGATGGTATGAGCATCTTTATGTCTAGGGACATACAAAAGCCTATACCAACACTTTTGCCAAGGACATACTCGTATTTATGCCGATGATTTTAGTACCGACGTGTTTACCATCCACTATACCATCACTTTGCAGAGACATATCAGCATCTATACTGGTGGTTATCTACGGATGCATATATCGAGCCTTATACCGATGCTAATAGGAAATTATCAATGCATATACCAATGCCTATACCCATGCATATATTGGCATTTTTGTACTGATGTGCATACCAATGCTTATATCGATGTCGGGGTAAAAGGCACCCCTATATTTGCATTGATATAGGACCTCGTATGCCCCTCATATGTTGTAGTGTATGAGAGAATTGCCAAAACAAGAGTATTTTTATGTTAAAGAATGCTTGGGAGTATTTGTATGAGGCTGAAAAAGTTTACAAATTTCTCATTAGTAAAAGATAGTTGTTCTTTAGACTATTTTTGTTGAAGATGTTTATGCAGGGAACATTCTTGAAAGAAGAGGATTTTCAATAGGTCATCTGTGAAATTATTTGATATGGAGCAATCTTCGTGGGCTATCCATGCATTAGATTTGTGTTTATTGATCAATGGTTTATGCTAACCATTCTCAATCAAACAGAGGAACTCTATTCCAATCTTTATACATATATACATAGTACCATGTGAGTATGGAACATGAGAGCTTTAGTGGTTGTTCTCATTTCATATGTTATGAGCTGATACAAACTATATAAATCTCCCTTTCATTTTGAGTTAATTATTATCAATAAACATCCTTTACAAACTCTAGATTAACTGATTTCACACCATTCCAAAACTCTACTTGAGCTGATGCTAAGATAGTTATAGATCATAGAGTCATAGGGATGACTCCATCCTCATTGTAGAGAGAAGGAAGCACTTCATGAATAATTCATTAAGCCATGTTTATTGGTTATGCCTTTAAGTACATTTTCATTATCGCAAGAAACCTCTATGTATGACACTCATACTACAGTAATCTCTCCACTCGTTATTATGTTGGTTGCTTAGAGTGTTTGAAGACATAACTTCCAATTAAATTTGGAAGGTTTTTGTGAGCTAGTCAAGGTGCAATTTTTTTTATTTGCATCACATTGTTCTCCATGATTTTCCAAAGTACTGCTGTGTTTGCTTGCACTAAGAACAATCCTGCAAGACCTAATTTACATATCCCAAGAGCTAGTGGATTTCATGTGTTGGTTTGCTTGACCAACTTCACCACTTTGAAACTCAAGTTTGTAACTCTCCAAGCTTCTCCAACTTCTTTCTGTGGTATGAGAGCAAATTCAAGATTGGAGATGGTTTTCCATATATGATTGAGAAGCTTGATATAATTAATTATGCACTTGGAAATTCATAATGGAGTATTATTTGAAAGGACAAAAGTCTATATGGGATTGTATCAAGTGATGAAGCAATGCCTATTCCAAGATCCAAAGGAGGACCTACTCAAGAGGAAATAGATAAGCTCACACTTTTGTGAGCAAGGGATGCTCAAGCAATGTCATATATACTAAACTCTATCTCTGATTTTATACTACCACATATTAGAGGATCTAAGAAACCTTAAGAGACTTAAGATGTCCTAGAGACTTTCTTTTCTGCTAGTACAAAATCAAGGAAGAATTATCTTTGGAATGGTTGTGTTACAAAGGTCAAGGAGGTTGTTGATCAATTGGCATCCATTGAAGCAAAGATTAAAGAAGGGGGCATCATGAGTCAAATTGTGAATGGAATTAAAGGTGACAAGTGATGGCAATCTTTCACCACTACCTATGACCTCGTTGTGTGTGTGCAAACTCTGGATTTCAACATCTTTCTTGGAAAACTCTTAAATCAAGAGGCGAACAATAGCATAAAGGAAGAAAACTCCTATCATGGTAATTTAACTTGTTCTCTATATGCAAATAACATAGACAAGAATTTGAAAGGCAAGAAGAAGGAATGGGATGAACAGGAGACTTCCCAAGCCAACTTTGCAAGAAAGGCCAAGTAGAGGGGGAAGAAGAAAATACCAAATCATGTAATAACTAAAGGCCAGAATGATCAACCTTATGCGAGTTGTGATAATACAAACAACACCGCTCAAAATTGTTGGTTCAATGGGAAGACCCAGAAAGGAAGTGTAAGAGGTGGATATGGCAGAAGTAGAGGTAGAGGTGGACACAACTTCAACAATAATAATAGAATCGAGAAAAAAAGGGACAACAAAAATTAATCTAAAGATAAGAAATAAGAAGACTCATTGTTTTTTATGAATCTCAGCCACAAGTAAGGTAAAGAAGATGATAATTTATTATACATAGATGAATGATGCTCAAATCATGTTGCAAGCAACATAGCTCTCTTATTTGATTTGGAAAGTCCAAAGCATAGACATTAAGTACAAAGAGGGGATGACAAAAAGCATAATGTGGAGAATATTGGTAGCCTCAAGGCTTCCAATGGTAGGACAAACCTTCAAAGCAAGTTACTCTATCTTCGCACTGTTACAAAAACAACCTAATAAGTATAGGCCAAATAGTTAAAAAGGGCTTCCAAGTTAAGGTCACACACCATGTAGATTTTGTGAAAGACCCATGTCAAGGCTTCAAAAATATATAAAGAGGTGAGAAGCATGGTAGGCTCTTTACATTTGAAGTAGTAAAAACCAAGAACATGTCTCTATTAAACTTTGGGTCTCCAACCCTAAGTGAGCTTGAACCTACTCGTTTTCGAGTTTGAATTCATCAAGAAAAGGTGTGGATTAATCCTTCAAATTCTATATAAATACTCCAAAACATTTTTATGTAATGAGAGTGTTGATTTGATGTTATATGTATACTCTTTTGATCATTGCTTGGTGCCATTTCTATTCGCTACTCCTTCTTCCTTAAAATTAGTCATCTCATAGAGGTTGTTGCTCTCTTTATAGAGCTTTAAAGCATGTGATTAAGAATTCATTGGAAAGGCATAATTATCTAGATTATGTATGCAAATGTTCAAATCATTTAATTAAGTAGTGTTTTGGAAATCTTCATTTTATTATTTTAGATTCATCTTCTACATAGCCTTGAAAAATTGGGATGACATCCAATCAGTGTTAAGCTTATTGTTCCTTAATGCAGTGTAAATAAGGGATTGTATGCATTATAGAAAGTAAACCCTATGTTTAGAACTCCATTAGGTGGAATGTTCACAATTGTAACTCTTTTGACTACCACATATGCATTAGGGGAAAAAGTGAGCCCTACATGGGCCTTGTAAGGATTCCTAATTTTAAGGAATTAAAATGACTAATCAAGCTGAATAAGAGATTTGGAAATACCACTAGTGGTATTGTCAGATAAAATAAAGAATAAAAAAGAACCCTCTTTCAACAAAAAATTCGTGTGGATTCTAAGCCATTAGATTGGTTTATTGTATGGACACGATCAAATGGGAAAAGAAAGGCACTAGAAGATAAAATAAGACCACAGTCTCTATCAAAAAAAGACAAAAGAGCAAACTCCCACGCGAAGAGAGAGAAGAAAAAATCGCGAAATCGCCTATTGACAGCCGTCGGATCGTTTTTTATTTGGAGGGTGGAGATTGAGAGCTAGTCTACTGTCACTAAAAGACAAAATAGCTCCATGGACTGTCACTAAAAGACAAAACCACGAGAATTCGTGGGAAGAGAGAGAAAGATTTCGGGGTCCGCATAGCTTTTTGACCATTAGATGTGAGGGAGGATGGATGGTTGGGATTGAATAGGATTGAATCCATTTAAGGATCAAATCTCATCCATTCATTTTTCTCAAAATCCAATGGCCCAAATTCAAGGCGCCTTTTTTCCTTTTGGGAGCAACCACATCCATTAGATCTATGCAACATCTAAGGGCTATAATTTAAAGTAGCCCATTTCTTAAGAACTAATCTTAGCCATTGAATCTTGAAGGCATCCAAGGGTTGAATTTGAATCCCATGTATTTCAAAAACCACCTAAAGAACAAAACCACGAATTTTAGGATGTTTGTGTGGTTTTGACTGGCCCAAACCAAGGGAAGCCTATGCCTAGCCTATGTGATTAAGGTACTAGACTGTGTCCACCACCCTCTTCTCATTGGTCCATCACTAATCACTCCTTAAGCCAAAAGGCCCATGCAGGGTTCACTTTTTTCCCTAATGGAGGGGCATACCGACGTTGCTTATACCGACGGTCACTCATGGCGTCGGTATAAACATTGGAAAAGCTCACTTAAAGGTACCGACGGTCAAGTGACCGTCGGTATGACCATTTTAAACGGATCTTTGGTGTGCCCCGTAGCCGTCGGTATAAGCTTCGATATGGGTGTCAGTATGGGCGTCGGTATAAGCATCGATATAAGCATCGGTAATTTACTGGAAGTTACCGATGCCCATACTGACACCGATACCGAGGCCGAGTTTTAAACATACCCGGAACCCGAGAGCAAAACTTCACTTTTTTGCACGTGTTTGAGTGCTGTTTGTCTTCTGTTGAACTTGCATGCGTGAACTGAATTGCGAACTCCATTGTCTTGTGCACACACACATAGATCTCTCTCTCTACACACACACACACACTCCGTTGGTTTAGATCTGACATCTTGGTAAGTGGTGCGCTTACTGTTAACCTTTGTCTTTCTCTATGCTTTAGGTCTTATAATTTCTCTTCTCTTTGATTTTGCAGAAGTTCTTTGGCGTCAATTGTTTGGAATTCGCCGATAGACGACATACATTACGCTTTGACGACAATGATCCAAAAGAGGGACATACTTTTAAGTGATTGTTTTATTGTCTATTGATAGAGAGAGAACGAGAGAGAGAATGAGAGAGAGAGATGAGAGAGAGAGGGAAAGAGAGAGAGAGAGAGAGAGAGAGAGATAAAGAGAGAGAGATAAAGAGAGAGAGATAAAAATGATGAAAAGAAAGGAAGATATAGGAAAATAGAGCATACACACAGACACATACACACACACACACATCTACACATTTACACATGCATACATACACACATACATGTACGCACATGCATGTTTACATACACACACATATACACACATGCATGCTTACATACACACACATATACACACATGCATGCATACACACACATACAAATATACATACATGCATACATACACACACATGCATACACACATACATACGCACACATATATACACATATGCGTACGTACACATACACACACACACATACACACATACATAGACACACATAAATACACACATATACACTCATGCATGCATACATACACACATATACAAACATGCATGCATACACACATATACACATATACACACATGCATACATACACACGCACATGCATACACACATACATACACATACACATATACACATATGCATACACACATATACACACATCCATGCACACATACACACACATACACACACATACACATATACACACATACATACATACACATAGGAAAATAGAGCATACATACACACACACATACACACACACATGCATGCACATACATACACACATGCATGCATACATACACACATACACATATACACACATGCATGCATACATACACACACATACACATATACACACATGCATACATACACACACACATGTACACACATGCATACACACATACATACACACACATATATACATATGTGCATACATACACATACACACACACACATACACACATACACACATACATATACACACACATAAGCTAGTGTTTTAATTAAATATATATAATTAAATATATAAAATTTTGATTTTCAAGGTTTTTTTACATCAAATATATAAAATTAGGATTAGCGTTTTTATGCTATTTACACATACATACACATACAAATATAATACATATATACATGTATATGCACCTGCGTATAGAAATATACATATTTTAGGTCTAGATATTTAAGATTAGGGTTTTAGGGTTTAGGCATACATCTAACTCAATTACATTTATATTAAGAAAAAATATAGGAAAAAATCTGAATATATAAATAAACATATATATAAAATAGGATTAGGGTTTTAGAATTAGGGGTTTATATTTTTATAAGTATTTAGGTTATACTATTTTAGGTTTAAGTCTAAGTCTTTCTGATTAGGGTTTAAAGGTTTTAACACCTACATAACATATATACACACATACACATGCACATATAATACACATATACATGTATATACATATGCATACAAAAATATACATATTTTAGGTCTAGATCTTTAAGAATAGGATTTTAGGGTTTTAACACCTACATAACATATATACACACATACACATACACATATAATACATATATACAAGTATATACACATGCATACAAAAATATACATATTTTAGGTCGAGATCTTTAAGATTAGGGTTTTAGGGTTTTTAATTAAATGTATATAGTTAAATATATATAATTAAATATATAAAAATAGGAATAATTAAAGAAAGAAATTGAATATATAAATAAATATATATAAAAAATAGGGTTTTAGGTTTCTAGGATTAGGATTAGGGTTTTAGGATTAGGCATACATATAACAGGATAATTATATAGATAAATAAATATAAAAAGTACTAGTGTTTTAAATAATTTAATTAAATATGTATAATTAAATATATAAAAAGAGGATTAGTTAAAAAAAATCTGAATATATCAGTCAATATATATATATATTATAGGGTTTTAGGTTTTTAGGATTAGGATTAGGGTTTTAAGGTTTTAGGGTTTAAGAAAAAATCTGAATAAATTAATAAGTATATATATATATATATATATATATAATAGGATAATTATATAGATAAATAAATATAAAAAGTACTAGTTTTAAATAATTTAATTAAATATATATAATTAAATATATACAAATAGGATTAATTAAGAAAAAATATGAATATATAAATAAATATATATAAAAAATAAGGTTTTAGGTTTTTAGGATTAGGATAAGGGTTTTAGGGTTTAAGCAAAAAATCTGAATAGATACAACGGTTTCACAAGCAAAGGTAGTGGGTGAAGATATCTCTAAAGAACTAGATGCAGTCATAGCATAGCAATCTGATGCAAAAAAGGCACTATGAGAGCCTGAACGAGTATGATATGACAAAGGTGCATCTAATTTGCTATCACGCAAAGTCTACACCAGCCATTTTCAGCATAGTTTTTGCCTGCTCAATATAAGCTCTCTCATCAACAAGTACATCATGTAAATCTACACCAGAAGTGGAATGATTTTCATCATCACATGAAACCTGCAAAGGCTGAGAAGTTGCCTCATGAGGACCAGCACTAGACTGTCCATCTGTAAAAAGAGGTAGCAAAGTATCATACATGTCTTTGGAGCTAACAGATGTCTCCTTAGTACATGAAAGCAATGGGTGAATAGCATCTTCCACAAAAACAACATCATGGCTAACCAGAATGGATTTAGTCCATGGATTATACAAACAATAGAATTTACTTTCACAACTATACCCAACAAAAATACATTTTTCTACTTTATCATCCAATTTTTTGCGATCTTGTTCAGGCACTGATGCATATGCTAAACAACTAAAAACATGCAGATGTGCAACAGATGGCTTGCGATCATTCCAAGCCTCATATGGAGTGATAGATTGCAGAGCTTCATTGGGACACCCTTTAAGTACATATGTTGCACACATGACAACCTCAAGCCAGAAACTATGTGGTAAAGCCTAACTCTTGACCATACACCTTGCCATCTCCATGAGTGACATGTTCTTTCATTTAGCAACTCCATTGTGTTGAGGTGTATATGGCACTATACACTGGTGTTTTATCCCACGTTCAGGGAAAAATGCATTAAAATCAAAAGATGCCTCAAGTTTGGGTAAAGAGAACACCATTTCAGATTTGTAGAATGGTACTTGGTCTTTATGTGACTTGCGTCCTAGCAAGAAGTCCATTGGTACTAAGTGGTTATACAAGCTGAAGCATAAATGTGATGGTACAGTTGACGGGTATAAGGCTAGGCTTCTTTCAAAAGGTTATGCACAGGAAAGAGGCATTGATTTTGATGAGATCTTTGCACCTACATGCCGTATGACTAGTGTTTGGAGCATCTGTGCACTTGTAGCTCATCATGGTTGGAATGTACATCAGTTGGACATTAAAAATGCATTTCTAAATCGTGACTTGCATGAAGAAGTGTATTTTTTTCAGCCGCATGGCTTTGTGCAGAAAGGGCATGAAAACTAGGTGTGGAGGTTAAAGAAGGCATTATATGGTTTAAAGGAAGCACCATGTGCTTGGAATGAGAAGATACATGCCTATCTGATTGCACATGGTTTTGAGAACAGTGCAACTAAAAGCACCTTATATGTTAAGCGTGCTAATGATGTGCTTCTATTCATTGTTGTCTATGTTGACGACATGCTACTCATTGGTCCTATTGGGAAGCATATTGCTGATTTTAAGGCTGATTTGCATGCCTCATTTGAGATGTCTAATTTGGGGCATTTGCATCACTACTTGGGCATTCAACTTATGCAAGTTGATGCTGGAATGGCTTTGTGGAAAACGAAATATATTGACACATTATTGCAATGTTTTGGCCTTGAAGACTCTAAGCCTATTGCCACTCCTATGGAGATAGGTTTACGATTGAGTCTTCATGATGCTGGAGATGCATTTGATGTTGTTCTCTAGCAGCAGGTTGTTGGATGCCTGATTTACTTATGCATTACTCTACCCGATATTCAATTTGCTGTCTCACAGATGAACAAGTTTATGCATTGCTCAGATGTCAAGCAATTGCAGGCGGTTAAGCGCATCTTTCGCTACTTGAATGCTAGCATCTTTCCCTACTTGAGTGGTACTCGACTACTTGGGTTGTTTTATCCCAAGGGGGGATCACTACCACCAGATTTGCATGCTTTTTTTTACTCAGACTGGGCTAGTTGCTATGACACTCGTGTGTCCACTACTGGCTTTTGCTTCATGCTTGGTAGCTCATGTATATGTTGGTTGAGCAAGAAGAAGCCTACTATGGCCACTTCCAGTTGTGAGGCTGAGTATAGGATAGCTTTCACAACGACTGTCGAGTGTGTGTGTGGCTCAGATGCCTTATGGCTCATTTCGATGTTTGTCAGTCTTCTGCCACCACCATCTTCACTCACAGTTAGAGCAAATTGGTAGTTGCGAGGAACCCTATGTTTCATGCTCGCACTAAGCACATTGAGGTGCATTATCACTATGTCAGTGAGAGGTTCTCTATTGGGGAGATTAGCTTGGCATATGTGCCCACGTAGGACAACATTGCAGACCTTTTCACGAAGGCTTTGCCTAGAGAGAAGTTTGAAGCTTTCCACAAAACTTTGGGCTTACTTCCTTTGGTGGAGTGATTTCCACATAGCTTGGCACTTCGTTATACATGAGTGCCAGCTCCTTGTTCACCGCATCACTCGTAGGGGGGATTCTTTGTGAATAATGAATTTACCTTTACTTCGAATCTAGTTCCTTTTGATCATCTTGATAGCTTTTAGGCTGCTTCTCTAGCTTTCACTTCGGACTTTTACCTTTAGAATCTTCAAAGATTGATTTCTGTATATTTGCAATAGTCGAGGTCCTCTTTTCTTCAATTCTGATGACTCTTGCTCTGATACCACTGATGAAGAGTCTTAACCTCCAAAAGAAAAAGTTACCCTTGATGTTAGAGCACCTCTATATCAAGAACAACTCAGAACCTCAATCAATTTTGGAAATCTATTGCCAAATTATCAAGATTAGAATTAACTGTGAAGAAACTAATTACTAGGAAAAGTTTGCTACACTTAATCCATTCATCGACTAACCAAATGTGTAATGTTTTCAATAAAACCTCGTATTAGATTTTGCCTAAAGCTTCCACACCTTCTCCAAGTTAAAACTCCTCAATAAGATTAGTAGATCTTCATATTTCGTTCAAACAATATACCTATGTCTCAAACTATCCTTCTGTGTAGTTGACTTTGACACCTGCAACTCCTAATGCATGGTTCTCCCAAACTAGAACGGGTTTATTCAAATGCTTTTAGCCACAAGTAGCTTACCTTTTAACTTAAAGAATGAGTGCTTAGAGACTCAAAACATTACACTATAGAGGGAGATATAATCAAAACAATATCATCAAATTTGTGCCAGCGCCTATCTTCTCTTCTTCACATTTACACATGTAAATGTTCCTACTTAAAATTCTCTCAGGCTGATTACAATTAAACTCTCAAAACTTGTATAGAGGTCTCTCGATTATATAATTAAACTTGTAAAAAAGAATTACACAAGAAGATAAACACAGAAGGAATAGTGAGCAAAAGATCAAGGTGCAACTTTCTTCTATTTAGAGAAATCATACATCTGATAGACAAATCATATTCTTCTCACTTTCTAAAGTCTCTAATGACTTCCAAAACTTGTCACTCATCATCTCTAATACTCATAGTACATCCATATCAAGTATATATAGATGTTTACATCCAAAATCTTCAATGAAACAAATTGTTTATGAACTAATTACAAGACTAGTATACATGTATATACAAGTCTTCATCTTCTGACCATGCACTAAACTTCAAGCCTCATATGCTGATCTTTGCTTCACTCTTTGACTTCAAACCTTGTCCTAATCATCAATTGATGATTTTCCTACACCAACATTGACAATAGAATTTCTTTGGACCATAGAAACCTTGCACAACAATCATATGTCGTTGACAATGATAAAGTCTATGTGCTATGGAGATGTTCTTTAACCTAACACAACAATGATAAAAGTCTTTGCACAATAGAAACCTTAAGAGAGTAATTATATATACCAAGACAATGCTAGTATGAATATGATGATTTCACATAAAAAAGAGATGTATTTAGTGATTAGAATGTTAGCTAATCACTTACATGGAGGTAATCCTTATCCTAAACCAGCAATGATAAAAGTGTTTGCAAACAATGCCAATATGAATATGATGAGTCTTCATAAAAAAAGAGATATGTATTTAGCATCAATGTCTTTGTTTCCATTCCAAAAATTTTGGTAGAAGAAGAAGGGCAAGGCTCATTACATTCTTAAGGGTTGGAACTTCATCACCTTGGGTGGTAGGCAAGTAATTCAAGTTAATGCTTTCTCTGATCTAATGTGTACCATTGCACCATCAATTGAGAATCTAAACTGTGGTGAAACCTCATCAAGCAACTCTAGGAGCTCCATTAGATTTTTTAGTTTCCAATTTGCAATGAAAATTATTTTCTTAGGTTGAAAATCTGATGAATCACTCGAATTTTGGATATTTATCCTCTAAATCCAAGGGTTTCCAGAGTCTAAGCTTTTTTTTTCCACCTTCTATAGTCATATCTTAAAACAAGTGATTGTCAAGATATATGGTATGAAATTGAAAGAGAATTTTGACTACTTTTACATAAAATGTTATCTCCTAGCTTTTGAGCTTCTTTGGTATGCCATTCCCTACCTAAAGCATCATCAATCTCTGAATTTGAATTCTCCTATTCAGCCACATTTTTTTTCTATAATATGTTTTTAAGACATGCTAGAAAAATGTGCAGAGGAAAAAACCATTGAATCTTTATCCTTGAAGAAATTTTTCTTGCTAACATTGCCCTTTGGATGTCATCTTTCATTTTGCATAGAAAACTTGAAACGGTTAAATGATTAGGAGCATCCCAATGTAATAAAGAGATGCAAGGAGTAGGCAGATGTACAAGATTTCTGTAAGTACTCATCCTTGATTGCACCTAATAATCTGTAAAATAGAAAAATAATTCAAAGCTATTAAGAAATTAAACAAACTTGTTGGCATACATAAGTTGTGCATAATCCTTATGAAGGACTTTGAAGGTATTGTTAAACATTCAACAAGCTACCTCTCTAGAATATTGGAAGGAAAATTACTGGAATATAAAAGAATATGTGTTGTAATACAAAAAAAACTTTGAAATTGATAAAAGAGCATTGTCAAACTTCACTTAGAGTACGACAAGAATTGCAGATGATTCTCTAGCATAAGATCCCTAGCACTCTACACGACAAATAGTAGAGAATGCTCCAAAATGCAAAACCTAGCATTAAGCATGTGAAATAAATTTAAGCAATATTAGAATTGAAATAGAAAAAAACGGTTTTGTCTTGGAAATAATCAAAAAAATAATAATTAAATGATAGTGCTAGATAAAATAAAAATAAATAAATAAATAAATAAGGGGAAGAGAGTGTCAGAGGTTATGTTAAATATAAGTTAAAATGAATGGGATATCAAAGTGTGAAAATAGGCTACTGGATAAAGCATATCTCTTTTAAGTGAGAGGTGGTGGCTTCAAATCTCCTACATGTTAGCTAAGGAAATAAGTAAGCTAACTAGTGAAATATGTAAGCTCTTATTGCCACTCATGAGTTAAAGATGGCTCACACATAGAAAACCACTACCAATGGAACCAAAGAAAACCAAAGTGAACCAAGAGAACTATGAGTATGAGAGAATCCAAAGATGCCATAGTTATGCCATAGTTTTATGCCTTACTCGATGTCTTAGCCGATGCCTTGGAGTAAGTTGTAGGACTAACCACATGGATAACCGAATTGATAAAAAAACTTGGTAAACGAACTTGATAACCAAACTTGAACAGGAAAAGTGCATAGTGCACAGTGTGACCGTGAGCACATTGAGTATAGTGAGCACAATAAAGACAGTAAGTAAAATGAACACACTGAGCATAGTGAGCATAGTGAGTATAGTGAGCACAATGTGAAAGTGGTCACAATGTGAGAGTGATCATAGTACTAGATTCGAAGCCCTAGGAGTAACTACATGGATAACCAAATAAATAAATAAACTTCATAAAAGAACTTGATAACTTAGCTTGAACAAGGTCAACACATAGTGCACAGTGTGACACTGAGCACAATGAATACAATGAGCACAATGAGCATAGCGAGTATAGTGAGCATAATGAGCACAATGATCACAGTGAGAAAAGTGAGTATAGTGAGCCCAATGAGCACAGTGTGACACTGTGCATAGTGTGATAGTGAGCACAATAATAGACTGGAAAAAATTCAAAACAGACATCGACAAACAAAAAAAAATGAATAAACCAATGCAAGCCTAAACAGGATGAGAAATAATGAAACAAAGTGCATCCATTAGAGTATGTGTATTTATAGGTATTCTTCATTACATCCTGAAATAGAAGATACATGAGGGTGGCACTTTTAAAAGCCTGCATTTACCACAATGTAATTTATTTATAAAATCGTTGCTTTCTAAGCAATCTATTATAACGGATTTATTATCTTTACAAAAAATATCTAAATTAATATCTTTTCACTATCTTTAAGAGTATTTGAGCAAGTCCACATGCATTCACACCCTCATGAGTCATCACATACTAAATCAAAACAGAATCACATTAAAAACCTCAAGACATTAAAATCCATATAACATTCCATTGTTCCAAAAAGTATAATAGGATGTTTTTCATGTCTCATAGTGGCTTGTCTTTCATGAAAAGTTCACTTTCTTTGGACTTATCTTTCATCACCACCTCTTCCTCAATTGGCTGCACAATGCTATCACCACCTGATGAGTGGCCGACTAGATTGTTGGCATGTTCAGAGGACATAGTAATGATGATCCTCTCTGGCTTCATAGCATGTTCAATGGTCATATCTCAAGCTTCCTCCCTTGAGCTAAGATTCACTTTTATCGTTTTAAAATACCTCTCATGACGCTTATCAATGTCCCCAGTATATGTCCCAAACTCTTAGCCAAAGACATGACATGACATTCGATTTCCTTGAATGGGGCCGATGCTAGGCATCACACTTGAGAGGAACTTGATGCGAGTCATCTACTTTAGGTGAGGGTCAAGTTGATTATGTGAGGGCCATGTCGATTCTAGGAATCCCCCTTGAGAGGAACTTGATGTCACACGTCTACTTTTATGTGAGTGCCAAATCTATGCTATGAATTATGTGTGAGGACCTATCGATGAGAGACATCAACTTTATGTGAGAAGTCAATGCAAGGCATCAACTGATTACATGAAGTTGATGTGCAGCATCACTTGGTGCAAAGTTGGTGCTTGACATTGAGTCCTCACATAAAGTTGATGCCTAGCATCGACTTTGTCTTCCAAGGCATATGCCTAGCATCAACCCGTTGGAAAATAGGACTCACTTAATATGCGTGAAACTAACCTAAATTCGAACTCATTAAAAAAAATAAAAAAATTGCAAAAACTAAATGTTGACAAATTCTTGGAACCTTTTTTATTGGGTAACTTTGGGTTACGTGTGAGACATTCTAGCAGCACCCTTGTTCTTAATTGTTGACCTTTTTGCTTTTTGTGTGCTTTGTCTCTCCGATGTGTTTGCTCTCTATGATCTGTGTTGACTTGCAGCTTAGAGAAAAATCATACTCAACTGCTCTCATATATTTAAAGACATTTGCCTTAGTTCAACTAGGAACTAACCAAGTTCATTCATATCAAACTAGGTGTAACTTGATGATGCAATTGGACTACAGAGTTGAACGTGGTTATAACCAATATCAACCAAATCAAATTTGGTGTAACTTTATGGTACAAATTCACAATATATTTTTTATTCATTTGTTATCTCAAAGACTATTGACATGATAAATAGTTGCACCTCAAAATTACTAGCTAGAGTGAAAGAATTATGAGAGGTTATCAAAGTAAATCTTTACACCAATTTTTGTAGCATCACATATTTGTTTTTGAATCTGGGAGTGGTCATCCGATCATAGATTTTTATTGTCATCTAGGGTCTGCATTGATTCTTTGTTCAACCTTCCCTTGAATTAGAAGTAGGAATGATAGTAAACTCTCATGCAACCTCAAGACAATAATTTTCCGTTCGTTTATTGATCCATGAGAATCAGCACCAATTTTCCTTGCCTATCCACCCTTTAGAAGAGCGCACGAGATCATTCCTTTGTTCTTTCTACCTCATTCCCGTGTAGTACAAACAAACACACGATATGTAGCATTGTAATTGTGCACCATTATTTATCTTTTCCGTATTCATTGCTACAATGCTCTAATGTTTTTGCTCGTTTTGGATAAATAAAATTAAAAATCTTGATATGTTTGCAAGCCTTCAGATTATGCACTCCATTCATCCCATGAAGAAAAAAATAATGAAGAAATCATCCTCCCTTTTAATTTTAAGAGTTTCCATAAAGCAATATGGTGCAACCTCCTCTTTTAAGGTGTTGCGAGACAGAAGTGAGTAATTGTAATGGAAGAACCACATGGTCTTCTATTGAAATAAAGGAAAGCAAGACTTCCCACCTTGCAAATCCTCTATCACTAAAAGCTCCCTTCTTCCCCATGTCATCTATGGTATATCACCTCCTATCGCTCTTGTCGGCACTTTTCCTCCTGACTTTGTACTCTAGAGGATTTTACCCATGATTGCTTCTATGTAAGGACATTTTCAACATGGAGTAAAAAAGAATTTATGTCCCTCCTTTCTTTAACATAATATAGCTCATATCATACATATTAAAAATTGATAAATGAGCTTAGTTTCACACACACAAATTCATTTACCTCACAAATATGTAAGTCAAAGAAGATCTCAATTGTTTACTTCAGATAGACAAGTTGCGTTGGACATTGTGAAGCATTGTTGTGTTTTGAAATGTTTGTACAAATTGGGAATGAAGAAAATTAGGCTGTTAAGAGAGAAATTCTTCTATTTGGATAGCAAGTGGCAAGATACATGCCTTGATACTCATATGTTAATGATTGTAGATAACATGCTACCAACACATGCTGGTTCTGATATTACTTTAATCAAGGGATCCAATGTTGTAGGGCTACATTTAAAATTGCAATGAGTGTGGAGAATTTAAAAATACATAAGATTCTGCAGGGCAGCAAAGATCTCATTTTTTATACATATGGAGTTGGAACGAAAGGATCTGCTGGTCATTATACAATTAGTTTGATGATGAACTATTTTAGATTGCATTGTGAGGTTATGCCTACAAATGGAAGGTTACACTTTTAAAGTAACTCTACTCATCAAGAAGTATTTCAAGTCTATGGAGAAGACATGGAAAGTCAACATGAGAAGTATGGACATTTTACTCGATTATGGAAAGAATATTTTAAAAAGGTGAGTTCTCCTCATAAAGTTAGAATGAGTGAATGCTCAAACCCCACTTGGAAAAACATGGCAAAGCATGCCATAACACCACAAGAAAAAGATAATTTTGAAAGTCTTCTAAAGAACCATCACGAAAGGTAACCTTTAAAAAGAAAGAAGGAACTTCATCATCATCGAACTAAAGCACTCACAAATCCAAACCTTTATATGTCTTTGTTGATTGATGGTATGGATCAAAAGCAAAAAACTATCTGCCCCATATTTCTCGCATTCTTAAGGACATTCGAGATGATGTCCTTGTGCAAATGCATTTGGTTGTTGCTTTGCTATACAATGGATCCGAAAGTCTAAGGTCTTCTTCACATATCCCATAGTCCCTAATGATCCAATTGTTATGTTCACAGTGATTCCTTTAGTTTTGCAATCATGGGAGGGTCTCTTTCCACCAACTCTATATTTGCACCTTGATAATAGTGCTAGAAAGAATAGAAATCTTATAGTCTTTTGGATATTGATGCATGCTTATTAATAGATAGGTGTTTTTGAAGGTTAAGGTAAACTTCCTTTTAGTTGGGCACACTCATGATCCTATTGATCCAATGCTCAAAATGTTCTTTAAGAGCTTGGCATGCCATAATGCTTTTACTCTTCCAATATTTTCTCGGTTGATTTCTAAAGAATATACACCAAAACCTAAAGTTCAACATCTTACACAGATTGGTGACTTTAACTAGTTTTTTTCAGAAGGTCTTGATAACAATAGTAAGGTTTTGGCTACATTACACAATATTAGTTTCCACCATGTATTCTTGATGAGGAGGATTGATGACATAACTCTTCTATTTGCAAATTGTTATTCATGTTCTCCTGGGCAAGCACGTAAAGATGGATATAGATTTTTATTGCATGTACCTAATTTGACTATATATGGTGCAAAACAAACACCGTATGAAGATAAAAGAAACATGGAAAAATGTGCAAATGTGGTTGAGAAAGATAAAATATGGATGCATTTCTTTGTTGAAAAAAAGAAATAGATTGAGCATGCAAAAAAATATGCTAGGGAGCAAGATGTATCTTGTTGTGATGTGTTCTTGAACCATCAAGACGAGATGATAAAGAATAACACTATGGGCCATTGGCAAATTGGTATTCCATTTACATGGGATTTTAGCACACAAACATCAATCAGTGTGGACTAAGCATGCAATGTACGTACACTTCAAAGCTTAAAACAGCCACGAAAAAGGAATATTTATGTAGCCCCAAGGATGACAAAAGAGGCTGAAGCATGATGGCATGGAAATTTAAAAGAAATAAATGTTGCAACACTTCTTTCACTCCTTGTTGATGGTGATGAGTTTACCAAACCATTTTGGATTGCAAATGTTTCAGAGGTCATTAAAGATATTGATCAAAGAGGAATAGAGGTTTTGAAAATCCATTGGTATTTTACTAAAAGGAGCAATGCATTCATAGGTAAGTATTACTTAGAAATGATATGTAACACCAATCAAATAGGCTCAAAAAAAGGTATATTTGGAGTACATCCACTCTAAAAATGGATGACATGGATATTCTTTTTTATGATTTTGCCTTATCAAAAACAGGGTAGTGAGAAAAACTACCATCAACTACATAAAGCAAAATCTTCCAGATCTATGTGAGACAAC
>CM035444.1:93276389-93323889 GCA_020310875.1 Ceratopteris richardii | reverse complement strand
TATAATGACCGCTTTCTGGAATGTATTGCATATTTTGTAGTTAAATCTTTATTTACTATTATAGCTTCATTTCTAGTACTGGTTATATGATGACTCAAGGATTTAAAACAGTACACTTGAGGTCTTATCGCTGTCTTATGAATAGGAAAATTGAAGATAATTGGAGGGTATCTTCACTACGGAGTACACAGTTGATTTGATCTTCCACATCTATGAATACTTCCACAAACTGTTTGTTTCGTTCGCTCCTTCCTCAACGCATCTTACACAGCTGTTGATACCACATTGTTCCTCTTTATATAGACTCTTGACTCAGAAAGTTCACATTAAACGTCTATGACCTCATCTTTCAAGCTCATCTTTCAAGCTCCTAATGGTTGGATTTCTCATAGTTTTTAAACATATGGGTTCACTCCAATAAGTGCATCTCTTTGGAAATTGTTTCAACGAGTTTCCAAAGAGCTCCATCACTCTATGATTGATCATATCTTGATTTTCAACAAATCTCTCTTCAAACATCCCGTTAGACCCCAAACACACATTTCCTCATTTGTTCTCTCCCATTCGCTCTCATGTACACTCAATCTCACTCGTTCGCACTCATAATCAGTCTACAAGACTCTTTTATCCAGACAAAATTTCCGAAATAATACTTGAACTCAAATCTTAATCATAATTCCTTGTAGATTGCACTATCTTCTTCTCACAAAGAAGATAAGCGTAGATCTGCAAAATCCGGAGTATAAAATGGACGAAAATTCATTTATCATATCTATCTCTACCTAACAATTCATTATGCAAGAGAATTGTAGACAACAAAAGCAATAGTCACATGAACACTGCCATCATATCATTAAGCAATCCATTTCTTTTTTTTTTCCTAAATAAGATTAATTTTTGGCTATAAACTGCCGATCATGAACAGCCCATGCTCTCATGCGCTCTACAACCTTCATTAGCCTCATTTAACCCTTCATATGTTCACTCTAAACGGAAGACATTGCCTTAGGTTCTCGTGTTCCGATTTTCGCTCCTCTGAGAATTAGATCTTGACCGAATTGACTCCAAAGTTTAGAAGCTTGTCTAGACCATCTGAAGGCTCCACAATCTTGTGTTGCCACTTTTCGAAGCCTACACTTCCAGCTCTCCTAAGGCCACCCTTTCTGCAATGAGTATCAGCACCAAAACTAGTGTGCTCAGAAATAAGCTATCTATTTGAAACATGATATGTACATTCACAGATGTTTCATATTGGTAACAGAACCAACTGAAGACGTCACTGACCGGCAGGAAACGGTAGTAGCAGGAACATCGGAGTAATGCGTGGAAACCATCGGGGAATGCAGAAATATGGGCATTCGACGGTTATGGCAAGCACCGAGCAAACATTTGTGGGCTGTGGCGTCAACGGATCTACGAAGAAATATATGCAAATTGGCGAGGTGCCGCTTGTACGTGCAATCGAGTACTACTGTGTAACTGTAAGAGAGCTATGCAATAACTTACTTCAGCACGCCCGAATACACATTCTGTAGCCAATTATTTCCGATAACGTCGTCTTCAGAGAGAGAGAGAGAGAGAGAGAGAGAGAGAGAGAGAGAGAGAGAGAGAGAGAGAGAGAGAGAGAGGTAGTCTCCATGACATCACCACGATCGTGATCACTGTTTGCGAGTTATTCCACGTTGGGTTTCCGACATTCTTACGGGAGGAAGACCAAATGGGGCCGCATTTGCATTAAAGCTGAGAAGTAAAGGAAAATGCACATCACGTGATAACGACTTTCTAGGCCAACAATGCCGATCTCGATGCCCATCTTCTGTGGGCTGTGAGGCATGAAGAAAGTTGATTCAATGAGTCTTTGGGGAAAGAGCAAAGCATCCAAACATCCGAACCTTTGCTCTTTCCCCAATTAAGCCTATTGCCAATGTTCTCTTGTTTGTATTACTGGCCTTGTCTGATGTAAAGAGAGCCGAATATTAGATAAAAAAGAATTTACTACGAGAGAAGCAAAGGCAGAAAAGTAGCTCTTTGGATTCAGCTACAGTGAACAAAACTCATGGAAGATAATGGGAACTCGAAAGAGTGGATATGTACACACCTACAAGGAGTATTTGAACGAGACGATTAGAAATTGAGGGAAAGGGCGTGCCCTTGGAAATATCCATTTAATGACTCATTAGGGCAAAAAACGGCCAAAAAGGGGCTGTTTGTTAATGAGAGATTAAGGAAATTGACAACTAGAGTCTTTCCACGTGTACAAGAATATAACATTGCTGTCTCCTTTAATGGTATAAAGAAATTCTTTTTTTAAGAGAATATGATCTAAAAGCGCTGCGAAAGTGATAAAGATTCTTGTATTTAGTGTACAATTTCTTGGTTTTATGCAAAAAAAGATATTTTTGCACACCACACAATGCGTATTTTTAAAGTTCCAAGAAGGAAATGATTTTTGAAGATACAAAATATTTTTGGGTTCACAAAATTCCATGGTCATTCGGCAACAGGGTTTACATCAAATCAAAAGTTTCCACGTGTACAAAGCCTTTTTATCTATAAATGTTGGCAAAGTTTGTGAATGTCGGTTTCCCGCTTTGAGCATTCTTCTTCTTCTGGATTCTAATGGCTTCTTCTTCTCGTCGTCCTTCCAATCGTGTAACCGTGTGTGAGGTTTACAAAAGAAGAGAGGATTCGTTATGGAAACCTCTTTCTGTGAAGTCAAATGAATGAGTAACTATGCTTCCTAGTTGTAGAGGCGCCTATAAAGTACAACATGCTAAATGAGACGACACAAGAAAGATTTGGAGGGGATGTATTCTTAGTTTCAAATTGAAGAGATGCGGTTGGTTTGCAAGAGTACAACATGTGTACAACGCTAAGGAACTTGTTCTAGAAAATCATCTGCAATTCCCTTTGTACAGTAAGTGAAGTTGTACAATGCTCTTCTATCATTTCAGTTGTTTTTGTATAACAACATAGATGTTTTTGTATTGCAGATATTTTTCCTTCCAATATTCTAGAGTGGCAACCTCTTGAATGTTTAAGACGAACATTCAGAGTTCTTTGTAAGGAATATGTAGAGCTTATGTATGCAGACAAATTTGCTCAATTTTTCAATAGCATAGAGCTATTTGTCCATTTTGCATATTATCAGGTGCCATTAGGGAGGAGCTCTTATGGAAATCTTATACATTTTCCTGCTCCTTGCATCTCTTCATTAGATTGGGATGCTCCTGATCATTCAACAAAAGGTGGAAAAGAAAGCTTGGACTTTGGATAGCCTTGGACTCATGAGAGGAGAACTGTCTAGAAGTACTGATTCATCCAGATTTTCAATCTAGGAAGATAATTGTCACTACAAATTGGAAATTCAGAAATATAAGGGAGCTCTAGAATACCTTGCTGAGGCATCATCACAGTTCAGATTCTCAATTGATGATGCAATAGTTAACATAAGATCAAAGAAAAAATTATCTTGCATAACTTGCCTACCACCGAGGGTGATCAAGTTCCTGCAACCCTTTAGATTGTAACAAGTCTCCTTCTTTAAGAAGCTTTTTTTCAAACTTCCATTGATTTTTCTTTGCAAGATGGTGACTAAGAATGTGACTGATTACATCACTTCAATTATGTCATTTTATGGACTATATTCCTATTGGCATTTTTTTGTTTAATTTCAAGATTCTGAGGAGTTTTCAATGGTGCAATGATTATACATGAACTTGCATATGACAAAATGGAAAAGATTTGATGACACGACCGATACAAGCGATACAGGCCATCTGAAATTCGTCGATTGCCCGTATCGCTTGCATCGGTCGTGTCATAAAAACTTCTCTATCTTCTTCACATTTAACTTTTTTTGCAGGATGGTGACTAAGGCTTTGACTGATTACATCACTTCAATTATGTCTTTTTATGGACTACATTCATATTGGCATTTTTTTGTTTAATTTTAAAGATTCTGATGACGTTCTATTGTGCAATGATTACAAAGGCACTTGCATGAGTAAATTCTAGGTGATTCAAGAATATAAACCAAGAAATTCTTACATCATATATCTCCCATTTTAGAACCTTTTTCCATACTTCTATTGATTTTCCTTTGTAGGATGGTAACTAAGAATGTGACTCATTACATCATTTCAATTATGGATTTTTATGGACTATATTCATATTGGCAATTTTTTTGTTTAATTTCAATTTTTTGATGAGGTCTCAATGGTGCAATGATTATATAGGATCTTGCATATGGCAAAATGGATGGTATGACAAAATCGATGGTATGACAAAATGGAAAAGATGGATGACACAACCGATACAAGCGATACGAGCCATCCGAAATTCTCCGATTGCCCCTTTCGCTTGCATCGGTCATATCATAAAAACTTCTCTATCCTCTTCACATTTAACTTTTCAACAAGAATAAAGCAAAAATCACACAAAATAGATATTTTGATGATAGGATCAATTACATTTTGCTTGAACCATGCAATGAAGTCACTTTTTCTTAGTTCTCAAGCAGATCAATTCAACATTACATTACTCAAGGCATATAAATATAGTTACAATGATCATCTTCCAGATGAGGCCTAGCATAATTACATATAATTTTTACATCAATAAATCTTCGAACATATGTTGGTTACACATTAGATTACAATCTTACATTCCAAAAATATAATGTTTCACCCTTCTTTTCTATCCCTTTTGGAGCCCTCACCTCTACTCTTATTCTATGGCCCATGCTTCAATGGGGAGTGAATAGGAAACCCTTTTCTCCTTTTTTTAGACTTCTTTTTATCTGGTGTGGTGGTGGAGGTGAGTCTGGATCATAAGGGCATATTGCATGTTTCATAATGGCATTTATTGCTCTCTCCAAGCATCAGGATAGTCTGACAAGCTTAACTCAGGATTGTAAAACCTTCTCTCCAAGAATCTTACTGCATTTTCAATCACTCACCAGCCACATGAGGTGTTGTCTTTCTATAATGGAACATGTATTTGAATGTATCCAAACCTTTTTTCTTTATTCAATTTAGGAATTCCTGGAATGTTTTGATCAATATGCATTTTTAGATGCTTAGCAGCACTGCAAGGTAAACTTAAATTCAAAATGGATGGCAAGCCTTTAAAATAGAACACAACAAAATGTATGGAAAGGCTTACACTTTCGAGTTCCCATGTTGTGAATGGAGAGAATTCCTTGTTGTCTTCTTTGTCCTAGCCATAACCTACAAAAAAAAATATTATCATCAGATAAATAGGACTTTCACTAGAGAGAAACAGATCATGGATCAATAAGGATTACTATTAGGACATGGATCAATTATAGAAAAAAAGATTACATCCTTCATATTTTTAATGTCTTGTATCTCTTTGGGCAATAAATATGTGTATCTATGTACATTTCATGAGTAATAAGCTTTGAAAAGAAATATATATAATCCTTCTTGAGTCTTTTGAATGAACTTGGCTCTAGTAAATCTCCTCTATATCTGAGGTACTCTTTTCTTCTATAGCCAACAATACTTTTAACATGTGACACCCCTGCAGCCATTGCATAGCTTGAGTAACAAAGGAAGTAGCCTGCCCTTGAAGCATTGAATCCTGGGGCATATCCAAAAATTCTAAATGCAACTTTTCTTTCAAGTAGCAAAACATTGTTTGCATTAAAGGGTATTTAAGTAAAACCCATGTATCTTGAAAGAATCCTCAAGGAGAATAGTGCAAAATCTGCCTCTTCACTATACTGCTTATGAATAACATAAAATAATTTTGGATTCAATTTTGGAAGACAGTGGATCACTGAATGAATACCCATCTTTGTCTTTCCTTTCTCCTCTATGGTTTTCCTTGTTCCTTTCCCCCTACCAATGTAGTTGTCTTCATCCAATATAGATAACTGTGGAAAAAATTGAAAACCTAGGTTAGAAAAAGTCCAAGGAACCTTTTCAAGTCATAGAAATAAATGGAAACACAAGTAGAAACAAAGCATGAGACACGACCGATCCAAGCGATTAGGGTCATCAGAGAATATTGGTTGGGCCTAATCGCTTGCATCGGTCATGTTTGATTTCTCATCCTTAACTTTATAGAAACATATAATTAATGTTAAAAATAATATTTATGCACACACTAAGTTGTTCTATATGGAGCATTCATTCATATAGCTATAAATATGATACTTGATTGGACATGAACAATTCAAGCGATTAGGCCCATCAAGGAAGCTTGGATGGTCCTAATCGCTTGAATTGGTCGTCTCCAAAGGAGGTCATCTAAAAGCTTAGATTGCATGTGAACTTTTGTATCTTATTATTGGTTAAGAACTTGGAGAAAATAATGCTACCATTGCGTCCGGAACGTGCCAAAACCCTAAGATTGACTGTCTATTTGCATGATTTTGATACCCAAAGGTCTTGATAAGCCTTTTGGTATTGATTTCTAGACACGACCGATGCAAGCGATTAAGCCCATCCAACATTTCCAGATGAGCCTAATCGCTTGCATTGGTCATGTTCTAGATTCATGCACAAATAGGCTCATCAAGACCTCTCAATATCAGAATCATGCAAAATAAGCTACTGAAAGGTGGGTCAAATGCGTGTAATCAGTTAAATCAGTCGTATCGGGTATGAAGCACAAGTATGCATGGGTGATGAAGAGAGAAATTCTATGAAGGTTGAAAATGTGAAATGGTGAAGGGGACTCGTATTTATAGTTGAGGAGGATCGGGTAACGGTCACATGACGTGGAGCGATAAGTGAGTGCCACGTGGTAAAAGAACGTTGGGAATCACAACGGCTAGATGATGTGGCCCATTCAGATGATGCCATGTGGCATTGTAATGTTGGGATTCGCAACGGTCAGATGACATGAACCAATCACCCACTGCCACGTGTCACCAACAGTCAACTCATTCTAGAGACCTATTTAAGCTCCTCTATTCACTTTTTTTCATTTTTTTGTGAACTCCTTGCTACCACCGACTTGCCATTGTTTGCGAGTTTTTACATGCTTTTCAAAACTTGAATTTTTCTGACCTAGGTTTTCAATTTTTTCCATAGTTATCTATATTGGATGAAGACAACTACATTGGCAGGGGGAAGGGAACAAGGAAAACCATAGAGGAGAAATGAAGGACAAAGATGGATATTCATTCAATGATCCACTATCTTCCAAAATTAAATCCAAAATTATTTTGTGTTATTCATAAGCAATATAGTGAAGAGGCAAATTTTGCACTATTCTCCTTGAGGACTCTTTCAAGATACATGGGTTTTACTTCAATACCCTTTAATGCATACAAAGTTTTGCTACTTGAAAGAATAGCTGCATCTAGAATTTTTGGATATGCCCTAGGATTCAATGCTTGAAGGGCAGACTACTTCCTTTGTTACTCAAGCTATGCAATGGTTGCAGGGGTGTCAGATGTTAAAAGTATTGTTGGCTACGGGAGAAAAGAGTACCTCAGATATAGAGGAGATTTGATACAGCCAAGTTCATTCAAAAGACTGAAGACAGATTAAATATATTTCTTTTCAAAGCTTGTTACTGATGAAATGTATATAGATACACATATTTATTGCCCAAAGGGGTACAAGACATTGCAAATATGAAGGATGTAATCTTTTTTTGTGTAATTGATCCATGTCCTAATATTAACATCGATCGATGATCTGTTTTTGTAGTGAAAGTCCTATTTATCTGATGATAATAATCCTTTTTTTTTGTAGGTTATGACTAGGACAAAGAAGATAGCAAGGAATTCTCTCCAATCACAATATGGAAACTCCAAAGTGTAAGCCTTGCCATAGGTTTTGTTGTGTTCTATTTTAAAGCCTTGCCATCCATTTTAAATTTAAGTTTACCTTGCAATGCTGCTAAGCTTCTCAAAATGCATATTGATCAAAACATTCCAAGAATTCCTAAATTGAATGAAGAACAAAGGTTTGGATACATTGAAATACATCTGCCATTACAGAAAGACAACACATCATGTGGCTGGAGAGTGATTTAAAATGCAATAAGGTTCTTGGAAAGCAGGTTTTACAATCTTGAGTTGAACTTGTCAGACTATCCAGATGCTTGGGTCATCTTGACCAAGGAGAGAGCAATAAATGCCATTATGAAACATGCAATATGCCCTTATGATCCAAACTCACCTCCACCACCACACCACATAAAAAGAAGTCTAAAGAAAAGAAGAAAGGGTTTCCTATTCACTCCCTAGTGAAGCATGGGCCAAAGAATAATAGTAGAGGTGAGGGCTCCAAAAAGGACAAAAAAGAAGGGTGAAACATTATATTTTTGAAACGTAAGACTGTAATTTAATGTGTAACCAACCTATGTTGGAAGATTTGTTGATGTACAAATTGTATGTAATTATGCGAGTCTTCATCTGGAAGATGGTCATTGTAACTATATTTATATGCCTTGAGTAATGTAATGTTGCATTAATCCTCTTGAGAACTAAGCAAAAGTGACTTCATTGCATGGTTCAAGAAAAATTGAATTGGTCCTATCATGTTGAAAAGTTATTCATGTTGAAAAGTTAAATGTGTGAAGAGGATAGAGATGTTTTTATGACATGACCAATGCAAGAGATACGGGCAATCCGACAATTTCGGATGGCTCATATCGCTTGTATCGGTCATGTCATCCAATCTTTTCCATTTTGTCATACCATCCATTTTTTCATACCATCCATTTTGTCATATGCAAGTTCCTGTATAATCATTGCACCATTGAAACCTCATCAAAATGTTGAAATTAATCAAAAAAAATTCCAATATGAATATAGTCCATAAAAAGCCATAATTGAAGTGATGTAATGAGTCACATTCTTAGTTACCATCCTGCAAAGGAAAGTCAATGGAAGTATGGAAAAAGGTTCTAAAAGGGGAGATATACTATGTAAGAATTTCTTGGTTTATATTCTTGAATCACCTAGAATTTACTCATGCAAGTTCCTTTATAATCATTGCACAATAGAAACCTCATCAGAATCTTGAAATTAAACAAAGAAATGCCAATATGAATGTAGTCCATAAAAAGAGATAACTGAAGTGATGTAATCAGTCACATTCTTAGTCACCATCCTATAGAAAAGTTAAATGTGAAGAGGATAGAGAAGTTTTTATGACAAGACTGATGCAAGCGATATGGGCAATCAGAGAATTTCGGATGGCCCATATCGCTTGTATCGGTCGTGTCATCCAATCTTTTCCATTTTTTCATACCATCCATTTTGTCATATGCAAGTTCCTATATAATCATTGCACCATTGAAACCTCCTTAGAATCTTGAAATTAAACAAAAAATGCCAATATGAATAGAGTGCATAAAAAGACATAATTGAAGTGATGTAATCAGTCACATTCTTAGTCACCATCTTGCAAAAAGAAAAATCAATGGAAGTTTGAAAAAAAGCTTCTTAAAGAAGGAGACTTGTTACAATCTAAAGGGTTGGAACTTGATCACCCTGGGTGGCAGGCAAGTTATGGAAGATAATGTTTTCTCTGATCTAATGTTAACTATTGCATCATCAATTGAGAATCTGAAGTGTGATGATGCCTCATTAATGTATTCTAGGAGCTCCCTTACATTTCCGAATTTCCAATTTGCAGTGACAATTATTTCCCTAGATTGAAATTCTGGATGAATCGGTACTTCTGGACAGCTCTCCTCTGAATCCAAGCTATCCAAAGTCCAAGCTCTTTTGTACATTACCTGTATTTTGTAGACGCTTTGGATCTTTTCTTAGATGAACATCGCCACCATGAAATCTCATTTCTGAAAGTAGAGATTCACATTTTTTAATGAAAATCCCTCTAATATAGTGTGTTTTGTAAATAGTTTATGTATTGCATATAATTCCTTGAAATCTCCTAGAGCCTTGAATGATAGACTTGTAAACCATCCTTACCATCTCCTACAAATCTAGTTACATCATGAATATTATGAAAAGGGGGATACCTTCCAGTTTGTGGATCAATTGGATAAACAAATCCATCCGCCCATATGTCGATATGGTTTTTGCCTTCTTTCTGCAATCCATCGACTTTAGAATGTTGAAGACCCCTTCGGCATACCTTTCTTGTCGTTGCATACTGCTAACTGCACTGTTGATATGGAACTTATCACAATGATTTTGGCTGGTTGAAGCTGAGTGAGAGTTCTTGTGTTGAGGTTCTCCATGGTCTACTACCAAGAGTGACGCGAAAGTGTCTAAAATGACATGAAGGAGAGAAATAAGCCTGCTATGGAAAGTAGAGTAAAAAAAAGTGCAAAATGTCAGAAGCACACATTATATAGGTCCGTGAACAAGAGGAAAATTCAAATTTTCATGAACGCGTGATGAGCACAAACTTCGAGTCATAAGATATCACACATACTTTTCATGATTATCACACGAGATTCTCTCTCTTCAAAATTTACACAAGATACGTTTTAAATGCGCTTACACGGAATTTTTTAAAATGATTTGAAAACTTTAATCCAGTTTAAGCACAACTAATTGAAATCTTTACACGGCCCTTTTTTGGCCGTTTTCCCTAATGTTGAACAACGAATGATAGAGTTCACATGTTTTCTTCAACTATGTGCTTAAAACACAATGGTTGTGCTTCGTAGGTTCTTCCATAGTTCAGCCATTATCCTCACAGGTTGTGACTTACAACTCTATCAAAAAAGGGCAATTGACGAAGGTCTCTTTCTGATGAATATTTATTTCAATTATTCTTCATTCTCTAAGAATAAAGACGTTGAGGTTATTTAGAGCACTTTTGATGTGTATCTAAGGGCTCGGGTGCATTGATATACTCTCTAGAAACCCATTCCACTATCTAGCATCCTTAGAATCCTAAATGTTTATTCAGCTTTTCTATTTATTTTATTTTTATTTTTTTATTTTTTGCTTCTCGATATCACTAAATACATGGGATTATTATTTATTTCTAAAAACATAGTCGCCTACTACAAGCTAAAGAATATCACATTGTCAATAAGGATGGCTACTTCCAGAATTATATTCCTCAGTCCTTTTTCAAGAAAATCAAGTAATCTTTATGCCAAAACTTGCACTTTCAAAATGTAAGTTAGCATCCAGGCACTACAAGGAATACGCGCACATAGCAATGGTTAAGGCGACACAACTTCGTTGCTGTAAAATTGCAAAAAGCATCGCAACAAGCATCGAGCGCAGACCATCGATTAAACGATGAGCAAACCGACATTTTTTTCGACGTGTGGCAGGACGGGATGTGGCAGGCTCATAGTGAGTGTCCGTAAAGTGATGGTTTAAAAAAGCATCGCATAAGTGATGCTTTCTTGCATCGCATAAGTGATGGTAAATAACATCGCTTATACGATGGTAAATTTAGTGGTTTTTCAAATGCCTTACCATTGCTTACATGATGGCATGTTGACAGAAAAAAATTAAAATTTTGGAGGCTCTTCGATCCGCATGTTCATACATCTCATCGAAGAGCTCTCCAACATTCGCAATTGCGCTGTGCTCACGATCTAAAACAAGTATATGGAGAAGTATTGTTTTGCCTAATTTGTATCCTATTGTCTCTCTCTATCCATGTTTCTCTCTTTCTACCTCTTCCTCTCTTTCAACTCTCTCTCTCTCTCTCTCTCTCTCTCTCTCTCTCTTTATTGCAAGTTATTCAAGAAGATAACCAAGCAATAAATATGGCTAACTATTGTACATAGTGTTTCCATTCTTTGTATATCATTTGATTTTTGTTATTTTCATTAGTTAGCATACTCACACTTATTGAAATGCACATATACACTTATAGATGATGAAGATGCATATTCACACAGATACACATATACATATGCACATACACACACATATATACACACACATACATGTGCACATACACTTACACATACACACACATACACATGCATATGCACAAACATTTCTAAAACCACATAAAAAGACTTGCATGCATGCATTATTGCATATATATATATATATATATATATATATATATATATATATATATATATATATATATATACATATATATATACATATACATATACATATACATATACATATAGATATACATATACATACACACACATATATATATATATATATATATATATATATATATATATATATATATATATATATATATATATATTTATTTATACACATATACATATACATATACATATACATATACATATACATATACATACACACACACACACACACACACATATATATATATATATATATATATATATATATATAAATATATATATATATATATATATATATATATATGTATGTATATATATATATATATGTATATATATATATATATATATATATATATATATATATATATATATATATATATATATATATATATATATATATATATATATATATATACACATACACATATATATGGACATATGTACACACACATATACACATACACACACATGCACATACATACATATACACATATACATGCACATACACACATATACACATACACTTACACATATGCATGCACATACATATACACACACATACACATGCACATACACATATACACTTACACATGCACATGCACATATGTACACACACATATACATGCACATACGTACACACATATGAATGAATTATATAATTAAAGTACGAAAACACATGCCTAATATAAACAATAATAACAATCAATAGAACATAACTTTGCATTACTTAATACCATACACACAATTCAAAACATAACTGAAATGGACAATATATATATATATATATATACATATATATATATATATATATATATATATATATATATATATATATATATATATATATATATATATATATATATATATATATATATATATATATATGCGTGTGTGTGTGTGCGTGTGTGTGTGTGAATATATATCCAATGTCATAATCAAGAATCCTAATCATCATCATCATCATCCGCATTATGATCATCCTCATCCTCATCCTCATCATCATGATCACCCTGTGACGATCGAGATCATCCCTCCTGTGTCTGTCTCTCCACCTCATCCATATCTGCCTCTCCATAATACTCCTCTATTACATATAACAAACATAAATAACTAAAACAATTAAAACATCCATAAAAATAGAATAATGATATAAATTTTAATAGTACTCACAAAGGCATCCGGATGATCTTGCATATACTGGCTTAAACATCGATATGCAAAATGTGTAGCATACTCAATCTCATGTTTTGTAGGATATTTGACATAATCCTTTCCCTACATTGAAACAAATAAAAAGATTATTTTCTTTCATTTGAACTAAAATAAAAAATATAATCACAATAACACATGTACTTACAAATGTAGCTACAAAACCATGATGCCCCATTTGGCCTAGATGTGATATGTGGCGCAACTCAACTCTCTTCTTTGCTCCAATGTGTTTATTTAAAAAAAAGAAATACATAAATTAAATGTAAAAAGTTACTAAAATATATAAAAGTTATTAATATAAACAATTAATTTGTTTACCTTCTGCTGAGGAAATGACTCTTGAAGACATAGATGTCTATGGAAAAATTGCCACGTCTTAGGTGGTATGTTAGGTCCCCTCTTTTTTTTTTCCACCATACAATATCTATTGTTAATTTAATCTCAAATAGAAAAAAAGAATCATAACACATACACATTTATACACACACATACACATACACATACCCACATACACATATACATGCAAACATATACACATACATATATGCATACATATACACATATACATACATATAACATAAACACACATATACATATCCACATATATATGTACACACATACACATGCATGCATATACACTCATTCATACAAAATACATGCATTTATCCCATAATAATGTGTATTTGTGTATATGTGAATATGTTTGTATGTGTAAATGTGTATATGTGAATATGTGTGTATCTGTAAATATGTATATGTGAATGTTTATGTATGTAAATAATCAAATTATTAATATCTATTGATATATTTAGGTAGTGATGTGTGTGAATACAGTGGGACCGCCAGGGCACTTTTTTCCCTCTTTAGGAGGTTTTTTTCCCCCGGCTTGTATATACGCCTATTGCCCTAATGGGCTACTTATCTTTTTACATTCTCCAGTAATACATTCAGTATTGTGTGTTGTGCTCCAAGCTTCTTCTTCTTCCTTGTGCTGTTGGCGTGCTTCTGCAGACGTCTAACTCCAACAATTGGTATCAGAGAAGGTCGTCGCTTCATCTAGGGTGCCATCGACACTCCTCCGTTTGTAGTCTTAGAATCGCACGAATTTTGATGAGCATACTCAGCGTGTTTCGGAGATCAAAACAGCTTCGCATTTGTGGTGCCAAAATCGCGATCAGAGCTCGTTTCGGCCTCCGAACGCACTATCGCAGTGCTTGTGCAGGCTATTTCGTCTTTTTGTGCCAGAGGTATATACTAGTTTTGGTCCGCCAGTTTAAGCGTCTCGAAGTCTGCTACAGGTGTAGCAAAACTCGTCTGGGCAGTTTTGTTCAACTTTTGAGATACAGACAATTCTCTCCATCAAGGTATTTTAGTCACCGGCCATGGCTGAAAGCAGTGATGTATTCCGTATGTTGGCTGTTGAGGATAAGTTGGATGATACCAACTACTCATTATGGGCTTATATGATACGACATGTTTTGGTTGGAAAAGGATTATGGAACATTGTGCAGGGTGTTGAAAGATGTCCTGTTACACCTGTAACGACAGGTACTACAAATACAGGTGCTGGAGCTGATGAAGATGGTGTCGAAGATGATATTGTGCAGATTCCTGTTTGTGCTGCTATTTGTGTTGCACCTACTGCAGAGCAGATTCATTGGGATGGCAGAGATGCCCAGGCACATGCATTGATAGCTTTGTCTGTCAAGCATGCCATTATTCCTCATATTCGCTCTTGCAGAACAGCTAGGGATGCTTGGGATACACTTACCATATTGTACAAAGCTAGGAATGAGGCTCGTGTTGCTTACCTCCAAAAAAAGTTGGAGAGTGAGCACATGAATGAAGGTGATTCTATGGACAGTTTCCTAATGAAGATCAAAGATTTGAAGGAACAGTTGATTTCTGCTGATGAGGTTATACCAGATAGCTTACTTGTGCAGACCGTTCTGAATGGTCTTCCTGGTTCATATCAGAGTTTTGCTTCTACTCCTCGATTGATGATGAAAGGCAATCTGAATGCCTTATCGTTTGAGGAGTTAGTCTCTGTTTTGTTGTAGGAAGATCAGTCCAGGCAGAAGAGGTCCATTATGCGTGTTGCAGATCAAGCTTTCCTGGCTAGTCAGAAGGGCAAAGGAAAATGGAGCTCTTCTACTAGTAAGCAGAAATCTACAAATGCTGCACATTCGAAGAACCAGGATAGAGATGAGAAGAAATCAGAAAAGCATAAATTGTTTTGCAAGTACTGTAAAGGGAATGATCATATCATAAAGAACTGTCCAAAACTGCCTGCAAAAGAGGCAAAGAAAAAGGAGGCCGGAATGGTTGTTGTAGAAGCCTCTACACCAAAAACAGAGTCTGCTAATCTTGTGCAGGAAGAAGAATGTGCATTTACTACTGTTTGCAGTTTTGACCCATCTTCTCATGAGCACTGCATGTCAGCAGTGGACTCAGATGTTTGGTACTTTGACAGTGGGGCGACCAAACATATTACCTCGCAACGCAGTTTCTTCTCTTCACTCGAGCTTGCCCCTACAGGAAATACTGTCACATGCACCAACAACTCCTCTTATCCTGTTATGGGAGTTGGTAAGATCATTCTGACTACTGCTGATGGTAGTTCTTTCACCTTGTCAGATGCTTTATTTGTGCGAGGGATCAATAGGAATCTGTTATCAGTTTCTCCATTAGCCAAGATTGGCTTGGTTGTGAAATTTGTTGATCACATATGTACAGTTCATGATCTATCAAATGGCGATGTTATTATTGCTTCTGGCATTTTATGTCGTGGGCTGTATAAGCTCATAGAGTATGAAAGATCTGTGAATGATTCGGCATGTGCAGTTCATGATTCTTAGGCTATGTCAAATGCAAAGCTTTGGCATGCACGCTTTGGTCATCTGAATTTTGCTAATTTGCTACGCCTGCAAAAATCTCATTTGGTGTCTTCTCTTCCCAAGCTTGAGGCACCTGGAAAACATGTATTTGAAGGCTGTATTATAGGCAAAATGCAGCATTCCTCCTTTCCAAAAGATGGTTCAGTTCGGGCTACGCAAAAATTGCAGCTTGTACATAGTGATGTATGTGGTCCTATGCAGACACCCTCTTTTGGGAATTACCTTTACTTCGTGACTTTCATTGATGATTTTTCCAGGCATGCATGGGTATATCCACTCAAAGCAAAGTCGGAAGTGTTCATGTGCTTTAAACAGTTTTTGGTTTTGGCTAAAAATCTGTCAGCATGTAAAATGGGCACCCTTTGTTCTGATCGAGGGGGGGAATATATGTCTTCTGATTTTAATGCATTTCTGGTTGAACGTGGGATAAAACACCAGTGTACAGTGCCCTATACACCTCAACAGAATGGAGTTGCTGAACGGAAGAATAGGTCACTCATGGAGATGGCGAGGTGTATGGTCAAGAGTCAGGCTTTACCACATAGTTTCTGGCTTGACTCTGTCATGTGTGCAGCATATGGACTTAACAGGTGTCCCACTAAAGTGCTGTAGTCTATCACTCCATATGAGGATTGGCATGACCGCAAGCCATCTGTTGCTCATCTGCGTGTTTTTGGTTGTTTGGCATATGCATTAGTGCCTGAACAACATCGCAGAAAATTGGATGATAAGGCAGTAAAATGTATTTTTGTTGGGTATAGTTCTGAAAGTAAAGGCTATCGTCTGTATCATCCACAGACTAAACACATTCTCGTTAGCCGTGATGTTGTCTTTGTGGAAGATGCTATTCAGCCATTGCTTTCATGTACTAAGGAGACATCTGTTAGCTCCAAAGACATGTATGATACCTTGATGCCTCTTTTTACAGGTGGAGAGTCTAGTGCTGGTCCTAATGAGGCAACTTCTCAACCTTTGTAGGTTTCATATGATGATGCAGATCATTCTATTTCTGATGCAGATTTACATGATGCACTTGTTGATGAGAGAGATGATATTGAGCAGGCAAAAACTATGCCAAAATGGCTGGTGCAGACTTTGTGTGACAGCAAATTAGATGCACCTTTGTCATATCGTACTCGTTCAGGCTCTCATAGTGCCTCCTTTGCATCAGATTGCTATGCTATGGCTGCGTCTAGTCTCTGTGATGAGAATGAGCCTATTTCTTTTGATGAAGCACAAAATTCAGAAAATTGGATGGCTGCCATGCAATCTGAATATGATGCTATAATGAAGAATGGTACATGGTCTTTATGTGACTTGTCTCCTAGCAAGAAGGCCATTGGCACTAAGTGGGTATACAAGCTGAAGCGTAAACGTGATGGTACAGTTGACAGGTATAAGGCTAGGCTTGTTGCAAAGGGTTATGCGCAGGAAAGAGCATTGATTTTGATGAGACCTTTGCACCTACATGCCGTATGACTACTGTTCGGAGCATTTGTGCACTTGCAGCCCATCATGGTTGGAATGTACATCAGTTGGACATTAAAACAGCATTTCTGAATGGTGACTTGCATGAAGAAATGTATGTTTTTCAGCCCCAAGGCTTTGTGCAGAATGGGCATGAAAACCAGGTGTGCATCTTAAAGAAGGCATTATATGGTTTAAAGCAAGCACCACGTGCTTGGTATGAGAAGATACATGCCTATCTAGTTGCACATGGTTTTGTGAATAGTCCAACTGAAAGCACCTTCTATGTTAAGCGTGCTCATGATGTGCTTCTGATCGTTGTTGTCTATGTTGATGACATGCTGCTCATTGGTACTATGGAGAAGCATATTGCTGATTTCAAGGCTGATTTGCATGCCTCATTTGAGATGTTTGATTTGGGGCATTTGCATCACTATTTGGGCATTGAGTTTATGCAAGTTGATGGTGGAATGGCTTTGTGTCAAATGAAATATATTGACACACTATTGCAGCGTTTTGGCCTTGAAGACTGTAAGCCTATTGCCACTCCTATGGAGACAGGTTTACGATTGAGTCTTCATGATGCTGGAGATGCATTTGATGTTGTTCTCTATCAGCACGCTATTGGATGCCTGATTTACTTATGCATTACTCGGCCAGATATTCAGTTTGCTGTCTCACAGATGGGCAGGTTTATGCATTGCCCACGAGTCACACATTGGAAGGCGGTTAAGCGCATCTTTCACTACTTGAGTGGTACTCGGCTACTTGGGTTGTTTTATCCCAAGGGGGGATCACTACAGCCAGATTTGCATGCTTTTTCTGACTCTGATTGGGCTGGTTGCTATGACACTCTTGTGTCCACCAGTGGTTTTTGCTTCATGCTTGGTAGCTCATGTATATCTTGGTTGAGCAAGAAGCAGCCTACTGTGGCCACTTCTAGTTGTGAGGCTGAGTATAGGGCAGCTTTCACAGCAATTGTTGAGTGTGTGTGGCTCAGACGCCTTATGGCTGATTTGGGTGCTGACCAGTCTTCTGCCACCACCATATTCACTGACAGTCAGAGCGCATTGGCAGTTGCGAGGAACCCTCTGTTCCATGCTCGCACTAAGCACATTGAGGTGCATTACCACTATGACAGGGAGAGTTTCTCTGCTGGGGAGATCAGCTCGGCATATGTGCCCACACAAGAGAACATTGCAGATCTTTTCACGAAGGCTCTGCCTAGGGAGAAGTTTGAAGCTTTCCGCAAAGCTTTGGGCTTACTTCCTTTTGTGGAGTGATTTCCACATAGCTTGGCACTTCCTTATACATGAGTGCCAACTCCTTGTTCACCGCATCACTCCTAGGTGGATTTGTTGATATATTTAGGTAGTGATGTGTGTGAACATACTAGGACCGTCGAGGCACTTTTTTCCCTCTTTAGGAGGTTTTTTTCCCCCGGCTTGTATATACGCCTCTTGCCCTAATGGGCTACTTATCTTTGTACATTCTCTAGTAATACATTCAGTATTGTGTGTTGTGCTCCAAGCTTCTTCTTCTTCCTTGTGTTGTTCGCGTGCTTCCGCAGACGTCTAACTCCAACAATATCAAATACCATTATTTACAGATTTCAATCAATCAGATGGAACTCCACCACCGTCTCCTAAAGTGCAAGGACTATATATTGTATGTATATCAAACTTTTACTTTTAAATATATTTGATAGATACATAACTAATATATTTCTTTTTTTCTTGTTATAATCAGATTCTGATCAATCAGAGGGTACTCCACCACCTCCATGCAATGACCTCACATGTGTCCTCTGATAGGAATTATGATGAATTTTACTATCAAGAGCAAATTATATGTTGGTGTAAGTCTTGCTATGGAATGTATCAAAGACCACGATTGGAATGTATTGAACATGAGGCAGAGTATGGTACTTTTGAGCGTGCACCATCACCTGGTCAACGTGATAATGCTTGGGTATGTATCTTTTCTATAAATTAATGTCATTATTTTATTCGAAAACCATATATAAAATCATATTACTGTTGATATATAGGAATAATTTCTCTATGATGATGATGATGATGATAATTTTTCTCATAATGTTAATATACCTCGTACACGTCATGGACTTGTTGTTCATCAATTACAAGCAGAGGTTTCTTAAAATCCTCTACCTTCTGGTTTAGAGAGTGAAACGGCTAGAGATTATCCATTGCTAGCTTGTGATCGTTCTCTAGTACAAACATATGATAGAAGAAGATATGAAGGATGGAATAGAGGACTACATCCCATAGATGGAGAGGTTTTCAACTTTTGGGGTAATCACTATATGATTGCTTCATCCACTATTACTAATGGTCTCTTTATTGTAGAGGATTTATATGTGCCTCCAACTCTGAAGTCACTCTTATGTGATTTTGTGGTCCTATATATGGATGGGGACACTACAACATATGAGGGGCAAACCGACGCTGCCTATACCGACGGTCACTTGCAGCATCGATATAAACGTTGGAAAAGTCCACTTAAAGATACCGACGGTCAAGTGACCGTCGGTATGAACATTTAAAACGGATCGTCGGGGTGTCGCGTGACCGTCGGTATAGGCGTTGATATAAGCATCCATATAAGCATCGGTATGGCCATTGGTATATGCGTCAGTAATTTACTGGAAGTTATCGATGCCCATACCGACACTTATATGGAGGCAGTGTTTTAAACATACGGGGAATCTGAAGCAAAGTTGAATATTTTTTCACGTGTTTGAGTATTGTTTGTCTTCTGTTGAACTTGCGCTCGTGAACCGAATTGCAACCTGCATTGTCTTGTGCACACACACATACAAAGATCTCTCTCTCTACACACACACACTCTCTCTCTCTATTTAGATCTCACATCTTGGTAAGTTGTGCACGTACTCTTAGCCTTTGTCTTTCTCTATGTTTTAGGTCTTATAATCTCTCTTCTCTTTGATTTTGCAAAAGTTCTTTGGTGTCGATTCTTTGGAATTTGACGATAGACGACATACATTACACTTTGATGACAACGATCCAAAAGAGGGACATACTTGTAAGTGATTGTTTTATTATCTATTGATAAAGAGAGAAAGAGAGAGAAAGTGAGAGAGAGAGATGTGAGAGAGAGATAGAGAGAGAAAGAGAGGAGAGAGAGAGAGAAAGGGAGAGAAAGAGAGAGAGATAGAGAGAGAGATAGAGAGAGAGATGAGAAAGAGAGAGATAGAGAGATAAAGAAAAAGAGAGTGAGAGATAAAGAGAGATGAAAGAGAGGAAGATAGAGATAGGAAGATAGAGCATATATACACACACACATACACACACACACATCTACACATCTACACATGCGTACATATACACATACATGTACACACATGGATCCTTACATACACACACATATACAGACATGCCCAGCTTACATACACACACATATACACACATGCATGCATACACACACACATACAAATATGAACACATGCATACACACATACATACACACACATATATACACATGCGTACATAAACATACACACACATGCATACACACATATATACACACACACATATACACACATACATACACACATGTACACACATGCATGCATACATACACACACTTATACACACATGCATGCTTACACACATATACACATATACACACATGCATACATACACACACACATGCATAGACACATACATACACACACATATAAGCACATATGCATACACACATAGATACACACATATACAGACATGCACGCATACTTACACACACATACACATATACACACATTCATGCATACATACACACACATACACATATACACACATGCATACATACACACACACATGTACACACATGCATGCATACACACACATATGTACACACATGTATACATACACACACATATACACACATGCATGCATAACTCACACGTACACACACATACATACGTACACACATGCATGCGCACACACACACATGAATGCATATACACATGCATACATACACACACATACATATATACTCACACATGCATACATAGACACACATACACATATACACACATGCATACATTCACACACACACATACATACACACATGCACACATATACACACACATAAGCTAGTGTTTTAATTAAGTATATATAATTAAATATATAAAATTTTGATTTTAAAGTTTTTTTTACATCGAATATAGAAAAATAGGATTAGGCTTTTCAAGCTATTTACACATACATACACATATACTTATATACATATACATACACAAACACATGCATACACATACACACATGTTTTAGGTCTAGGTCTTTTCGATTAGGGTTTTAGGGTTTTTACACATGCATAACATATATGCACACATACACATACACATATAATACATATATACATGTATATACACATGCATACAGAAATATACATATTTTAGGTCTAGATGTTTAAGATTAGGGTTTTAGGGTTTAGGCATACATATAATTCAATTACATTTATTTTAAGAGAAAATATAAAAAAAATAAGAAAAAAATCTAAATATAAATAAATAAATAAATAAATAAATATATATATATATATATATATATATATATATATATATATATATATATATATATATATATATATATATATATATATATATATATATATATATATATATAATAGGATAATTATATGGATAAATAAATATGAAAACAACTAGTTTTTGAATAAATAAATTAAATATGTATAATTAAATATATAGAAATAGGTTTAATTTTAAGGATTTTAATGAGAGTAAATATATATACACATACACATACACATACACACATATACTTACACACATATCTATATACAAATATATACACACACACACACACACACACACATATATATATATATATATATATATATATATATATAAATATAAATATATATATATATATATATATATATATATATATATATATATATATATATATATATATATATATATATATATATATATATATATATATATATATATATATATATGCATACATGTATACATGTTTTAGGTCTAGGTCTTTCTGATTCGGGTTTTAGGGTTTTAACACCTACATAACATATGTACACACATACACATACAAATATAATACATATATACATGTATATACACATGCATACAGAAATATACATATTTTAGGTCTAGGTCTTTAAGATTACGATTGTAGGGTTTAGGCATACATATAACTCAATTAAATTTATATAAAGAGAAAATATAGAAAAAAATTAAGGAAAAAATCTGAGTATATAAATAAATATATATATATCAAATAGGAAGTTCCTGAAAGTTCTAGTCCATCTTCTTACTCATATAATCCCAGTCCTTATACATCACATGTAATCTTATTAGTGGTACGAGATTTTTAGTCTACTTAATTTTCTTGTTGTCTACGCATTTCTTTATGCATTATATGCTTAATCATGCAGACTTTTTATATACACATATACAAGAGAAAAAGGAAATTGAAACAAAAAGCATTTCACCTTTGTAGTGTTGAAATCCCCTTTGAATCTGCATTTTGGATCATCTTTGTTTCTTCATTTTGAATCATCAACCTTCACTTGTTGATCTAGATTTCCTGTTTCTTTCTTAAAATCAAACCTAAAAACATTAGTTATATACATTTCTATTTACAAAAACATTTTTAAGGTTTATAGAGTTTTATTGAATGAGACTCTCCCTTCAAACCCACCTTCTTTGATACATGCTCACCAAAGAAGTTGTGCTTGAAAAGAAGCCACCTCTAGATTGCATTAATTAGGGAAGTATTCTTAAACAAGGTACATAGGTGGACAAGCCATTTCATTTTCTTGTCCATTCCTTGTAAGATTGTTTGACATATATTGCTCTTGGAGAATTTGAAAATCCATGATTTAATCATTTGAGCATAGCCACCTTTGTTCATGATCCTCTCACATGCATCATATGAGGATGCACATGATAAATGAAGAGCACATGTATAAAGCATTTTAAAATTCAATTTGTTTAAACTATTGTTAAAAAGATCCTTCAAGCATAGATTTTGATCCATTTCATGCTTGAAATTGTTTGAAGGGTTTTTATCTTTTTTATTATCATCACCCGAACTTTCATCATCATTGCAATTGCGTCTTTGAATAGATTCATAAGTTTTGCAGTTTGAATAAGAAGAATCATCATCTTTTGATTGCAGTATATATCCATATTTTTCATTCCATTTGTCATGATTTCTTCCTACTTGAATGCCATTAATTATAGAATCTGCTTCTACCTCTAAGCTATCCAAAAAATCTTCATCATCATCTTTTTCTAGATTTACTTGCCCATTATCATGAAGAGACCCAATATCACTGAATCCAAGAAAGTCTTGATCTTCAATGTTATTTAAGACTTGCTTATCAAGATCAAACTCATCATAATTTTTACGCCTTATAGGACAATGGAGGTAGTTTGTCGGCAACGTAATTTCTTTATTTAAAATGCCATCATAGAATTCTTTGTATCTCTCAATCCTTTCTTGCTCATCCTCTTTGGAGGATGTATTTTCGCCACACTCATCATTCATTTCTTCAGTCATGGACTCTTGCTCTACATGATCATTTATATGTCCCTCTTCATGGAGTACAACATCATTCACATACATACCATTGTATTGAAGCTCAATCAGTAACTCATTCTTACTCCTATGATTAGGATCACTCTCATGTACCTCTAACGACTCATTTAATGTGGCATCACTCAAGACTATTTCACAATCTTGATCTTGGTCTAAACGATCAGTAGGCTTAGCATCATGCTCTTCATTATCGACATACATATCATTCTCTAGAGGACTCATCATTTGCATGTCCTTCTAATTGACATCATGCTCACTTACATTCTCTTCATACAAATCAATCATTTGGCTATACTTTATATTTGAATCATATGCTTGTAGAGATGTTTCACTATCAGATGACATCAAGTAGTTCCTCAAATATTTCTTGGTTTCATTTGTTAAGGAACTATATTGCTCTTGGTCTTCACACAGACTCATTGTATTATATTGAGATGTTTTATTTTCAATCTCCTTTTTATCATCTTGACTTCCCGTAGATATCTTAAAATCTTGGTTATTATCATATCTTGTTTCTTTGTTTGTTTGATTATCATCCCTTAGAAGTGAGGAGTCTATCAGATTATAGGAAGCCTCATGTTGTTTTCTTGGTGTGTTTTTTTATTTTTGTTTTGTTGTATGTTTGATATTGGTTTGATTTCTACAGATATTAAGTATTAGTTAGCTATGGAAGTATTACGTCATTAGGAAAATGGGAGGACCAAATTTATCTCGAAGATTTTGAAGGATGGAAAAATAATTCTAAAGGATGGGCACATTCTCTCAGCCCATCCTTTAAAACTATTCATGCATCTTTCAAAATCTTCGAGATAAATTTGGTCCTCCTATTTTTCAAATGAAGTAATACCTCCATAGCTAACTGATACTTTATATTTGTAAACAAATATGTAAGCGTAAGTAAGCAAGGCAGATAATAGATTGACTATAAAATGGGAGACAATTAGACTATTCAATGGTCTAGATATCTATATGAAAGTCTACAAACCACAATAAACAAAGAGTAAATTATAAATGAAATCAAATATACACAAGAACACATGCATAAATACACATACATACATACACATATATATACACATAAACATACATATACACATGTTATGAGAGTAAAGTCAAATTATACATACCTATATCGAATGAAGATATCTTGTGCATCTAACCTTTGGAATTGTCTGCCCAACCTTTAGAATCTTCTTGACACATCTGCTTCTCCTATTCTAGTCGACCTAATACCTACGCCACTAACTCTTTTATGAACTTTGCATACAAATAGTAAGTATGAGTTAGCTATGGAGGTATTCAGTCATTTGAAAAATAGGAGAAGTAAATTTAGCTCGAAGAATTTGAAGGATGGAAGAATAATTTTAAAAGATGGCTGGACACAAATTGTTCATTCGATGCAGGTTTTTGTTCTTACCTTAGCTACGATAAGAACAAGAACTTGCATTGAATGAATACTTCATGTCCACCCATACTTTAGAATTATTCATCCATTTTCCAAAATCTTCAAGAGAAATTTTCTTGTCTAATTTTCAAATAACCTAATACCTCCATAGTTAGCTGAAACTTAATCCTTGTAAACAACTATGTAAGTCTTAGTTAGCAAGGTAGGTAATAGATTGACTATAAAATGGGAGACAGCCAAACAATTCAGTGCTCTAAATATGAAAGTCTGCAAACCACAATATAAAAAAAGAAAAATTAAAAACGAAATCAAATATACACAGCTACACATGGATAGATACATATACATACATACATACACATTCATACATACATACACATGCATCCATACATACATACATACATACATACATACATACATACATACATACATATATATACACACATACACATACATATATGCATACATGTATGCATACGTATATATACATACCTATACACCTATAAAACACATGTACACATATACATACATATACACATACGCATACGTATATGCATGCACATGCATATACACTTCCACATACTCATACACCTAAGCATACACATATATAAAATTATATGCATATATATGTATATTTATTTATTTTTTTATATTAATATGTCTTTTTTTTCATGAACTTATAGGTTATTATCCAAATAGTTTTTACCAAGTCAAAATATTCTTCCTACCTCACATGATGAAATGAAGAAGATAATCAACAGCATTGATATAGATTATCAATGTATGAATGCATGTCCTAACGATTGTATTTTATATAGAGGTGAATATGGAGGCTCTTTGAGATGTCCCAAATTTCAATCTCCTCGATATAAGGACGAAGAAGGTAAAATCCCAAAAAATGTATTGAGAGAATTTTTGTTAGCTCCGGATTAGACATATGTTTCAATGCCCCAAATTATCAAATCTTTTTACATGGGGACATGATCATAAAAGTACTCAAGGAATAATCAGAATTCCTCATGATAGTGTTGCTTTTCGGCATATTGATTCTACATGGCCTGAATTTGCACAAAATCCACAGAATCTAAAGTTAGGAGTTGCATTAGATGGGGTTAATCCATTCTCCATGAAATCCACTAAATGATCAACATGGCCAATGGTAGTCATAAACTACAATCTTTCGCCATATCTTAGAATTAAAAAGGAACATTTAAAGCTTTCACTTTTAATCCCAGGAAAACGACAAGTTAAAGATATGAATATATATCTTGCTCCTCTCATTGATGATCTGCAAGAGTTATGGACAGATATTACTATCATTGATGTATCGAAAAGCATCAATCAAAGACCTATTACGGTTCCTGGTATTGTGGCTTGGACTATTCACGATTTTCCAGGATATGGTGTTTGTTCACGTATTGATATATTTTTTTAATTCAATATGCATATAAATAAATATGATTTAATCTAATTAAATTTTTATCATTCTCATGATGCAAGAATATCTACTAAGGGTTATAAAGCTTGTCCATATTGTGGTAATTGGTTGAGATCAATCTATAGTAATAATCTCAACAAAAATATTTATCTTTTGACATCGATGATTCTTGCCTGATGATCATCCATTAATATCTAAAAGAGCAATGATACATTTTAATGGAAAGCTTCAAACAGGTTAGTGTCCAAAACCTATGATGCCCATGGATTGGTATAAAAAATGGACAGATGAACCTTTGATAGATCTAGAATCAGAAATCTTTAGTGATGATGAAGATAAAGAGTATGTGAAGAGTGCTATAGAAAAATTGGCACTGACAGAGAACATATCAATATGGTATTCTTTGGAGTATGGGAAAGAGTTAAAAAGTATGTCATCTTCTTGATCCTATGAATATGTTCAAGCATATTGGTTATTCACTATGGTAGCATCTTCTTGGACTAAAATATACCATAACATCAAGGAATGATTTGCAAGATCAAAACTGAAAACCAAAGTTTTGGCCAGTTTTTTATAGACATCGACAGGAAACGACTTATGCACCCCCTCCTTTGGTACTTACAGCAAAAGAGATACAAACTATCAACAATAGGATTCAATTGATTCGGACTCCTACAGGATATGGAGCATCTTTCCAAAACATGTTTACTATAGATGATAAAAGCTTATCTGGGTTAAAGACCCATGACTGACATAACTTTTTGAAATATATTTTACCTTTGGTGATCGATGGATGTACAAAGAAAGGAGTACGAGATGTAATCTATCATTTCGGATCGCTTATAAGGTAATTATCATACTTTTATAGTTAATATATATGAATATTTGATATCTTTTATTTTTTAATTAACTTCTTTATAATTTTTTTTATGATATGTGTAGGTGAATTACATCAAAAGAGATTGACAAAAATTTGATCCCACAAGAAAAGGTGAATGCAAAGAGCTACTATGTTTGATGGTGAACGAGCTTCCTACTCTGTTTTTTGATATTCAGGTTCATATATTAGTCCATCTTGTAGATGTAATAGAAATTGCAGGTGTAGTCCATCTTGTAGATGAAATAGAAATTGCAGGTGTTGTCAACACTAACTTTCAATGTACAAAACTCATGTGAAAGGGCTTATGACTTTGTGTACAATTAATGATATAAGCACAAATGCTAGTATTATTTATTTATTTATTTTTCTAATATAATGTTGGACGAATCCAAGAGGTATGCTCTACAACATTTTGATTACGAAGCGTTTATCAAAAAGTTAGTTCGAAAGTCTGGATCGTATAACAACGATGTCATCAATTATTAGATATTTTTGTGCAAAGTCATGCTAAACAATGAGAATCAATTCCGTGCAAAACATGATAAGAATGGGATCTTAAACTTTATGATGGTGAGAATTTGTGTAAACATACGTTTATGGGATCTTAGATGCACTGTGAAACCCTTTCTCAAAGGAACAACGACAGATGTATGATATATCTGCGCCTCCTAAAGTCAACAAAGACACGCTTAAATGCAGAGCATGCAACAATTCAAGAAAGAGATCATACCATGCATTAATAAAGTGTGATGCATTCCCAATATTATTGCATAGAGATATGGTATACATATTATATCAATGCATCATAATTCATCACCAATGTGTACATATGCTGGATGGTTCAAAGCCACACGTCCCTGTAATGACTTAAAGCTCATCAATCATTCGTACAATTTCTCTTTCATGAACCTTCTCAGATATTCTTATCAACAAATGTAACAATAATCAAATAGCCGAGCAGCCTTTACTGTATAAATATAAGGAATATATAAGCGAGATCGTTCTTCTTAACTACGTATAAGACATTCATAGACGTTCTTTCACATGTATTGTCAAATCATGCTGATCAACGCATCATATCTGCACACCCAAGAGAAATTATTTTTATATAGGTTACGTGATTCTATGCATATAATTTCTAGTAGTAATGTGTGCATCTTTAGAATCTTCAAATAATCGTAGGAAATTCCTATGTAAAACAACCTCAACTCATAAATTAACCACATAAGTCTTTTCTACCAAGTACATGAGAGATTTCATAACTCCTTGCATAGAGACACTATACCTGCATATATGAACGTATTGTTGATCATAGATGAGTGTCATAGAATACGTAAAGGCTTCGCAGCCGAATATATATATCCGTATGTATCTGAAAGACATATCACAAACAAATGTCTCCTACACACATGTAGGTTTTATCATTCATGCCCCATTTGTATATTCTCTACATGTGAACCTGTATCTTCACATATATTGTTAGTGTGAATCAATCACATAACATAACAGTGTGTGCATCTGTACGATTAAAGATATGATCTCAGAAGACCTGCAAAGTTCTGAAGATTAAGTGAACATCAAATCATGAATCAAGCTTTGATCAAAATCAGCAGCGTGAAAGCTTTTATGTGGAGATAAAGTTCACAGAAACACATAAGCCTCTCCTAATGCATGTGCAAGTTCTTTTTTCATGGTGTTAAGAGATAATTTAACACTATTGGGCAAGCAAAAACGAATCACACTAATGAAAGATTGATTATCATGCACATGTGCTTTAGTCAGTCACAACTTCCTTCTGTCTTTCAAATGAGTTACTTGAAACCAACAATAGAAGAAAATCCTGATGTCACACTATATAATACATTTTGACTTCCTGCAGAATCCAAAACAACACAATCATCCAAAAAAATAAAAGAGCAACTCAAAATAAATGATTACGCTTGCCATCTGGAATTTCATGTTGACACAGCACATACCTGTAACACTTTCAAGATCATATATTTAAAATACTTTACCTTATCTACTCACTTCCGATACTCGTTTCTCCATATTTAGCTATTTTCATGACATAAACAATCTGCATCAGCATCAGAAATGATTTTCTCAGCAACAAGTTCATATGATGATGCTGAGATCATGATTAAATAGCATATCACTATCCCAAGTTGATTCAGTCTTCACACATATATTCAAAGAATTAGTGATTTACATGGACACTTGGATCAAACTAAAAGCATTATTATCCTTGATTACACTTCCGTTACTTTAACTATTTGATATCAATACACACACTTCTTTAATTTGATCTTCCAAGACCTGAATCAGCGATCAGAATTAAGTTTTAGAAATAGAACTCGTTGTCTGCTTTGCATGATTTATCACAGAAAAGTAAACCAGAGTAATTTTTGAACGATACAAAACTCTTTCAAAAAAAACAACGTTGCCTTCTTTGTGAAATACACCAGAGCAAACTATATATCTCAGTACGTATGTTGATCCCTGTCATGGTAAACAGAATAAACAAAGAGATATTTTATATAGTTTGCCATTGACGGTTTCTTAAAATTTGCACATCCTCTGCAGCAACATAATACGCGCATTATCAGAATTTAATTGAAGATACACACTCGTAATCTCTCACGTTGAATCTGAATTAAAAACAGTTAATTTCAAAATAAAAACAATAGATATTTTAGACCATAAATCAATCAGAATTTACTTGTTTCTGTCTGTGTAGAACAGGAAGCGCAACATCGTTATTGTTGTTGAGAAAGAATCGAAGAAGACGATTAGCGCTGATAAGCTTAAAGTTATCTAATATGTCGGAAGCAAAGAACTCACCCACTTTTCTTTAATTTTCGTAGCTTTACAAGTTTAATAAGAGAAATATCTTCGTCACAGCATATACTGATAACTTTCGCAGCATCTACTGTCTTCAAACCACCATGTCAGAGGATGTTTCTTCAAATTTGTGCTTCTTCTGCGAGATAAGCATAATGAAATGGCCTCCCATTTCTCAGTAGCGACACCCTCTTTATATATTGTAGGCCCACCTCCTCTGGCACCTTTCCATGCAAATCTTCCAGATAACTTTAGTTTCTTCATGCACATGCTCGCCTTATCTGTTGTTGGACATCCTTTCTCCAAACGATCTCTGAAGAAATCATGCGCCACTTTTTTCTTTATGCAGAACTAAAATTAATTGCTTTACCTGAAGTTAAACGTCTTGTTTTCAAGGAAAAAGCTATGGCGGTGTGGCATCTCTTTCATTCTTCCTTTTTTGAGTACCAAGAATATAAATCATAGTTAGACTTCCACTTCAACTTCAAAAGCCATCCTTTACGTTTTCCAACATGGACAATAGTTTTTGACTCAATGCAAAACATTATATCAGAATCTGCAGCCTCAATTATGGACATATAATGGGGTTAATAGAATACGAGATCATATATTACTAGTCATTAACAACTGCACTATAGATCATGATATTCGGATTCTCTGAGTGTTTGCTTCAAAAAATATTTTGAATTGAGGAAAGAAGAAGCGAGATTAGAGATTAAAATCTCTACGACACTCACCCCCACCAAACCTGTGCTTCCTCGCCTTATGCACGGCCATGTATTGGGCCCTATAAAATGCATACTTTTTAAAGTGCATAGAGAAAGCAAACATGGTGCAATGAGCAAGGTAAAAGGTTTCTGATAGTGAGGCTTGTGCACTCACTCACATACATAGCAATGTGATTATACATTCATCCTTTCAGTCTCTCATATGTGCATGAGTAAACTCAACCGTGCCTTTGCATGGCCATGATGCGGGCCCTATCATATGCATACTTTAAGTGCATCAATAACATAATGGTGCAAAAATCGAGGTTTTATGATATCTAAGCAAGGAAACTCTCAATTCTCACAATTCCACTCTCTCACAGATGCAATCTATCTTCCTTACTCATAACTACACTCTTTCTATTCTCTCAGAACTTGATTCATTAACTTTTCAACGATGATTACCTATTTATCTAATGTGCAGATGGACATGCTTCCATTGGTTTTAAAAGATGTGCTTTCTACACATTTGTACATGCATACTTGGTGTGCAATGCATCTCAAAATAGGTGCAAAAAAGATTTTGGTTAACAGGAGAACTAAGAAAAAAGACAAGGCTTTTTGATCTTCTCTTTAGTTCCCATTTCCATTGCCTTCCTTCGATCCTCTCCTGCATTCAAACACTAAACACGTGATAAGAAATATCGAATCAAAATATTCATATATTCACATATAATTCATGAAAGGACTTTATGGTATGTATAGATGATTCAAAAACTGTTGCTCTTCTATCCAAAACTTTGATTAGTACCTGTTATCAAAACCCTCATAAAGGTCATTAGTATAAAATAATCATCAAATTAAGCATTGCTTAAAAAACTCATTAATTCAACCTTTTTCCTTTAATTAAAACTTACCTTTTGATGAGGGAGATGGTATACTCCTGTTCATATTTACCTTTTGATGAGGGAGAGATAAAACTTCCGTGCTTGTGTTCATAATTATCTTTTGTTTAGGAAGAAATAAAACTCCTCGTGCTCGTGCTCATAATTATCTTTTGTTGAAGGAGAGATAAAACTCCTCGTGCTCGTGCTCGTAATTATCTTTTGTTTAGGGAGAGATAAAACTCCTTGTGCTCGTGCTCGTAATTATCTTTTGTTTAGGGAGAGATAAAACTCCTCGTGCTCGTGCTCATAATTATCTTTTGTTTAGGGAGAGATAAAACTCCTCGTGCTCATGCTCGTAATTATCTTTTGTTTAGGGAGAGATAAAACTCATCATTCATGTGTGTTTTTAATTCTGAGGGAGAACACTACAAAACTCCTGTTCATAATTACCTTTTGTTTTTGAGATTACCTGAGATTGCTGAGCCGTGGTGCTTCACGGCGGGTTCACCAATATGTCGGCGTGAAAGGGAAGGTCGGTGGATCATGCCAACCACCAGAAATACGGCACACATAGGGTGCTTGAAGCAAGCTCAAGTACTCTCAAAGACTCAAAAAGAATATCAGTAATTTAAATGAAAACTAAATATTAACATTCACATTAAAATAATTCATCTCTTCTTAACTGAGATTGCCGAGCCGTGGTGCTTCAGGTCGGGTTCACCAATATGTCGGCGCGAAAGGGAAGGTCGGTGGATCATGCCAACCGCCGGAAATACGGCGCACACAAGGTGCTTGAAGCAAGCTCAGGTACTCTCAAAGACTCAAAAAGAATATCAGTAATTTAAATGAAAACTAAATATTAACATTCACATTAAAATAAATCATCTCTTCTTAATGCATTTTAGAAAGAAATTGACCTACTTTTGACCGTCGATAATCATATGCATTATTGTTTAGACATGGACTTCGCAATACATCAGCTTTCAAGCAGTTCATCATATCTGTTTAACATTTTCATTGTCTCTACCCTTCATATTCTTGTGAGCTTTGGAAACAATTGAATTATCCTCGTTATTTCTTAATGAAACTCTTGTCCATTAAACATGTATTCATTCTATCGCATGAAAAACAAACTTTCAATGTACAAAACTCATGTGAAAGGGCTTATGACTTTGTGTACAATTAATGATATAAGCACAAATGCTAGTATTTTTTTTTTTAATATAATGTTGCACGAATCCAAGAGCTATGATCTAGAACATTTTGATTATGAAGTGTTTATCAAAAAGTTATTTCGAAGGTCTGGATCGTATAATAGCCATGTCATCAATTATTAGATATTTTTGTGCAAAGTCATGCTAAACAATGAGAATCAATTCCGTGCAGAACATGATAAGAATGGGATCTTAAACTTTATGATGGTGAGAATTTGTGTAAACATACGTTTATGGGATCTTAGATGCACTGTGAAACCCTTTCTCAAAGGAACAACGACAGATGTATGATATATCTGCGCCTCCTAAAGTCAACAAAGACAGGCTTAAATGCAGAGCATGCAACAATTCAAGAAAGAGATCATACCATGCATTAATAAAGTGTGATGCAATCGCAATATTATTGCATAGAGATATGGTTTATATATTATATCAATGCATCATAATTTATCACCAATGTGTACATATGCTGGATGGTTCAAAGTCACACGTCCCTGTAATGACTTAAAGCTCATCAATCATTCGTACAATTTCTCTTTCATGAACCTTCTCAAATATTCTTATCAACAAATGTAACATAAATCAAATAGCCGAGCAGCCTTTACTGTATAAATATAAGGAATATATAAGCGAGATCGTTCTTCTTCACTACGTATAAGACATTCATAGACGTTCTCACATGTATTGTCAAATCATGCTGATCAACGCATCATATCTGCACACCCAAGAGAAATGAATTTTATATAGTTTACGTGATTCTGTGCATATAATTTCCACTAGTAATGTGTGCATATTCAGAATCTACAAATAATCGTAGGAAATTCCTATGTAAAACAACCTCAACTCATAAATTAACCACATAAGTCTTTTCTACCAAGTACATGAGAGATTTCATAACTCCTTGCATAGAGACACTATACCTGCATATATGAACGTATTGTTGATCATAGATGAGTGTCATAGAATACGTAAAGGCTTCGCAGTCGAATATATATATCCGTATGTATCTGAAAGACATATCACAAACAAATGTCTCCTACACACATGTAGGTTTTATCATTCATGCCCCATTTGTATATTCTCTACATGTGAACCTGTATCTTCACATATATTGTTAGTGTGAATCAATCACATAACATAACAGTGTGTGCATCTATACGATTAAAGATATGATCTCAGAAGACCTGCAAAGTTCTGAAGATTAAGTGAACATCAAATCATGAATCAAGCTTTGATCAAAATCAGCAGCGTGAAAGCTTTTATGTGGAGATAAAGTTCAGAGAAACAGATAAGCCTCTCCTAATGCATGTGCAAGTTCTTTTTTCATGGTGTTAAGAGATAATTTAACACTATTGGGCAAGCAAAAACGAATCACAATAATGAAAAATTGATTATCATGCACATGTGCTTTAGTCAGTCACAACTTCCTTGTGTCTTTCAAATGAGTTACTTGAAAGCAACAATAGAAGAAAATTCTGATATCACACTATATAATACATTTTGACTTCTTGTAGAATCCAAAACAACACAATCATCCAAAAAACTAAAAGAGCAACTCAAAATAAATGATTGCGCTTGCCATCTGGAATTTCACGTTGACACAGCACATACCTGTAACACTTTCAAGATCATATATTTAAAATACTTTACCTTATCTACTCACTTCGGATACTCGTTTCTCCATATTTAGCTATTTTCATGACATAAACAATCTGCATCAGCATCAGAAATGATTTTCTCAGTAACAAGTTCATATGATGATGCTGAGATCATGATTAAATAGCATATCACTATCCCAAGTCGATTCAGTCTTCACACAAATATTCAAAGAATTAGTGGTTTACATCGACGCTCGGATCAAACTAAAAGTATTATTATCCTTGATCACACTTCCGTTACTTTAACTATTTGATATCAATACACACACTTTCTTTAATTTGATCTTCCATGACCTGAATCATCGATCAGAATTAAGTTTTAGAAATAGAATTCGTTGTCTGCTTTGCATGATTTATCACAGAAAAGTAAACCAGAGTAATTTTCGAATGATACAAAACTCTTTCAAAAAAAACAACCTCGCCTTCTTTGTGAAATATACCAGTGCAAACTATATATCTCAGTACGTATGTTGATCCTTGTCATGGTAAACAGAATAAACAAAGAGATATTTCATATAGTTTGCAATTGACGGTTTCTTAAAATTTGCACATCCTCTGCAGCAACATAATACGCGCATTATCAGAATTTGATTGAAGATACACACTCGCAATCTCTCACGTTGAATCATAATTAAAAATAGTTATTTTCAAAATAAAAACAATAGATATTATAGACCATAAAGCAATCAGAATTTACTTGTTTCTCTCTGTGTAGAACAGGAAGCGCAACAGCGTTATTGTTGTTGAGAAAGAATCGAAGAAGACGATTAGCGCTGATAAGCTTAAAGTTATCTAATATGTCGGAAGCAAAGAACTCACCCGCTTTTCTTTAATTTTCGTAGCTTTACAAGTTTAATAAGAGAAATATCTTCGTCACAGCATATACTGATAATTTTCGCAGCATCTCTTGTCCTCAAACCACCGTGTCAGAGGATGATTCTTCAAATTTGTGCTTCTTCCGCGAGATAAGCATAATTAAATGGCCTCCCATTTCTCAGTAGCAACACCCTCTTTATATATTGTATGCCCACCTCCTCTGGCACCTTTCCATGCAAATCTGCCAGATGACTCCAGTTTCTTCATGCACATGCTCGCCTTATCTGCTGTTGGACATCCTTTCTCCAAACGATCTCTGAAGAAATCATGCACCACGTTTTTCTTTATGCATAACTAAAATTAATTGCTTTATCTGAAGTTAAACCTCCTGTTTTCAAGGAAAAAGCTATGGCAGTGTGGCATCTCTTTCATTCTTTCTTTTTCGAGTACCAAGAATATAAATCATAGTTAGACTTCCACTTCAACTTCAGAAGCCACCCTTTACGTTTTCCAACATGGCCAATAGTTTTTGACTCAATGCAAAACATTATATCAGAATCTGCAGCCTCAGTTATGGACATATAATGGGGTTAATAGTATACGAGATCATATATTACTAGTCATTAACAACTGCACTATGGATCATGATATTCGGATTTTGTGAGTGTTTGCTTCGAAAAATATTTTGAATTGAGGCAAGAAGAAGCGAGAGTAGAGATTAAAATCTCTACGACAACGCGCATGGACCAACAAGGCTTCTTCAAAAATAAGAGATGAGGTATTATCAGGTAAGGGAGTTTCATTTTTATTTACATTTGAAGAGAAAAATGATGTTTCTACTTTTGTAGCATATAACAGTGAATGCATGCAAGGATTCCTTAGCGAGTACGAACAGGAACTTCAAAATCTCTAAAGTAAAAGGCAAAGAAACAAAAGATATAGATGTAATCTCGATAATAATGAGATTAAAAATATATCTTCTTTCATGGATTGGCTATATAGTTGTTTGCAATACGCCAATGCAAATAATTAAGAAATCTCAAATGAGTAGAGAGAGTTGATGATAGGTAGTGAACAAAAGGAAATTTTATTTTAATAATATTTTGTTTTTTTCATATATGTATATTAGTTTCTATTTAATAATTTAATTTATTTTGCAGGCTAGAATGCTCACTAATATGTGGGCTTTTGGACGGCATATTAGAATCAAAGCCAGGGATTCTTTACGTAAAATAGAGGATTCTAGTATTGTTGCGTCTTTCCAGCAACTATCACATGCTAGCTCAAAAGACACGAACCTTATAGATGGCGAACTTGGTTACGTGGGAACTATCGTAGGTATCTATGAAATATGATTTCATACATTCAAACAAGTAGAAAAAAGTTTGTATTTTTTATGATAGATTTAATTATTTTTTTAAGCACCTAATAATGGGTCTTTGTTTTTATATATCTTGCTAGGTCATTTTGAAGGTTGACTTCTTTTGAGCCGAGTATAAAGGTAGTAATTCCACATTAAGAAAGTCACTATCTAGGTTTTGGGCAATTGATTCTTCCAAGGTAATGTGATCTCCTAAAGAACCATATATTCTTCCTAGGCATATTGAACAAGCATTTCTTATAAAAACCATGTTCAACCGAGAGGTAGGTTGTTAGAGAGATTGAAGAAAGTCCTCTTGATGATCCACCATCAGATATTGATACCTCAACATCTGAAAGAGAAATTAGAAGCATTATACGTGATAATGATACTAATCTTTTTGATGAAGAGGATAATACTTTGCATGCTGATTCTACTGATGATGAAGAGCAATTACCAAAAATCGATATTCATCCATCAATAGATGATGTCACTCATGAGAACATAGATTTAACAATAGAAGGAATAAATGAAATCAATAAGGATAATGAAGATGAGACTATATTGATGTTTTACCAAAAAGATGGAAATAATGAAAACATATGAGCATCTTAGATAGTAAATTCCACTCTAGTTATCGATCAATAACTTGAAGTTTCTGAATGGATATCAAATAATAGATTTTTTATTCAACTTGAATATTGATGAATCCTACTAGAGAGATGAAAATCGTGTTCTTTTAAGTTAGAACATGAAGCTCAGGGGTATGACTAATTAATTTATATATAGCTTTATCTTCGAGGAGAAAATTGTTTTTATTTATGTATGCCTATGTGTGTGTATTCATGTGTATTATATGTATACATGTGTAAATATGCATATATATGTGTTTCATGTATATGTATGTGTGTTCATGTGTGTGATATATGTATACATGTGTTAGTATGGATACATGTATATATGCATATGCATTTGTGTAAAATATTCATGTATTCATGTAATATATGCAAGTGTTTATAATTGTGTATGCATGTATAAGTATACATGTGTGCATGTAGGCATGTATATGTGATGTGTATGTGTATATATGTATATGTGTCTATGTATAAATGTGTACATGTAAATATGTATGCATGTATACTCCCGTTGGAAGGAATGGAGAAAGATATGGATAGAGGGCAAGGAAGCATCCAGAAGATGGGAAGCGGCCGCCTCTATCGAAACAACATTGGAGATTGTCTCTTGCTTGTCTCACGGCCCTAATACCACTTGTTAAAGATAGCGAAGCAAAAGCATGGCTATGGAGGTCGAGATAGAGAAAAACATATGCACAGATAAAAAAGAAAGTGCGCCTTTTTCATATAAAAAAGGGACTAATATATAGATGATGCTCTTGGCCTAGCCATTGAAGATGGTGCACATGAACATGCGTTTGTTGACAAAAGGTTCCCTGACAAAGGGTCACTGTTAAAGATAGGTCCTTTGGCAGGTATCTGACAAGTTTGGACGATATGACAAAGTTGGTTACTCTATCAGATCATTCATCAGGTGTGCAGAAACTCAAACTGATATGCTGACTAAATTATAAGCAATTTGTCCCCCAAATTTCAATATATGTACACGTGCAAACGGAAGAAGCACGAAAGCGATAACGAAGAACCAAGCTTATATGAAACCTGTAATACTCGGAATAGTTTTCACTTAGAGATGATAGAAACATATTGTAGAGACTTTTTCTTTTGATTGTAAACATATTCAGCAAACGACTAACTTTTTGACCCATGATTTGCTATGCCTAAGTAAATATTCGCTTTTGCATGATTATGTGTCTAGCAAACATCTTTGTGAAACCAAGTCTATGAAGAGTTTTCATGAAACACACATGCACAATTTCAGCTCCATGAAAAAATTCAACATAAATACTTCATAATTTTGTACTTGTGCCAGAATATGTCTCTTTGATGATCACCCTTTTTTCCGCTCTACCGATTTATGTAATGGCACATATGTTCCCCCTATGAATACTTGCACTCTAACGCTAAACTTTTTTTCTTCCTATATTTCTCTATATTTGTCATCATAGTTAAAGATATATGAAGCTAATTTTTATATACACAAAATTATGGATGATGCAAGAAATTTTGCCAATGATAGAATAAATGAAAATCAATTTGCAATAGCGACCTCCACCTAGCAGTTTTCTATGCACGAAAATGCTAGAGACAGCAAACAATGTTCACCTAAAGCTGTATCGAATCATCATCCAAAACATTAAGTTGATTATTCCTGCTTATCTCCGTTTTCCATGAAGATGGCGCCCGGTAAACCCATCGTTTTATGAATCACAAATGTATTGATATCGGACAACCTTTTTACTTTGCGCTGAATGGTGTTAATTATCTTTGAACATTATATTCCATCTAATCCAGGCCAATTCAGACACCACTTCTTGTTGAAATTATGATGCAACTCGAGACTCTTCTTGAGTGTAAGACGTCGTCGACCTTATTCTCATTGCTTCCCTGCATTGTTCTCGAATGAGAAGCCTCTTGACCGACCAGAAGGCACATCTGAATACATACAATTGGTCTGCTGCTCTTGCGGAGACATTTCTTCTCTTGCGGTACATTCTTTGACATCCAACTTAATGAATCATACAAACAAGACAACAGAACGAGGATCCAAAGTCGGCATCGACGACCAAGAAAGTCGTTAGCATGTGATGTGCATTTTGCCCTTACTTCTCAGTTTCAGTTTAAATAGAATTTGGCCTTCTTTCTGTAAGAATGTCGGAACAAACAATGTGCACAGCCAGAACGATGTTGTGATGTCATCGAATGTCATTCTTTCTCATTCTCTCTCTCTCTCTATCTCTCTCTGTCTCTTTCTCTCTCTCAAAACGTCGTTTTGGAATAATTGGTCACAGAATTCTTATATTCATACGTGCTGAAGTAAGTCATTCCATCACCCATGCAAGCGGCACGTCGCCGACTTGCCTATATTTCTCTATGGATCCGTTGAGTCTTTGCTTGATCTTGCAATTACATGCTCGGTGCTCGCCACAGCCATCGAATTCTCGTCTCTCGGCATTCACAGATGGTTTGCGCACATTACTCGGATGTTCCTGCTATTGCCCTTCTCTCCCGATGAGTGACGTCTTCAATTGGTTGTGTTACCGATATGAAATTTCTGTGGGTGTATGGAACATGATACATCAGAGCATACGAATGAATGTAAATGTACAGATTATGTTTAAAATGAATAGCTAATATTTTGGAGCACGCTGAGTAGTATTGGCGCTGCTAATGATAGCAGGAAGGAGAGCGCTGTGTGAGAAGTCACTAAGCCTGAGGTTCTGCCTTAGAAGTTGCAGGGAATATGTCAGAGCAATAGGCTGCAATCAAGGCTGCTGGCACCGAGTAACACCGTGTCTTTAAGACCGCAGCATCGATGTATTCTGCAACAATAGAAAGCAAGGGATATGGCAGTTCCCTAGCAGAAACAAGGTCTGCATTATTTACATGGAGGAGCTCAGCAATTTTGGCAGACGGATGGAGTTTCGCAAGTGCTGGAAGTCTGTGAAGAGCAGCGAGGACGGAAATAATGTTTGTAGAAGCTCCCGCTTCATTGCAGTCGTCTGTAGCGAACATAGAGAGGTCATCCACATTAGAGTGATAAGAAATTGTTGGCATTTAGTTGAACGCAGAAGAGTTTTTCGCATCTGCAAGCGCTATCGCAAACAGGTGAGGTCCTAGCTTCTGCAAGGAGAGCAGCGTCATTTGCAGGGGTAATCACCATCAAAGGAGAAATCAAAGGAGAAAGCAGAGTATCATCGCCAGATTCTAAGTTCGCAAGGAACGCGAGGATAATGGCTACTTCATCATCACGAACACATTGGTCAGTAGCGCACACAGTAGCGCACACAGCACTGTCTGTTTCATCTTCCCATTGTTCATCTTCGCGTTGTTGCCGTGGGGCCTGTGCTTTGGCGAGGGCATCAGGCCCACCTGCAGGGGCAATCACTAAGAGATTCAGAAAGGATTGTGTGGCTATAGTGTGGAGAACATCGCCTGGACTCGTGATATTATTTGAGAAATAACTATGCCTGCATTACACAGGTATGCGCAGCGGTACAGGTCGCGTACTGGAGAAGACGGCCTCACATATTAAGACATAACTGTTCGAATACATTAATTCAGCATACATGCGATTATATATATAGATCACGGGTGTCCATTCGTACCTGTTGTAGTCCGTACATATGAGGTCGAACATTACGCCTTACATAATGTTCCAATACGCTGCAATGGTGGCGGAAGACCTTGCGTACATCGAAAAGAAGAGCTGCAGATGTAGGCTTCGAAAAGTCGCAGGACAAGATTGTGGAGCCTTCAGCGACATGAAGATTACAGGAGCGTCCAAAAATGACGATGAAGTGTGGGAGGGAATCGTGACGAGGGAACTCGGCGCACGCGCAGATGACGTATGGGAGATGCTCGGGAAATTTGCGCACATGAAGCGTTGGAATGAAAACGCAGAAGTATGCGAAGTGATCGAGGGGAGGATGGACGAACCGGGATGCGTGCGGTACTGCGCAGGAGGTGGAAGAGCTCCGGACGGAAGCCCCCTGCGATGGATGAAGGAGAAGCTCCTTATACGGCGCTGAGCGCCGCATGACTTACTGCATGCTTGATAGCAGCTATGCCTTTGAGGGTTACAAAGCTTCATTACGCATCACACCAGTAGCTACAGATCATCCGCTCTTCAGCACCATATCCTTGTCTGCCTCCAAGCGTTCGGTCATCGTCTGGCATTTTCATTTGAATGCTATTCCGAACACTACCCTTTCTAAGATCCTGTACTCCATGGGCTCCATCTTTGGCTGCATGATGTGTAGCCTAGAGCGCTGACTCCGCCCACAGCTAGAGCCATATCGCAGAGCACATTAAAATACCGCAGAGTCCTGTTGAAGGTGTTAGGTAATTGATCACGATTCCTTCTCTTGTCAGCCCTTTGACACCTCTAATATGACTTCCATGTAGATTGTGGATATCTGTACATCGTTCTTTCTGTAAACCATTCAATCATGATAGAAGCAAATTTCTACACAGTACGATGGGTTCATTTGTTTCTGATAATTAATACAGTTGGGCACCACCTTCAGCAAAGAAACTTAAAGACGCAGGCATAGAGAGATTTATGCTTTGAGTTTTTTCATTGCGAAGTTCTATGTCAAGAGTGTCGTTGTCCCTAGCATTGTCGTACACAGTAATTTTACTAGGTGGAGATACCTATTGTAAATATATTTTGATTCATTCTCCTCTAAAACTGCATGTGTAGAAAGAAGCTTCATAACTTGGGTAGAAAATTGATGACATATAGAATGAAATATGACTTAACACAATAGAGCGATTAATGAGATGATGAATGAAATAGAGAAAATATCAATTCCAGAATGAGGACGATCGTGAAGATGTCATGGAGAGTGGAGACCATGTGAATAACATTCTTTTTTTGTTATTTCTCTTTTTTGAAGCGGAATCTTCTTTGATAACCTTGAATCAATTGAAAATACAAGTGAAGGCGTTCTTAGTATTCATGAGACATTGTATCTCATAAACCAAATGTTAGAAGTCCAACATGGTGAAGGTTTCAAAGCCCCAATATTCACAAAAGTAGAGCTTTGAAAGGGAAAGCCCAAATGCCCTACCAGGTGTGTAGTGGGATTCCTTTTTCTTCCACAAAGAAGGGATTAGCATAGCCAAGATCACAGATCTTAAGGACTCAGTAGGGAAGATCTTGGGAAGGGATCACCCTAAAGCCGAACTTTGTAACTATGCAAAAGATTATGAGACCTTGAGGCAGAAAAATGAATGGGACATTAGGGGTTAGATGACCACCAGAATCAAGATTATAAAGCCTCTAGGACCACAAAAGTAGAGCTTAGGAAGAGAGACCCTTAAGAGCCAGCAAAGTAACTAGTGGGACCTTTTGTATCGCACAAAGAAAGACTAGATTGCTAGCACTCTGAAGACTACAAAGTTGGACAGCTAAGGAACTCCGCAAAGCCCAACAAAGTAGATAGATTCATGATTACAAAACTTTAAGCCCCATAGGAGTAGTCCTTTGAAAGGGACGTGAGGGGTTAGATTACAAGCAAGGTGAAGATTATAAAGCCTCAAGGCCCACAAAAGTAGAACTTTGGAAGAGACATCCTTAAGGATCAACAAAGTATCTAGTGGAATCTTTTGTATCCCACAAACAAGCATTAGATGCCTAGCATAGTAAAAATTACAAAGTTGGAAAGTTGAGGAAGGAACTCCCCAAGGCCCAACAAAGTGGCTATGGTCAAGATTACAAAACTTTAAGGCCTCACAGGAGTAGATCTTTGGAAGGGATGGCCACAAAGCCAATAAAGTAACTATTAGGACCCTTTCTATCACACATAGCATAGGTTAGATTCCTAGCACAATGAAAATTACAAAGCCCGATAACCCACTAGGATAGAGCTTGGAAAAGGATAGCCCTAAGACCCAACAATAGAACTATTTTAAAGTGAGCCAAAAATCAAAGACTAATCAACCTGACATGAAATCCAGATACAAAAAGTGTCTAAAGGCCACGATTTTAGATGTTTGAAAGCTTTGGAAAATGTTATAGTAGCTAGGAAAATATTACGCTGCAAACAAGACTTGAAGCCTCTTCCCCGCCACAGATGATTAAGAATATAGAATGTTAATGCCCATAGGACTTGACCTTTAGAAGGGATGGGCCCGAGGCCCAATAAAGTAACCAATGGGACTCTTTCTATCCCACACACCATAGGCTAGATGCCTCACACAGTAGCCCTATGTGTTAGAGTTAGACGTTTGCTCAAGCACGCAAACAACACAAGGAACAAGAAGAAGCTTGGAGCACAACACACAATATTGAATGTATTACCACTGTAATGTACAAAGATAACTAACCCGTAAGGGCTATAGTTGTATATACAAGCCGAGGGAAAAAACCTCCTAAAGAAGGGAAAAAGTGCCTCGATGGTCCTAGTGTGTTCACACACATCACTACCTAAATATATCAATAACTCCCCCCTAGGAGTGATGTGGTGAAGGAGTTGGCACTCATGTATAAGGAAGTGCCAAGCTATGTGGAATCAATCCACAAAGGGAAGTAAGCCCAAAGCTTTGCATAAAGCTTCAAACTTCTCCTGAGGAAGAGCCTTTATGAAAAGGTTTGCAATGTTCTCCTGCATGGGCATATATGCCAAACTAATCTCTCCTATAGAGAACATCTCCCTGACATAATGATAATGCAGCTCAATGTGCTTAGTGCAAGCATGGAACAGAGGGTTGCTCACAACTCCCAATGTGCTCTGACTATAAGTGAAGATGGTGGTGGCAGAAGATTGACCAACACCCAAATCAGTCGTGAGGCATTTGAGCTAGGCACACTCAATGGCCGCTGTGAAAGCTGCCCTATACTAAGCCTCACACATAGAAATAGCCACACTACATTGCTTCTTGCTCAGCCAAGATATGCATGAGCTACCAAGCATGAAGCAAAACCCATTATTGGACACACGACTGTCATAGCAACCAACCCAATCAGAGTCAGAAAAAGCATGCAAATTTGGCGATAGAGATGCCCCCCTTGGGACAAAAGAACCAAAGTAGTAGGAGACCACTCAAGTAGCAGAAGATGCACTTAACCGCCTACCAATGCTTGACGCCTAGGCAATGCATAAAATTGCTGATCTATGAGATAGCAAACTGAATATCCGTCCAAGTTATACATAAGTAAATCAAGCATCCAATAGCCTACTGATAGAAAACAGCATGGAATGCATCTCGAGCATCATGAAGACTAAATCCTAAACCCATCTCCATAGGAGTGGCAATAGGTTTATAGTCTTGAATGCCAAAAGACTATAATAATGTGTCAAAATATTTCCTTTGACAGAAATCCATTCCACCATCAATGTGCATAAACTAAATGCCCAAATAATGATGCAAATACCCCAAATTAGACATCCCAAATGAGGCATGCAAATTAGCTTTAAATCAGCAATATGCTTCTCATGAGGAAAAGTGAGCAGCATGTCATCAACATACACCACAATGATTAGAAGTACATCATTAGCATGCTTAACATAAAAGGTTCTTTCAATTGGATTATTCTCAAAACCATGTGTAATCAAATAGGCATGTATCTTTTCATATGAAGCATGTGGTGCTTGTTTCAAACCATATAAAGCCTTTCTTAACCTGAACACCTGATTTTCATGCTCTTTCTGCACAAAGCGATGGGGCTGGAAAACATACGCTTCTTTATGAAAGTCACCATTCAAAAATTCATTTGTAATGTGCAACTGATACACATTCCAACCATGATGAGCTGCAAGTGCACAGATGCTACGAAGATTAGTCATTTGGCAAGTAGGTGCAAAGGTCTCATTAAAATCAATGCCCCTTTACTATGCATAACCCCTTACAACAAGTGTAGTCTTATACCTATTAATTATTCCATCAGGCTTACGGTTGAACTTGTAACCCACTTAGTGCCAATGGCCTTCTTGCCAATAGGCAAGTCACATAATTGCCAAGTACCATTCTTCATCATAGCATCATATTGAGATTGCATAGTAGCCATCCAATTTTCTGAATTTTGTGCTTCATCAAATGAAATAGGCTCATTTTCATTACAGAGACTAGATGCAGCCACAACATGGCAATCTGATCCAAAAGAGGCACTATGAGAGCGTGATTGAGTACGATATGACAAAGGTGCATCTAATTTGCTATCACTACAACATATCAAGGGCATACCGACGTTGTCCATAGCGACGGTCATGCCTCGGCGTCGGTATGACCATTAAAAATGCTTGAGAAACCAGCGAAGCAATACCGACGATATGAGCCTCGGTATAGGCATCGGTAATTTATTGGAAATTACCGAGGCTTATACCGACGCTTATACCGACACTCATACTGACACTCATGCCGACGCTTATACGGACGCAACATTTTAACCAGACCCGAGAGAAAAAATTCGACATTTGCTCGCGTTCTGAATGAAAGTCCGCTTCTATCGAGTTTGCGCACGTGAACTACGTTCTGAGCATATTGTGTACACACATCTCTCTCTTTCTCTTTCTCTCTCTCTCCCTCTCCCTCTCCCTCTCTCTTTCTCAACATGCACCTCTCTATTTCTCTAGATCTGAAATTTTGGTAAGTATCGCACATAATGTAGTAGCCTTTCTCTTTCTTTGTGTTTTCCCTTTTCTAATTTCTCGTGTCTTTAGTTCTGCAGGAGCTTTTTGGCGTGAGTTCTTTGGAATTCGATGAAGGACAACATTAAGTGGACTTTGATGACAACACTCCAAACCATTACATGGAGGTAAGTGATTGTTTTGTTTTTGATTCATATAGAATAAGATAGAGTGAGAGAAAGAGAGATGAAAGAAAGAGAGAGATCTATAGAAACATAAAGAGCGAGAGAGAGAGAGGGAGAGAGAGAGAGAGATGAAAGAGAGAGAGTGAAAGAGAGAGAAATGAAAGAGAGAGAGAGAGATAGGAAATAAAAAGAGAATGAGATAGACAGAGAGATGCATACATACATACACACACATATGCATACACATAATCACATACATATTACATACACACATGCATATTACATACACACTCACATACATATTACATACACACATGCATATACATACACATACATATTACATACTCACATGCATATGCATACACACATATACATACATGCATGCATATTACATACACACATGCATCTACATACACACACATATGCATACTCATACTCACATACATACATGTACACACACATGTATACATACACACATGCATATGCATACATACATACACACATATTTGCATGTACACACACACACATACATACATACACACACACATACACACACACACTCACATATGTGGACACACACATATGTGCATATGCACACATACATACACTCTCTCTCTTTCTCTATGTCTTCTCTTTTTTAATTTCTCTTCTCTTTTGTTTTGCAGGAGCTTTTTGGCTGATTCT
>CM035444.1:93211389-93271389 GCA_020310875.1 Ceratopteris richardii | reverse complement strand
TCCCCGAGCCCCAAGAAATACCTTAGTTGGAAAGGTCATTTCCATCATGCTTCTGCTCCAATCACCTGATAACCCTTCTCGAGAGTAGCCAACTTCTCAGGTGCTTCTGAGAAGAACCATGGCAACCTTCGCCTCGCCCCAGATACTTCAGAGATGGAGGCCTCCAAACATTGTCTCGATCCTGCACAGTATCAAATTTTTATGCTTCCTGGAGAGCCGTATTTTCCATCCTCTTGGTGAGGCCCAATCCATTTCTCCCGCCGAGCCTCTTAATCTTTATCCTTTGGACCTTGATCTCCTTCCCATGTGTGTGTGTTGTGCGGGTGAGTGTGGGTGTGGGTGCATGTGTGTGTGTGTGAATGAGTATATGTGTGGGTGTGTGTATGTATGCGTGGGTGTGAGTGTGTATGTGTGGGTGGGAGGGCGCATGTGTGTGTGTCGGTGTGTGTGTGTGTGGGTGTGTATGTGTGTGTGTGTGGGAGTGTGTGTAGGGATGTGTGTGTGATAGGGGGGGGTGGAGGAGGGTGGGAACGCGTGGGAGAAGTGGGAGGCTAGTAAGCAAAGGGGGCGGGGGGGTGGCTAGTGGGTGGCTAGAGGGGGGTGCTATGGCGGAGGGGGTGTGCGGGCTGAGGAGGGCGGACGGCGGGTGCGGGGTGAGGGGGCGGAGGGCGGATGGCGGGAAGGGGGGGGTTTGGAGGGGGAATTGGCGGAGGTGAGGGGGGGGGGTTGAGCGGAGGGCGGAGGGCGGAAGGGGGCGGAGGGCGGAGTGGAGGAGAGGCGGGCTGCGGGGGGTGAGGGGGGGGGGGGTTGAGCGGAGGGCGGAGGGCGGAAGGGGGCGCAGGGCGGAGTGGAGGAGACGCGGGCTGCGGGGTGTGAGGGGGGGGGGGTTTGAGCGGAGGGCGGAGGGCGGAAGGGGGTGCGGAGGGCGGAGGGGGTGGGGGAATGCGGAGGGCGGGGGCGGGGTGGGGTCTAGGCGGAGGCGGGGGCAGGGGAGGTGAGCGGGGCTAGGCGGGGGGTCTAGGCGGAGGCGCGCGGAGGGGCGAAGGGCCGAGGATGGGCGGAGGGGCGGAGGGCGGAGTGGAGGAGAGGCGGGCTGCGGGGGGTGAGGGGGGGGGGGGTTGAGCGAAGGGCGGAGGGCGGAAGGGGTGGGGGAATGCGGAGGGCGGGGGCGGGGTGGGGTCTAGGCGGAGGCGGGGGCGGGGGAGGTGAGCGGGGCTAGGCGGGGGGTCTAGGCGGAGGCGGGCGGAGGGGCGGAGGGCGGAGGATGGGCGGAGGGGCGGAGGGTGGAGTGGAGGAGAGCCGGGCTGCGGGGGGTGAGGGCGGGGGGGGGTTGAGCGGAGGGCGGAGGGCGGAAGGGGGTGCGGAGGGCGGAGGGGGTGGGGGAATGCGGAGGGCGGGGGCGGGGGCTGCTGCGGGTGGCGGGGGGGGAGGGCAGCGGAGGCGGGGGCGGGGGCTGCTGCGGGCGGGGGAGGAGAGAGAAAGAGGGGGGAAGAGAGAGGGAGAGAGAGGGAGGGAGGGCACGGGGGGGCGTGGGAGGAGAGAGAAAAGAGAGAGAGAGAGAGAGAGAGAGAGAGAGAGAGAGAGAGAGAGAGAGAGAGAGAGAGAGAGAGAGAGAGAGAGAGAGAGAGAGAGAGAGAGAGAGAGAGAGAGAGAGAGAGAGAGAGAGAGAGAGAGCGAGAGAGACAGAGAGAGAGAGAGAGAGAGAGAGAGAGAGAGAGAGAGAGAGAGAGAGAGAGAGAGAGAGAGAGAGAGAGAGAGAGAGAGAGAGAGAGAGAGAGAGAGAGAGAGAGAGAGAGAGAGAGAGAGAGAGAGAGAGAGAGAGAGAGAGAGAGAGAGAGACAGAGAGAGAGAGAGAGAGAGAGAGAGAGAGAGAGAGAGAGAGAGAGAGAGAGAGAGAGAGAGAGAGAGAAAGGCAGGGACGGGGGAGAGAGAGAGAGAGAGAGAGAGAGAGAGAGAGAGAGAGAGAGAGAGAGAGAGAGAGAGAGAGAGAGAGAGAGAGAGAGAGAGAGAGAGAGAGAGAGAGAGAGAGAGAGAGAGAGAGAGAGAGAGAGAGAGAGAGAGAGAGAGAGAGGGAGAGAGAGAGAGAGAAAGAAAGAAAGAAAGGGAAATTGAGAGAGAGAGAGAGAGAGAGGGAGAGAGAGACAGAGAAAGAAAGAAAGAAAGGGAAATTGAGAGAGAGAGAGAGAAGTCGAAAGAGAAGAGAGAGAGGGAAAGGAGAGAGAGAGTGAAAGAAGGAGAGAGAAGGTAGCACAGAGAGAGATAAAAAGAGAGAGATCAAGAGAATAAGTAAAACGAGAGATAAACAATCAACGGAAATGAAAGCAACCATCCGCCCGGAGTACCGAAAGCACCAACTTCAATCTGAAAGCACCAACTGCCCAGACACAATTATGTCCAAGAAATAGAACGGAACATTCCCTGAGGCTACATCTGAGAGCTCTCCTCTCAATTTTTTTTTCTCTTCCAACTTCACGGACTTCATGCTCAAAATGCCAGTGAGTTCTGACCTCTACAGACCCCCACATTAAGCTTTTGCACCGTCCCGGTGCAATAACTCGTTTATTTGCTTATTCCTTCAAAATGAACTTACAGAAAATAAAAGAACTATGGTATGTACAGGGAGTGAATTTCATCTGCTTGCATCAATTCAAATAACTCTTCACCCTGGAGATGTTGACGAGGGGCATCCTTTTACCCTGTAGATCTTCCAGATGCACTGCACCATGTGGCAATACCTTGATAACCTTATATGGTCCTGTCCATTTGGGAGCTAATTTAGTTGAAATTGTCGGGACTTGATGCACTAAAACCATGGACCCTTCTTGAACTTCATTCGATCTCAGATACCTGCCATGTAATTTCTTGCGCTCTTCTTGTGTCACCAGAAGTTTCTACGTTGCCCCTTCTCTGTACTCTTCTAATGCCACCAATCTCTGAATGGGGGGTTCAATTCCAATGGTTTTGATTCCTAATTCCTTTCTGATAATGAACTCGAATGGTGCCAGTGCTTCTTTCCCATATACTAACCGAAATGGAGTTTCGCCTGTGGTTCCCCTCTTCGTGGTTCTGAAAGCCCAAATCGCAGCGATCAATGCTAGCGGCCAGGAGCTTTGATGATCGAAAGATAATTTGTGAAGCAGTCCAATCAAAATCTTATTGGAACTCTCTGCTTGGCCATTTGCCCTGGGGTAGTAGGCACAGGACTTTTTATGGAAGATTTTGTACCTGTCAAATATAAACTGGAGCAATTGATTTACAAAATGTGTGCCCCTGTCACTAGTAATTTCCAATGGGCAACCAAATCTTGAGAAAATATGTTTATACATAAATTTAGCTACTGTTAAAGCCGTGCAGTCCACAGTAGCTTTAGCGTCTATCCATTTAGTGGCATAGCATGTGGCCATCAAAATATATTTTTTACCTCCAAGTTGACCAGTTGGGCTAATTGGTCCTATGAAATCAAGACCCCATCGTTCAAATGGAAGCCATCCTGTAGATATGACCAATGGTTGGAAATTCAATCTGGTTGGCGCGGGAGCACACCTCTGGCAGATGTGGCATTCTTTGGCGAACTTGATTGCATCTTTGAAAATATGAGGCCACCATAACCCTTTGTGGATGATTCTATGAGCCAATTCTTCTCCCTTTAGGTGTCCTTCATTGTGTGCAGCCTCTAGCAAACGATTAACCTCCTCTGGATAAACACATCTTCTCAATATATCATCCTGACAGTATTTATATAAATTTCCATTTATAAGAGAATATGCTTTGGTTTTCAGGAGCAGTCTTCTCTTTTCCACAGGTGTCAAGTGTTGTGGGATCTTTCCAGTAGTCAGAACATGGAGAATTTCATCATACCAACCAGTCCGGATTGCTACTAGAAAAAGATTGCTATCCACCAATTCATCATTAATACCTGTTGCCTTTTCGCTCATTGCCGTCCTGGACACTTGATCTGCCATGTAGTGCTCTTTTCCTGGCTTAATATGAATATCAAAATTAAATTCTTGAAATAGGAGTAACCATCTCCAAATCCTTCCAGCTACTCTAGGCTTGTTTATCAAATACTTCAAGGGCTGATGATCAGAGATAACAATGAAATGTACGCCAAGGAGGTAATGTCTAAACTTCTGAAGAGCAAATACGATAGCCAAACCTTCTCTTTCCGTCGTACTATAATTCCTTTCAGCTTGGTTAAGTAGTCTGCTCGCATAAGAGATAGGTCTATCCACTTTGTGAGATGATGGTTGAGCTAGAACTGCACCAACAGCATGAAGACTAGCATCTGTATGTACATGAAATTCCAATGACCAATCTGGAACACTTAAAAGTGGAGCAGTACATAGCCTCATTTTTAATTCACAAAATGCTTTCTCAGCCTCAACACTCCATGTGAAAGGGATCTTTTTACTGGTAAGCCTTGACAAGGGCTTAGCAATTTCTGAATACATCCTAATGAATCTTCTGTGATACCCTGCATGGCCCAAGAAACTTTGCACTTCCTTTGGGCTTTGTGGAATTGGCATAGAAAGAATAGCTGTAACCTTTGCAGGGTCAACAGTTATGCCTTCAGCAGATACTATGTGACCAAGAAGAGTGCCCTTAGTGACCAAAAAGTGACATTTATCAGGATTCAATTTCAAACCTGTTTTGAGACATTGCTCAAAAATTTCTTTTAGATTTTCCAAATGATCATGGAAATCTTGAACTGCTGCCCTTCTATCTGTACCTGAAAATACTGAAAAGTCATCCATAAAAATGCGTAGAAAGGTTGTTAACCATTTGCCCAATATCAGATACATCGTTCTATTAAATGAAGCCGGTGCATTCTTCAAACCAAAAGCCATTCGAGTATAGACATAAGTGCCCCAGGGAGTAACAAAGGTTGTTTTGTCCCTATCATCAGGGTGAATTACTATCTGATTGTAGCCACTAAAACCATCCAAGAAACTATACAAAGTGTGACCAGCTACTTCCTCAAGCACTTGCTCTGTGAAGGGCTGAGGAAATCCATCTTGAACAGTCACTTTATTCAAAGCACGGAAATCAACACATACCCTTATTTTTCCACTATTTTTCTTCGGCACAATTACCATAGAAGAAAGCCACCTGGAATGTTCTACTGGCACAATTATACCTGCTTCTTCTAGTTTTGTAATCTCTGCTTTTACCGCCTCTGCATACTTCGGATTGAGTCGATATGGCCTACTTCTTACAGGCGCAGCTCCCTCAACCAAGGGTATCCGATGTAATCCAAGCTCTTCTGGTATTCCTGTTAGATCTTTGTAGGACCATGCGAAGACACTTTTGTAAGTAAAGAGCAGAGAAGTTACCTTCTGTAGTAAATTAGGATAATGCCACAACCAGGATGCCAAATGGACTACTTGAGGGTTCTCTTCATCCCCTAAATTTACTTCTTGAACCAATGTTTCAGGTCTGGCCTTGTTTGATAAATCATCTCCACTATATGCAGGAGTGGAGTTTAATTTATATTCTGCAACATGTTCTTTCATCCATCCTTGAGGTATATCTGCAAAAGGAAGATCTTCTCTGCTCTTAGGTTCATAATCTTCCTTCTCTGATACTTTTATATTGGTTGCCTCCGCAACGCTTGTATTTTCCTTCAATTGTTCATTCTCCAACACCTTGTGGTCTTCATTGCCCTTTTCTGTAATTTCCTTATCTGCAACTTCTTCCTTAATTTCATTAATCTCCACTGTGCAACACTCTGCACTTCCCATCATCCAATTTAACAATGTATCCTCTTCTTGGGGTAGAGAGGGCATTACCTGAGTGTCCACAGTATATCCAGTAGTTTTTCCTGAATCAAATCCTTCTTCCAAGTGTAGTTGCAGTTGGCTATTAGTGCCTGTTGAAATCCATAGTTTATTTTTCCCCCAATCTTGCAAAGCTTTTGCTTGTCTCAGCCAAGGTCTCCCCAAGAGCAAAGGATAGGAAGTCTCCTGTGGAAGTGCAATAACAACAAAATCTAAAACAAAGTGGCAGCCCTGTACTACCATCAATACCTTTTCAATAATGCCAAGTGGCGCAACCCGATGTTGATCTGCTAATGTAACCGTGAATGGTGCCAACTTGGTGGGGCTCAAATGTAGCTTCTTCATTGTAAAATCTGGCATCAAATTGATACGAGAGCCTCCATCTATGATCACACCTGTAAGAGCTTCATCCTTTATATAAACAGATAATCTTGAACTTTGGTAGTCTGCTAAGGGTGCAGGAGGGAAATCAACCATGAAACCATCTATACTAGGTGATTGGACCAAGTGAGCAAAGTGTATAATCTTCAGTAAGTCACTTCTTATTTTTGAATCCATCCTTATAAGTTCATATAGACTAACCTTGTGATGAATACCTTTCAAGATCTGTTCAATGTTTACCTCCTGAGTATTTTCTTGCAGACTTGTTGGTTGACCCTTTAGAGAAGTGGTCATCTTATCATAAGCTCCTTCAATTTCTACTTGATCCTTCCATCCAGACTCCTTTTCTTCCTCTTTATCCTGAAATCCTTGTTGTTCATCTCTCTGGGTTGCATCTGCTTGCCTAGCTCTAGTCATCATGGGCATCACAGAGGATGAAACAGCATAAGTCTGGGTGGTTTTTCCTTCTTCATGTGGAGAGACTGCAATCATGTGAATTGGAGCAGGACGACCTCTTGGGCAATCTTTGGTATAATGATCCTTAGCCTCTGGACAATGTTGACAAGGAGGTGCATCTTCTGGGAGGGAACACCTATTTTGCATGTGGCCATATTCACCACAACGATAGCACATCAAGGATCTATTATATCTAGGCTTTGGAGGCCTATTCTCCTCTCTATTAGATGTATTAGAAGTACTAGCATAGTATGAATCCAAAGTTTGAGGGTTACCTCTCTGCTGTGTACCCTTGAAGTAATAGCAATCTCTGGCTTCATGACCATCTTTTCCACAAAATTGACAGCTTACCTTAATAGGGCAATTAGCATTGGAATGTCCATTGTTGTTACAGATTGTACACCAAATTTGTCTCCTTATATCCTGAGTGGTCTTCAAATCTTCTAACTCTCGGCCAAGTTGAGCTACTTCATCATCAGTTCGACGCAGTGGTGGCAAGACCTTCTCTTCTTGTTGATTTTGTTGCATCTTCAATGCTTCCAACTCCCTTCTCAGTTGCTCAATAGGATCCAGATCTGCAGCATACTTTGGTTGTGTATCCCCTTCAAAATGTTGCCTTGCTTCTTCAATGCGTGATGCAGCTGCGACAAAATCATTGAGGGCAGCATCCAATCTAAGAGACTCACGAAGCTTCTGCTGAGATGTCCTGGGCAGAGCCTTCTCTATCCACTTTTTAACCAAAAAGTCACCTGGAGCATGTGGTAGACGTGCAACAAGTGCTTTTGTTCTAGTGTGAAGTTCATGAAAAGATTCACCTGGTCTTAGCTTCAAATTCTCTAGCTGATCTAGAGCTCTTTCCGAGGAATCACTTGGTCGGAATGTCTATGAGAATGCCACCTTCAGAGCCTCCCATGTACTGAAATAGCCATCTGCATATTGACTATACCATTTATCTGCAAGACCCTCCAATGTGGATGGAAAAAGTGCTAACATTGCATCTTCTCTATTCTGCAGACCTCGTCCACGGCATAAAGAGATGAATCTCCTCACATGATCATCAGCATCCTCATAAGCTTGTCCCTTGAAGGTAGGAAATTTGATGTTTAATCTGGAGAGTAGATGAGAGAGATCCTCCATTTGTACTGGGGTTTCTTCTGACGTATCTGAGGAGAAATCTAGAGTTCTCCTATACCCTTCTTTTGACAATGGTGTCGCACCCAAATCAATAGACAAATTTAGGGAGGACAGGGGAGGTAGATTCACTAGTCGTGGTTATGGCTAACTTGTTAAGGCTCCTCCGAACACGAACAGATTCCTTATCCGCTCGTGTATGGGTCATGTACCTATTCGCAATTGCAATAGGGCAAAACACCTCTCACAGTAATGCAAAGGTCCCACCGGGCGTGCCAAACTGTAGAGGAGGTACTGGGGTATCCACTTTTAGAGAAAATAACACTTCCAGTACGTCACCTACTCAAGGGGGGGTTCTCTTTAGGGAAGTATACCCTTTAACATTTCTGTGAGCAGGCCGACAACAAGAATTATACAGAATGGTAAATGGTTCAGAAAATATAGACAACCAATAACCAAGGAAGACCGTACTCTGCCTGATTCAAATCAGATGATTACAAAGTTGGGCAAATGATGAATGATGCTCACAAGTGTAAACTTAGGTCTAACAAGCCACCCTAAAAGTGTTAACTCCAATACAACAGATCAGCATAAGGGGCCACTGATATGCCGGCTAACTCGGAACAATACAAATGGTAGAATTTCTCAAGAGAATAGAGCTTAATCAACCCACTAACTCACAGAAAAGGAAATAAATCCAAGCTACTCTCTTACACTATAGTGCTCATAGCCCTCCACTGAGAAGCCTACCCTCTGTATACACACTACAGAGTAGCTCCTACAATAGACTTGAAACCACCAAGTGTAAGAGAGGACTTCTGCACGTACGCACGAACCACTGTATCTCTAAAATTGTGGTACCTTGTACATGTACTCCAGTGTACCCAATTGAGCACAAATCCCTTGATTTTATAGGCCCCAATAGGCCAAGAGGGCCTTGCCGAATCTTCACGTCCACTGATCACGCGCCGGTTAATCACCCAAAATTGGGGGGTAGGTCAAATATTCCACTTGATTTGAATTAGATCCACAAAAATAGGTAGTCGCCGTGAATGGCCTGGTAGCAATAGTATTTTCTCTGCTTCCAATTTTTACCATGCGCACTTTTTATCACACACCCTTTTGTAGTCAAATTGAGATCTTTACTTTATGTTGCCGATGATTTAGAAACACCCGTTGAGTGTGAGAAAGGGAGGGTAGATATTGATTTTAACTTCACCAATCCCCGAGCCCCAAGAAATACCTTAGTTGGAAAGGTTACTTCCATCATGCTTCTGCTCCAATCACCTGATAACCCTTCTCGAGAGTAGCCAACTTCTCAGGTGCTTCTAAGAAGAACCATGGGAACCTTCGCCTCGCCCCAGATACTTCAGAGATGGAGGCCTCCAAACATTGTCTCGGTCCTCCACAGTATCAAATTTTTATGCTTCCTGGAGAGCCGTATTTTCCATCCTCTTGGTTAGGCCCAATCCATTTCTCCCGCCGAGCCTCTTAATCTTTATCCTCTGGACCTTGATCTCCTTCCCATGTGTGTGTGTTGTGCGGGTGAGTGTGTGTGTGGGTGCATGTGTGTGTGTGTGAATGAGTATATGTGTGGGTGTGTGTATGTATGCGTGGGTGTGAGTGTGTATGTGTGGGTTGGAGGGCGCATGTGTGTGTGTCGGTGTGTGTGTGTGTGGGTGTGTATGTGTGTGTGTGTGGGAGTGTGTGTAGGGATGTGTGTGTGATAGGGGGGGGGGGTGGAGGAGGGTGGGGACGCGTGGGAGAAGTGGGAGGCTAGTAAGCAAAGGGAGGGGGGGGGTGGCTAGTGGGTGGCTAGGGGGGGGTGCTATGGCGGAGGGGGTGTGCGGGCTGAGGAGGGCGGAGGGCGGGTGCGGGGTGAGAGGGCGGAGGGCGGATGGCGGGGAAGGGGGGGGTTTGGAGGGGGAATTGGCGGAGGTGAGGGGGGGGGGGGGGTTGAGCGGAGGGCGGAGGGCGGAAGGGGGCGGAGGGCGGAGTGGAGGAGAGGCGGGCTGCGGGGGGTGAGGGGGGGGGGGGGTTGAGCGGAGGGCGGAGGGCGGAAGGGGGCGGAGGGCGGAGTGGAGGAGAGGCTGGCTGCGGGGGGTGAGCGGGGGGGGTTGAGCGGAGGGCGGAGGGCGGAAGGGGGTGCGGAGGGCGGAGGGGGTGGGGGAATGCGGAGGGCGGGGGCGGGGTGGGGTCTAGGCGGAGGCGGGGGCGGGGGAGGTGAGCGGGGCTAGGCGGGGGGTCTAGGCGGAGGCGGGCGGAGGGGCGGAGGGCGGAGGATGGGCGGAGGGGCGGAGGGCGGAGTGGAGGAGAGGCGGGCTGCGGGGGCTGAGGGGGGGGGGGGGGGTTGAGCGGAGGGCGGAGGGCGGAGGGCGGAAGGGGTGGGGGAATGCGGAGGGCGGGGGCGGGGTGGGGTCTAGGCGGAGGCGGGGGCGGGGGAGGTGAGCGGGGCTAGGCGGGGGGTCTAGGCGGGGGGTCTAGGCGGAGGCGGGCGGAGGGGCGGAGGGCGGAGGATGGGCGGAGGGGCGGAGGGCGGAGTGGAGGAGAGGCGGGCTGCGGGGGGTGAGGGGGGGGGGTTGAGCGGAGGGCGGAGGGCGGAAGGGGGTGCGGAGGGCGGAGAGGGTGGGGGAATGCGGAGGGTGGGGGAATGCGGAGGGCGGGGGCGGGGGCTGCTGCGGGTGGCGGGGGGGGAGGGCAGCGGAGGCGGGGGCGGGGGCTGCTGCGGGCGGGGGAGGAGAGAGAAAGAGGGGGGAAGAGAGAGGGAGAGAGAGGGAGGGAGGGCACGCGGGGGCGGGGGAGGAGAGAGAAAAGAGAGAGAGAGAGAGAGAGAGAGAGAGAGAGAGAGAGAGAGAGAGAGAGAGAGAGAGAGAGAGAGAGAGAGAGAGAGAGAGAGAGAGAGAGAGAGAGAGAGAGAGAGAGAGAGAGAGAGAGAGAGAGAGAGAGAGAGAGAGAGAGAGAGAGAGAGAGAGAGAGAGAGAGAGAGAGAGAGAGAGAGAGAGAGAGAGAGAGAGAGAGAGAGAGAGAGAGAGAGAGAGACACAGAGAGAGAGAGAGAGAGAGAGAGAGAGAGAGAGAGAGAGAGAGAGAGAGAGAGAGAGAGAGAGAGAGAGAGAGAGAGAGAGAGAGAGAGAGAGAGAGAGAGAGAGAGAGAGAGAGAGAGAGAGAGAGAGAGAGAGAGAGGCAGGGACGGGGAGGAGAGAGAGAGAGAGAGAGAGAGAGAGAGAGAGAGAGAGAGAGAGAGAGAGAGAGAGAGAGAGAGAGAGAGAGAGAGAGAGAGAGAGAGAGAGAGAGAGAGAGAGAGGGAGAGAGAGAGAGAGAAAGAAAGAAAGAAAGGGAAATTGAGAGAGAGAGAGAGAGAGAAAGAAAGGTAGGGACGGGGGAGGAGAGAGAGAGAGAGAGAGAGAGAGAGAGAGAGAGAGAGAGAGAGAGAGAGAGAGAGAGAGAGAGAGAGAGAGAGGGAGAGAGAGAGAGAGAAAGAAAGAAAGAAAGGGAAATTGAGAGAGAGAGAGAAGTCGAAAGAGAAGAGAGAGAGGGAAAAGAGAGAGAGAGTGAAAGAAGGAGAGAGAAGGTAGCACAGAGAGAGATAAAAAGAGAGAGATCAAGAGAATAAGTAAAACGAGAGATAAACAATCAACGGAAATGAAAGCAACCATCCGCCCGGAGTACCGAAAGCACCAACTTCAATCTGAAAGCACCAACTGCCCAGACACAATTATGTCCAAGAAATAGAATGGAACATTCCCTGAGGCTACATCTGAGAGCTCTCCTCTCAATTTTTTTTTCTCTTCCAACTTCCCGGACTTCATGCTCAGAATGCCAATGAGTTCTGACCTCTACACATGCCAAAGCTTTGCATCTGACATAGCCTGAGAATCATGTACTACATATGCTAAATCATTCATAGATTTTTCATAATCTATGAGCTTATAGAGTCTAGGATATAAAATGCCAGAAGCAATAATCACGTAGCCATTTGACAGATCACGAACTATACATCTTTCAACAATAAATTTCACAACCGAGCCAATCTTGGCTGAAGCTAAAACTGATAATAGATTCTTCTTGATACCTCACACGAATAAAACATCCAACAAAGTGAAAGAACTATCATCAGTAGTAGTCAAAATGATCTTACCAACTCCCATGATAGGATAAGAGGAGTTGTTGGCACATGTGAGAGTGTTCCTTATAGGGGCAAGCTCTAATGAAGAGAAGAAACTACACTACGAGGTAATATGTTCGGTCGCCCCACTATCAAAGTACCAAACATCTTAGTCTACTGCACACATGCACTCCTCATGAGAAGATGGGTTAAAACTACAAATAGTAGTAAATGCCCATTGTTCATCCTCCACAAGATTAGCAGACCCTGTTTTCAGTGTAGAGGCCTCTGCAACAACCATTTCGGCCTCTTTCTTCTTTGCATCTTTAGCAGCCAATTTTGTACAGTTCTTAATGACATGATCATTTGCTTTAGAGTATTTGCAAAACAATTTGTGCTTTTCTAATTTCTTCTCAATGTTTTCTTCCTTCTTTGATTATGCAAAATTAGCAGCTTTTGCTTACTAGTTGAAGAGCTCCATTTTCCTTTGCCCTTCTGGCTAGCCAGGAAATCTTGATCTGCACCATGCATAATAGACTTTTTCTACCTAGACTAATCTTCCTGCAACAAAACGAAAACTAACTCTTCAAATGTTAAGGCATTTGGATTGCCTTTCATTCTCAAATGAGGAGTACAAGCAAAAACTCTGATATGAGTCAAGAAGACCTTTATGAACAGTCTGCACAAGTGAACTATTAGGAAGGACTTCATGAACAGAAATTAATTGTTCCTTCAAATCCTTGATCTTTGTCAAAAAACCATCCATAGAATCACCTTCATTCATGTGCTCACTCTCCAACTCTTTTTAGAGGTAAGCAACATGAGCCTCATTCCTAGCCTGGTACAAGGTGGTAAGTGTATCCCAAGCATCCTTAGCTTTTTTATAATTGCAAATGTGAAGAATAATGGCACGTTTGAGAAAAAAAGCTATCAATGCATATGCATGGGCATCTCTGCCATCCCAACAAATTTTCTCTATAGTAGGTGCAGCGAAAAGCGTAGCATGAACATGAATCTGTAAAATAGTTGCATCTCTGACACCTTCTGCATCAGCTTGAGTTCCTGCAATTGTAACAGTCGTAAGTCTGATAGGATGTTTTTTAACACCTTCCACAATGTTCCACAGCTTTTGCAACCAATACATGTCGCATCATATAAGCCCATAACTAGTTGGTACTAGCCAACTTATCCTCAATAGCAAACATACGGAATACATCACTTCTTTTAGCCATGGCCAATGACTAAAATACATTGATGCGAAAAATTGATTGTATCTAAAAAAGTTGAACAAACTTGCCGAGAGGAATTCTCCCAAACTTGTAGCAGACTTCGAGGCGCTTATATTGGTGAACCGAAACTGGTATATATCTTTGGCATAAAAAGACAAAATAGCTTGCATAAGCACCACGATAGTGTGTTCGGAGGACAAAATGAGCTCAAATCACGATTTTGGCACCACATAGCGAAGCTATTTTGATCTCTGAGACACCTTGAGTATGCTCACCATGTTTCATGCGATTTTGGGATTGCAATTGGAGTGGTGTCGAGGGCGCCCTAGATGAAGTGGTGACCTACTCTGATACCAATTGTTGGAGTTAGATGTCTATGGAAGCAAGTGAACACCACAAAGGAAGAGGAAGAAACTTGGACCACAACACACAATACTGAATGTATTACCACTAGAATGTACAAAGATAAGTAACCGCTAGGGCTATAGGCCTATATACCAACCAGGGGAAAAATCTCCTAAAGAGGGGAAAAAGTGCCCCGATGGTCCTAGTGTGTTCACACACATCAGTACCTAAATATATTAATACTTAGACCCAACAAAATAACTATTTTAAAGTGAGCCGGAAAACCAAGGATGAATCAACTTGAGCTGAAAACCAGAGACAAAGAGTGTGTAACGATCACAATTTTAGAGAGTTGAAAGCTTTTGAACATCTTATCATAGATAGAAAAATGTATCGCTGGTAGAGAGGTTTGAATCCTCTCCCCCACCACATAGGTTACGGTTAAATCAAGACGCCCAGCGCTCTGGATTCTAGGCTGTGTGCTTTATACAGCCATCAAAATCCATCGTTTGCTTCATGCACCCATCAAAATCCATCGTTGACAGCCATATCCGTCACTTCGCCATATCGTCGAGCGTATAGCATTTATTGTGATTTTCGATTTTGCATTATTTTCGAGGAAATCTCTTTTCTTCTTTTTTAATGCACCACAAAGCTTCAAATTAGAATCCTGAAAAATAAAAAAGAACTTGAGCGAGGTATGCACAAGAACGATGATACTATCATCGCTTTCAAGCGGATTCCATTTGCTTTAAAAGGTCTTGCGAACAAGCACTCTATTATCATGGTTTCAAAGGGGTGTGCTCGTTCATGATGTTTTCAAAGGGGCTGTGCTCTTACAGTTTTTAATTGTTGTCCAGGGAGCGTGGCCTAATCGTTCACACTCTTGCCCTACATGGGAGGAAGTCCCTCTAACATGGAGGAAGTCCCGGGTTCAAATTTGGTTGGCAGGACATATCCACTGGAATCCACAAGTTAATCGATGCCTCTACCTTACCACATTGGGTGTCTATGCTACTTTTTATTCATCATAACTTCCAAAACAACAAAAAAATTTCCGATAGTTCTCCCTAGATTGTAGAAGATGGTAGCACGTTCTTGCTTCCAAATTTTCTGGAGAGCTTTACACTAAATTACATTGCAGAGAACATCTGATCATTTAATTTTCTTTTTCGAGAGATGTTGCGTACACTTTATGGTAGCATCTAGTTAAAGAGGTTTTTTCTTTTTTATCTTGTTTACATGCATTGGCACTCTTTGGGCAACAGAAAAAGAGGTGGCCAATTTCGTTTCTTCCCTTATACCATCTCTTTATATGTATAGGGGAGGCTCACACATCTAATACGTATTCATGCGTGCATATCCCATTACGAAGAATTTTCCATAGGAGGACAACCTTCTTGCATTCCTAAATATGGTTGAACATTGCTTCATCTCATCCTTGTCGGATGACCAACATAATAAAACCCTTCAATGTCGAAGTTTATCAGAAAATCAGGGCCGTCAAAAACAAACTATGGTTCAGACCTGAACTCTTAACAAATACTTTTCTGCTCTTGCACATATTTTTTCCTCTCTAGGATTTGTTTTTCTTTTCTTTTTATTCGTATACTCGACTTTCTTCACATGAAACAACGTGAATAGTTCAAACATGACAACAAGTGTGATAGGAATAATCTTTTACATCAGCGCAGCACAGAAAGGTTTGGACGTTTGCAGCCTTCGCTCTTTCCACGAGGGCGCATTGCACCTACTCGCAGTCCAAATATCTTCATCTGCCCACAATCCACTATCTTCATGTTTCCGAGCCCACAGAAGATTGACATCGAGGTCGGAAGTGCCCGCCTAAAAGCTCGTTATCATGTGATGTGCATTTGCCTTTACTTCTCAGCTTTAATGGAATTTAGGCTTCGCCTTATAAGAATGTTGGAAGAACACGTGCACAGAATTCTCATATTCATACGTTTTGAATACAGATATTGCATATCGCACATCCAACAGGCAGGTCACCAACTTGCCTTTATTCCTTTGTGGATCCGTTGACGCTTTATCTCGCGATTTTGTGCTCGTTGCTCACCAATATGACCTTTTTGTGGATGTATGAGAGTTTGAATATCTAAGCGTATGAATTAATTGGAATGAAGTCTTGTGCTACAGCCTCGGCTACATCGAACTATGGCCCGTGACTGGCAAGGCTCCTCGACCAAATGGAGGTACCAATGGTAGACCATGGTGGTCTAAGTAGATCTAAAACCCTTTCACTTGATGCCTTCATGTTTGAATTCTTTAGTGATCATTAGAGAGGCGAGTGTCTCAAAATCTTGTAAAGAATAGCTTACATTGATAGAGATGGGGAATCGCATCCAATTTTTATCCTCTCTAAGCCCATTAGGAGTGCCGGCACCTAGATCATCATCATCTACCACACACCCTATTGATCGAATTACATATGGTATCTCCTTATAACTCTTGAGAATAAAGTCATTGATGATTTTTTTGGATGATTTTAAGAGGTTCTTAATCTTACTCTTGAGTTGAACCTTGCTAGTCTAGACACTCCTATACCTTTCTTTTATGTATCTAGATCTTGGACATTCTAAAGTTCCATGATTCCTAACTCCTATTGGCAAGCTTCTCAACCTCTATATTTAAACTGGTGTGATGTCAATGCACCATGCTAACTTCTTCTTTGGGAGAGCTTAACATTGATGCGCTTAGAGTAGGAAACCGACCTTAGATGACAACCACCCTACTCTGCACAGACTTTCAGAAAGCACAAAACTATAATGTACATAGAGACCACATCTCATAGTTCCTAGGTTTTAAAAATGCAATCAAACTCAAAGTCTTTGGATGAGCAATCCACTATATGCTTTATTAAAAAACATATACAAAAGTTTAGAGCGGCAATTTGCTCGTTCACATGGACACGAATGGTAAGAACACTAAAGCCAAATATGGCCAAAGTGAACTATGCGAGATAATAAGTAATGATAAATGATACCTCAGTGTAAGTATACGAACTCCACCTTCCATCTAATGGGCATGTCACAAAGTGTATAAGTAACTATGCAAGATCATGAATCAAGTAATCCCATCATGTCACAACAGTGCCAAAAGTTATCGACTGGTAGAGCTTTAGGAAAAGCATCTGCAACATTACCTCGAGTATGAAACTTCTCAAGCATAATGCATTTCGTGACTTAGGAGTCTCCAATGAAGTGATAACTCACCTCAATGTGCTTTGTCTTTGCATGACATAACACATTCTTAGCCAAATATATGGCACTATAACTATCACCATCAAATGAGCCATATGCTGACATAGACCCATATCAAAAGCAAGATGAGAAATCTAGAATGCTTCTTTAGATGCCTCACTCGCTGCAACTTAAGTTGATAAATAGTGGAAAGAGATGTACATTATTTATGAAAAGATTGTTGATATATTTAGGTAGTGATGTGTGTGAACATTCTAGGACCGTCGGGGCACTTTTTTCCCTCTTTAGGAGGTTTTTTTTCCCCGGCTTGTATATACGCCTATTGCCCTAATGGGCTACTTATCTTTGTACATTCTCTAGTAATACATTCAGTCTTTTGTGTTGTGCTCCAAGCTTCTTCTTCTTCCTTGTGTTGTTCGCGTGCTTCCGCAGACGTCTAACTCCAACAATTGGTATCAGAGCAGGTCGTCGCTTCTTCTAGGGTGCCGTCGACACTCCTCCGTTTGCAGTCTCAGATTCGCACGAAATTTGGTGAGCATACTCAGGGTGTTTTTGAGATCAAAACAGCTTTGCTGTCTGGTGCCGAAATCGCGATCTAAGCTCGTTTCGGCCTCCGAACGCACTATCGCAGCGCTTGGGTAGGCTATTTCATCCTTTTGTGCCAAAGGTATATACCTGTTTCTGTTTGCTAGTTTAAGCGTCTCAAAGTCTGCTACAAGTCTAGCAGAACTCGTTTGGGCAGTTCCGTTCAACTTTTTGAGATACAGTCAATTTTCTGCATCAAAGTATTTTAGTCACCGGCCATGGCTGAAAGCAGTGATGTATTCCGTATGTTGGCTGTTGAGGATAAGTTGGATGGTACCAACTACCCATTATGGGCTTATATGATGCGACATGTACTGCTGGTTGCAAAAGGATTGTGGAACATTGTGCAGGGTGTTGAAAGACGTCCTATTACACCTGTAACGACAGGTACTGCAAATACAGGTGTTGGAGCTGATGAAGATGGTGTCGAAGATGATATTCCGCAGATTCCTGTTCGTGCTGCTGTTTCTGTTGCACCTACTACAGAGCAGACTCGTTGGGATGGCAGAGATGCCCAGGCACATGCATTGATAGCTTTGTCTATCAAACGTGCCATTATTCCTCACATTCGCTCTTGCAAAACAGCAAAGGATGCTTGGGATACACTTACCACTTTGTACCAGGCTAGGAATGAGGCTCCTGTTGCTTACCTCCGAAAACAGTTGGAGAGTGAGCACATGAATGAAGGTGATTCTATGGACAGTTTTCTTACAAAGATCAAAGACCTGAAGTAACAATTGATTTCTGCTGATGAGGTTATACTAGATAGCTCACTTGTGCAGACCGTTCTGAATGGTCTTCCTGATTCATATCAGAGTTTTGCCTCTACTCTTCGGTTGATGATGGAAGGCAATCCAAATGCCTTGTCATTTGAGGAATTGGTCTCTGTTCTGTTGCAGGAAGATCAGTCCAGGCAGAACAGGTCCATTATGCGTGTTGTAGATCAAGATTTCTTGGCTCTACAAATGCTGCACAATCGAAGAACCAGGATAAAGATGAGAAGAAATCAGAAAAGCAGAAATTGTTCTGCAAGTACTGTAAAGGAAATGATCATATTATAAAGAACTGTCCAAAACTGGCTGCTAAAGAGGCAAAGAAGAAAGAGGCTGGAATGGTTGTTGTAGAGGCCTCTACGCCAAAAATAGAGTCTGCAAATCTTGTGCAGTAAGAAGAATGGGCGTTTACTATTGTCTACAGTTTTGACCCATCTTCTCATGATGAGTGCATGTCTGCAGTAGACTCAGATGTTTGGTACTTTGACAGTGGGGCGACCAAACATATTACCTCGCAGCGCAGTTTCTTCTCTTCACTCGAGCCTGCCCCTACACGGAATACTGTCACATGCACCAATAACTCCTCTTATCCTGTTATGGGAGTAGGTAAGATCATTCTGACTACTGCTGATGGTAGTTCTTTCACTTTGTCAGATGCTTTATTTGTGCGAGGGATCAAAAAGAACCTGTTATCAGTTTCTGCATTAGCCAAGATTGGCTTCATTGTGAAATTTGTTGATGATAGGTGTACAGTCCATGATCTCTCAAATGGCGATGTGATTATTGCTTCTGGCATTTTATGTCGTGGGCTGTATAAGCTCATAGACTATGAAAGATCTGTGAATGATTCGGCATGTGGAGTTCATGATTCTCAGGATATGTCAGATGCAAAGCTTTGGCATGCAGGCTTTGGTCATCTGAATTTTGCTAGTTTGTTACGCCTGCAGAAATCTGAAATGGTGTCCTCTTTGCCCAAACTTGAGGCACCAGGAAAACATGTTTGTGAAGGCTGTATTTTGGGCAAAATGCACCATTCTTCCTTTCCAAAATATGGTTCAGTTCGGGCTATGCAGAAATTGCAGCTTGTACATAGTAATGTCTGTGGTCCTATGCAAACACCCTCTTTTGGAAATTACCTTTACTTCGTGACTTTCATTGATGATTTTTCCAATCATGCATGGTTATATCCACTCAAAGCAAAGTCCGAAGTGTTCATGTGCTTCAAACAGTTTTTGGTTTTGGCTGAAAATCTATCAGCATGTAAAATGGGCACCCTCCGTTCTGATCGAGGGGGGAAATATATGTCTTCAGATTTTAATGCATTTCTGGCTGAACGTGGGATAAAACACCAGTGTACAGTGTCGTATAAACCTCAACAGAATGGAGTTGCTGAATGAAAGAAAAGTTCACTCATGGAGATGGCGAGGTGCATGGTCAAAAGTCAGGCTTTACCACATAGTTTCTGGCTTGAGGCTGTCATGTGTGCAGCATATGTACTGAACAGGTGTCCCACTAAGGCGTTGCAGTCTATCACTCAATATGAGGCTTGGCATGACCGCAAGCCATCTGTTGCTCATTTGCGTGTTTTTGGTTGTTTGGCATATGCATTAGTGCCTGAACAACATCGTAGAAAATTGGATGATAAGGTAGTAAAATGTATTTTTGTTGGGTACAGTTCTGAAAGTAAAGGCTGTCGTCTGTATCATCCACAGACTAAACGCATTCTGGTTAGCCGTGATGTTGTCTTTGTGGAAGATGCTATTCAGCCATTGCTTTCATGTACTAAGGAGACATCTGTTAGCTCCAAAGACATGTATGATACTTTGATGCCTCTATTTACAGGCGGATAGGCTACTGCTGGTCCTAGTGAGGCAACTTCTCAGCCTTTGCAGGTTTCATATGATGATGCAGATCATTCCATTTCTGATGCAGATTTACATGATGCACTTGTTGATGAGAGAGCTGATATTGAACAGGCAAAAACTATGCCAAAATGGCTGGTGCAGACTTTGCATGAGAGCAAATTAGATGCACCTTTGTCATATCGTACTCGTTCAGGCTCTCATAGTACCTCCTTTGCATCAGATTGCTATGCTATGGCTGCATCTAGTCTCTGTGATGAGAATGAGCCTATTTCTTTTGATGAAGCACAAAATTCAGAAAATTGGATGGCTACTATGCAATTTGAATATGATGCTATAATGAAGAATGGTACATGGTCTTTATGTGACTTGCCTCCTGGCAAGAAGGCCATTGGCACTAAGTGGGTATACAAGCTGAAGCATAAACCTGATGGTACAGTTGACAGGTATAAGGCTAGGCTTGTTGCAAAGGGTTATGCACATGAAAGAGGCATTGATTTTGATGAGACCTTTGCAGCTACATGCGGTATGACTACTGTTCGGAGAATTTGTGCACTTGCAGCCCATCATGGTTGGAATGTACATCAGTTGGACATTAAAAGAGCATTTGTGAATGGTGACTTGCATGAAGAAGTGTATGTTTTTCAGCGCCATGGCTTTGTGCAGAAAGGGCATGAAAACCAGGTTTGCAGGTTAAAGAAGGCATTATATGGTTTAAAGCAAGCACCACGTGCTTGGTATGAGAAGATACATGCTATCTGATTGCACATGGTTTTGAGAACAGTCCAACTGAAAGCACCTTATATGTTAAACGTGCTAATGATGTGCTTCTTATCATTGTTGTCTATGTTGATGACATGCTGCTCACTGGTCCTATTGAGACACATATTGCTGATTTTAAGGCTGATTTGCATGCCTCATTTGAGATGTCTGATTTGGGGCATTTGCATCACTATTTGGGCATTCAGTTTATGCACGTTGATGGTGGAATGGCTTTGTGTCAAATGAAATATATTGACACATTATTTCAGCGTTTTGGCCTTGAAGACTGTAAGCCTATTTCCACTCCTATGGAGACAGGTTTACGATTGAGTCTTCATGATGCTGGAGATGCATTTGATGCTGTTCTCCATCAGCAGGTTGTTGGATGCTTGATTTACTTAAGCATTACTCGGCCAGATATTCAGTTTTCTGTCTCACAGATGAGCAGGTTTATGCATTGCCCAGGAGTCATGCATTGGAAAGCGGTTAAGCACATCTTTCGCTACTTGAGTGGTACTCGACTACTTGGGTTGTTTTATGCCAAGGGGGGATCACTACCGCCAGATTTGCATGCTTTTTCTGACTCAGATTGGGCTGGTTGCTATGACACTCGTGTGTCCACTAGTGGTTTTTGCTTCATGCTTGGTAGCTCATGTATATCTTGGTTGAGCAAGAAGCAGCCTACTGTGGCCACTTCTAGTTGTGAGGCTGAGTATAGGGCAGCTTTCACAGCGACTGTTGAGTGTGTGTGGCTCACACGCCTTATGGCTGATTTGGGTGTTGGCCAGTCTTCTGCCACCACCATCTTCACTAACAGCCAGAGCGCATTGGCAGTTGCGAGGAACCCTGTGTTCCATGCTCGCACTAAGCACATTGAGATGCATTATCACTATGTCAGGGAGAGGTTCTCTGCTGGGGAGATCAGCTTGGCATATGTGCCCACGCAGGAGAATATTGCAGACCTTTTCACGAAGGCTCTGCCTAGGGATAAGTTTGAAGCTTTTCGCAAAGCTTTGGGCTTACTTCCTTTTGTGGAGTGATTTCCACATAGCTTGGCACTTCCTTATACATGAGTGCCAGGTCCTTGTTCACCGCATCACTCCCAGGGGGGATTTGTTGATATATTTAGGTAGTGATGTGTGTGAACACTCTAGGACCGCCAGGGCACTTTTTTTCCCTCTTTAGGAGGTTTTTTTCCCCTGTCTTGTATATACGCCTATTGCCCTAATGGGTACTTATCTTTGTACATTCTCTAGTAATACATTTAGTCTTGTGTGTTGTGCTCCAAGCTTCTTCTTCTTCCTTGTGTTGTTCGCGTGCTTCCGCAGACGTCTAACTCCAACAAAGATCTCCAAGATATGCCATCTCCAAAATAGTGAAAAATATACCTTCATGTAGACTTTGAATTGTCCGCACAACTAGCATTATCAAAATTTGTGTATTAAGTAATGGATGGCTTTCCTCTACCCAGGCATAGAAATTTATCCTCATTGCCACTCAGATATCTCAAGCTCATCTTGATCACTTCCAAATGCTTCTTGCAAGGATGACAAATCCCACTGAAAATGAGATGCCTAGTCTCATAGGTGCCATATCATACATCATACTACCAATAATAGATTGTTAACGAATTTTCTTCATGAATTAGGTTTCCTCATTTGATTTGGGGCAATCAACCTGGCTTAATCTTACATATTTAGGTTGAGGTGTACTCAATGAATTTCCACTTTAAATATCAAACCTATAAAATAATTTGGATATGAAATCACTTTGGGACAAATATGTGCATTTTTTACTCCTATGATGAGTAATATGCATGCCAAGAATACGCATCCCATTGGGGGAAAAATAAACCCTACATGGGCCTTTTAGATTGGAGGGTGATTAGTGATGGACCAATGAGATGAGGGTGGTGAAAACAATTTATTCCCTTAATAACCTAGGCTAAGTATAGGCTTCCCTTGGTTTGAGTAGATCAAAACCACATAAACATGTCAAAATTCATGGTTTTCCCCTTCAAGTACTTTTTTAAAGACATGGCATTTAAATAGAACCCTTGGATCCCCTTAGAGATTCAATGACTATGATCATTTCTTGAAAAATAAGTGGCTTTAAATTATAGCCCTTGGATTTTTTGTACATTTAATGGTCATTGTATCTCCTCCATGAGGAGAAGACACCTAAAATTTGGGCCATTGGATTTGGAAAGAGTTCCAAGGCTTTCATTTGATCCTTACATGGATTAGTAGACACTAAATGTACACCATTATATTTGTATGCCATCAAATGGCTGAAAGTCCATGCGGATTCCCACATTTCTTACATGATTTTTCAAGCTTTTGTCTTTTAGTCATAGGATGTCTGGCTACTTTGTCCTTTAGTTCTAGAACTTTGGGTTCCAATCTCAACCATCCTAGCTTATCAAGACCCAACGGTCCAAAATCCACTGATTGCAAACGTTTCTTCTCTCTCCTCCCATGGTTGAGCATATTTTGTCTTCAATTGAGCCTATTTTTCTTCTAGTGATAGAGTGTGTACTTTAGTTTTTACTTTCAATTCCCAAATTTTGTGTGCGATCATCACCATCTAACCAACATATCTAAGGGCTAGAAAATCTAAGAATCCCACCTTCGTTACTAAGTCAATGCACCACTCATGCCTAGAAATGGACTAGTAATTTGAGTCCACTTAGCTCACATGTTTGTGCCTATATCGCACATTGAGAAACTCTGAATTGGCCATGGATGTTTTTAGATCCAACCTTATTATTCATTAAGCAAGATAGTTTTTTTTTGATAATTTGGATAGGGATGCCACCACAGAAATGAGACATGGTATTCCAGTTCTAGAACATGACCATGTTCTTCCAGTTTTAGAACATGAAGCTCGGGGGTTGCCTATAGTAGATATATAGTTCTAGAAGCATCCACTTGAGTTAACTCGAGTTGATTGGGACACTTGGCCCACATGCAGTTACATGGCCCACACATGGCTGGCCACTATCCACCTACTCAAGAAGGAAGTCCCCTAGAGAGAGCTATATATAGAGGCATTTGGTTGGGAGGAGATTCATCTCTCAAGCATGTGGTGGTCATTATAGTCATTCTCTTGCAACATGCATCCACCTTTTATCAACTGCATGTCCATCTTTCCATATTCCTTCTATCTTTACATGGTGTTTGTTCTGCACCATCCACACACAAATTAGGCACATGCAATATACATATGCATCCATATTCAGGCTCCCACCTTGGAGAACATGAATATTGCTTTGCAAATAAAAGAGTAATGCCATTAAGCCTCCTCATCAAGAATGCGTAGTAACCTGAAAAAGATAAACTTGAACATTCACCATAACTAGGCCAATCATGCATCGTCCACATAGGTACGCCTTGCACTCGCACGTCTCCTCTTCTTATAGGTTGAGACATGTCACACATAATAATCCCATCCCATATGTGCAGTTCTTCCACAAGTGATGCAAGATGTTTTTTACCTTATACCTACCTAGTACAATAAGAGCTAGTAATAAATGACCTTTCTTTGTGGCGAGCCATGGTGGGATGTTATAATTGACCAAACATAGAGGCCATGTGCTCCATGAAGAAATGCGTAAACCAAATGGATTCACTCCATCCATAGCTAGGCCTAGATGTATTGACCAAGCCTCACTAGAAAACTCTGGCCACTTACTATCTATGTGCTTCAAAGCATCAGAGTCAGTAGGCACTCACATTACACCATCTCTAGACCTGCTCTTTGTATGCCATGACATTGACTTAGCTATAGATTTGCATCTCAACATGTTCTTAATTCGTGGAATGATAGGAAAGTGGCAAAGAACCTTTGCGAGGATTGCTTCGCCTACAAGGTCTTCTCTAAATCTATTTGCTCCACACTTTGGACATTCGTGGAGATGCTCATACTCATTCGAAAGAGGATGCAATCATTCGGACAAGCATGAATTTTAGTATACTCCATTCCAATAGACTATAAAATTTTTTGTTGCATCTCCACATGTTGGAGGCATGTCATTGCCCTCTAGCAAAAATTGATCTTTAAGAAGCCTGCAATAAGCAATTAAAATGATATTAGTACATAAATTTATTTTGATACAACAATGAAAGCCAATTTGTTCTCCACTTACCTGAACAATTCGGTGACACTACTATCTGACCATCCATAAATGGATTGCAGATTGAGCATCACGAGTGATGCACATAGTACAGATATCTTTGCTCCATTGTAAAGTGGTAAATGAGCTAGTCTTCGCATGTTTTCATATTCTTCACCGACTTCTGATTGTGGAAATTATGTTGTGTCCATGAAACTCTCGACATCTTCTCCACCATCATGATCTTCATCCATCTCATAAATCTTCGAGCATCTCTTCCATATGTTCATTCTGTGTAATATTATTATTACTTGCTTTTATGTGTAAGTCCTTTTTTGCCCTCTTTTCTCCACGAGAGGGTACCGGTGCAATGTCCTTTGGGTCCATCTGCTCACCTAGGGGACCATGCGAATGGTAGCGTAGGTTTTCTAGTCACTCCTATCAGAGGATCCATACTCTCTAACATGTGCAGGACAAATCTATCGTTTCTGATAAATTTGATACTTGCACTGAGTGCAAGGACATGACATTCTCTCCTCTAGATCCAGACAAGCCATTTGCTACAATGTGAACATTTTAGATCATTTGTTTTTTTTATTAAACCTAAAAATCATACTCCTAAAGACTTAAACCTAAAATACTAAAACCTATATACTTAAACACCTAAAAACCTATTTTATGTATATATTGAAATTTGTTTCTTAATTAATCCTATTTTTATATATTTAATTATATATATTTAATTAAATTATTTAAAATACTAGTTCCTTTTATATTTATTTATCTATATAATTATTCTATTTTATATATATATATGTATATATATATATATATATATATATATATTTAGATTATTTTCTTAGTTAATCCTATTTTTATATTTTAAATTATATATATTTAATCAAATTATTTAAAACACTAGTTCTTTTTATATTTATTTATCTATATAATTATCCTATTTTATATATATATATATATTTATTTATATATTCAAATTTTTTCTTTAAAGTTTTTCTATATTTTCTCTTCATATAAATTTAATTGAGTTATATGTATGCGTAAACCCTAAAACCCTAATCTTAAAGATCTAGACCTAAAATATGTATATTCTTATACGCATGTGTATATAGATAGGTGTATAGGTATATGTGTGTATGTGAATGTGTATATATATTCACTCTCCTTAAAATGATTAAAATTAAATCTATTTTTATATATTTCATCATATATATTTAATTTATTTCTTTAAAACACTAGTTCTTATCATATTTATTTATCTATATAATTATCCTATTTTATATATATATATATATATATTTATTTATTTATATATTCAGATTTTTTCCTTAATTAATATTATTTTTATATGTTTAATTATATATATTTAACTAAATTATTTAAAATACTAGTTCTTTTTATATTTATTTATCTATATAATTATCCTATATTATATATATATATATATATATATATATATATATATATATATATATATATATATATATATATATATATATATATATATATATATATATTCAGATGTTTTCCTTAATGTTTTTCTATATTTTCTTTTTATATAAATTTAATTGAGTTATATGTATGCTTAAATCCTCAAACCCTAATCTTAAAGATCTAGACCTAAAATATGTATATTTCTGTACGCATGTGTATCTACATGTATATATGTATTATATGTGTATGTGTATGTGTGTATATATGTTATGTAGGTGTTAAAACCCTAAAACCCTAATCAGAAAGACTTAGAATTAAACCTAAAATACTAAAACCTAAATACTTAAACACCTATAAAAATCTAAACCCCTAATCCTAAAACCCTAATCCTATTTTATATATATGTTTATTTTTATATTCAGATTTTTTTCTATATTTTTTCTTAATATAAATGTAATGAGTTATATGTACGCCTAAACCCTAAAATGCTAATCTTAAATATCTAAACCTAAAATATGTATATTTCTGCATGTAGGTGTATATACATGTATATATGTATTATATGTGTATGTGTATGTATGTGTAAATAGCCTAAAAAACCTAATCCTATTTTTATATATTTGATGTAAAAAAATGTTTTTAAAAAAACTATATATTTAATTATATATATTTGATTTAAACACTAGCTTGTGTGTGTATATATGTCCATCTGTGTATGTATGTGTGTGTGTGAATGTATGCATGTGTGTATATGTGTATATGTGTCTATGTATGCATGTGTGAGTATATGTGTATGTGTGTGTATGTATGCATGTGTGTGTATGCATTCATGTATGTGTGGATGTGCAAGCATGTGTGTATGTATGTGTGTGTGTGCCTGTGAGTGTATGCATGCATGTGTGTATATGTGTGTGTATGTATGCATGCATGTGTGTATATGTGTGTATGTATGCATGTGTGTACATATGTGTGTGTATGTATGCATGTGTGTACATGCGTGTGTGTATGTACCCATGTGTGTATATGTGTATGTGTGTGTATGTATGCATGCATGTGTGTATATGTGTATGTGTGTGTATGTATGCATGCATGTGTGTATGTATGTGTATGCATATGTGTATATGTGTGTGTGTATGTATGTGTGTATGCATGTGTGTGTTTATATGTGTGTATGTATGCATGTGTGTATGCATGTGTGTATGCATGTGTGTACATATGTGTGTGTATGTATGCATGTGTGTACATGTGTGTGTGTATGCAAGTGTGTGTGTATATGTGTGTATGTATGCATGTCTGTACATATGTGTGTGTATGTATCCATGTGTGTACATGTGTGTCTGTATGTATGCATGCATGTGTGTATATGTGTGTATGTATGCATGTGTGTACATATGTGTGTGTATGTATGCATGTGTGTACATGTGTGTGTATGCATGTGTGTATATGTGTATGTGTGTGTATGTATGCATGCATGTGTGTATATGTTTATGTGTGTGTATGTATGCATGCATGTGTGTATATGTGTGTATGTATGTGTGTATGCATATGTGTATAGGTGTGTGTGTGTATGTGTGTGTGTATGTATGCATGTGTGTATGTATGCATGTGTGTATGTATGCATGTGTTTATATGTGTATATGTGTGTATGCATGCATGTGTGTATGTATGCATGCATTTGTGTATATGTGTGTATGTATGTGTGTATGCATATGTGTATATGTGTGTGTGTGTTTATGTGTGTATGCATGTGTGTGTGTATGTATGCATGTGTGTATGTATGCATGTGTGTTTATGTGTATATGTGTGTATGCATGCATGTGTGTATGTATGCATGCATGTGTGTATGTATGCATGCATGTGTGTATATGTGTGGATGCATATGTGTATATGTGTGTGTATATGTATGTTTGTATGCATCTATGTGTGTATGTATGCATGTGTGTATGTATGCATGTGTGTATATGTGTGTATGCAGGCATGTAGCATTCCTCCAATCACTCAGAGAGAAAAGAAATACATCAGATCATATAATTGCTAGTCATAATATTGAACAAAATAATAAACAGAACAAAAACTGTGAAATTAAACTTATCTTATAAGTCTCGTGTTTTCCAAATCCATATACAAGTAATAAGTTCCGGATGAAGACTCAACCACCTTAATACAATAGCTTTGGAAAATAGCTTCTTGATGAAGTTTCGACCTCCCGACCACCCCCGAGCTATCACAATCTCATTCACACTCACAGTCTCAATCTCAATCACAATCATGTGATCATATAATTGGAATCCCAATCACATTCTCAATCTCATTCACACTCGCACTCTCAATCACACTCTCACTCTCACTCTCAATCACACTCTAATTCTCAGATTTCTGTGTGTATAAATATCATCAACACTTAGCAACTGTAGACAATCTCCTTCCTTCAATCCCCATCTTTCAATTCTTCACTCCAGTGTGCCCAAGAGAATTGTGCGCCGAACTCAAATGCTATTATCGATCTTCACCAGTCATGAAAAAACTACAGCAGTGCGGTATTGTTGGCTTCATTTATCCAAGCTCATTAGAACACACATTAAAGTATCGGCATGAAAAACGAAGCCTGATAAGGTCGTCGTCAGAGTAGCATCCAAACTCCTCAGAACAGCAGATTATTAAATCAAGACGCCATCATGATCTCTCAATTGATTGCAATATATGTTTTTTTCAGCATCATGGATTGAATCAGAAATCCATGAATTCTTCAGAAGTAAAGACTTGTCAAATGATTATGCTGCTGAGCCTAATTGGGTTATCGAATCACATCCGAAATTCTAAATGTAACAGAGTTGGAACTCTGTGATGGCGTGATAAGCACAGTGATATTAGGACCATTTGATGATGAGAATATCCAGGAGGAGGAGATGTTGAAGGCGTCCGATGCCAAGCGATAGCACATATTATAAGTATAAGAATCTGTCGAAGGAAGTATCCACTTCATGTGCCTTTCGCTCTTAAATGTCGATGACTCCTCTACTGCTTATTTCCTCATGGAAAACTGAAGAGAATCTGCCCCAAATCTCCGAGACGATATCCACCCCTTTTCGCCATATCATGCGTTGTCTCCGCTGATGTTCGAAGTCATGGAAGCGGAAGGTATAAACGTAAAGAGTGCAAGGTGATTTAGAGGGAACCAAGTTCCATCACAGCAAAGAAGACTTCCAAGAATGCAATATGAGTGTTATGTACTGTGGTTTGCAAAAGCTACTTCACTTCTGCAGAAACGTGCATGATGATCTCGCAATAGAGAAGGCAGACAAACAGCATTCATATGAAGATAAGACACAACGAGGAGGAGACTTCAGGCTTTCATCTTGCATGAGAAGAGCAATGTATTAGGTGCAGAGAGATTTTTTAGAACTCGCTGGAATGATTTCACTGCAGTCATTGATGGATGTACGTCAAAGTTCATGTGGATCCAAGAACAGAAGTCTAGTGGAATTCTTGAGACCCGTTCTCGATGCGACATTAGATCTGTGATTTTGAATTGCTAGAACAATGTTCTTGAAAGCTTTCAATCCAAGAAAATTGGAAACATTCTGTGCGTTCCTCTGCGTTTTGTGTATTAAACACAAATCATCTTGTGATAATTGCGTACGTTAAAGTCGAACTCTCTTCTGAAACTCCAGCGACTACAATACGCAAGCTCATATCTGAGAGCCTCTCATTCATATCTCTTTGTGTTATATATATAATCCCCAATATCTGCCTCAATTTTCCATGATATTTTCCTTCAGCGTTCGAGTTCTCCATCTCCTTCTTCTTCCGCGAATAGAACAACTGTTATCTAAAGATGATCAAGCGCAAAAATATTCTCGAGATGAATTTCAACACTGCTTGATTGAGTAAATATATGAGTTAATTGTATCAGCACAAATTGGGGGTAACGCTCAACGATGGCAGCGTTATAATGGGTTAGAGATGAAGTTGGAAGAGAAGATAACATGGTAGTTTGATTCAAATATCTGAACTGCTGTCCATCCTCATCACGAGTAGTTTTGTTTCCCATGACGTAGATTTGTGTTATGTGCCTGGCTCCTCCACATTTTCAATCCTTCCAAGTTCTCCATGATAACCCGTGCCCTCGAAATTCATCCACATATCATCGTTCTCCATTAGTTCTCCTACTTTATAGGCAAAAAACACGATGTACTATTACTTTTGCGTTCTTTTCTCTGTTTTTAATGCGTTTTCTTTTCTTTTGATGTGCGCGTTTTCTTTTTCTATAAAGTTTACGTTTTATTTTGCTTTGCAGAATATAGCGAATGATTTCTTGTTTTTTTTATTATTTTATTAATGGCTTTACACTATGACACATATGCTCCTTAGATTCGCATTCAAGTACTCTTTCTTTTTTTTTATGATCAAGTCATAACCACAACATGATAACATATCGACGCAATCTATCGCTAATACAAACCCTTTGAAGAAAGAAATTATGTAATGTTTCTCTTTGCAATTAAGTAGTTATTTTTCATTTAAATGCCATACAAAAATTACCCAAAATATCTAGAAGGTGATCACAACGAAAGCATGCAATGAGCTACTAATGTTAAACAGATGAGTTTTGTAGTTGATATGCTCTCGAACCATAAGTTAAGTATATCCTTTTGACAGGTATATTACATTCTTCCCCTCTTTGAAGAACTCTGTCCTCAGAGTTGGCAAAGCAGCAGTGCGGTATTGTTGGCTTCATTTATCCGAGCTCATCAGAACACACATTAAAGTATCGGCATGAAAAACGAAGCCTGATAAGGTCGTCGTCAGAGTAGCATCCAAACTCCTCAGAACTGCAGATTATTAAATCAAGACGCCATCATGATCTCTCAATTGATTGCACTATATGTTTTTTTTAGCATCATGGATTGAATCAGAAATCCATGAATTCTTCAGAAGTAAAGACTTGTCAAATGATTATGCTACTGAGCCTAATTGGGTTATCGAATCATATCCGAAATTCTAAATGTAACAGAGTTGGAACTCTCTGATCGCGTGATAAGCGCAGTGATATTAGGACCATTTGATGATGAGAATATCCAGCAGGAGGAGATGTTGAAGGCGTCCGATGCCAAGCGAGAGCAGATATTATAAGTATAAGAATTTGTCGAAGGAAGTATCAACTTCATGTGCCTTTCGCTCTTAAATGTTGATGACTCCTCTGCTGCTTATTTCCTCATGGAAAACTGAAGAGAATCTGCCCCAAATCTCCGAGACGATATCCACCCCTTTTCGCCATATCATGCGTTGTCTCCGCTGATGTTCGAAGTCATGGAAGCGGAAGGTATAAACGTAAAGAGAGCAAGGTGATTTAGAGGGAACCAAGTTCCATCACAGCAAAGAAGACTTCCAAGAATGCAATATGAGTGTTATGTACTGCGGTTTGCAAAAGCTACTTCACTTCTGCAGAAACCTGCATGATGATCTCGCAATAGAGAAGGCAGACAAACAGCATTCATATGAAGATAAGACACAACGAGGAGGAGACTTCAGGCTTTCATCTTGCATGAGAAGAGCAACGTTCTGGTGCAGAGTGATTTTTGAGAACTCGCTGGAATGATTTCACTGCAGTCATTGATGGATGTACATCAAAGTTCATGTGGATCCAAGAACAGAAGTCTAGCGGAATTCTTGAGACCCGTTCTCGATGCGACATTAGATCTGTGATTTTGAATTGCTAGAACGATGTTCTTGAAAGCTTTCAATCCAAGAAAATTGGAAACATTCTGTGCGTTCCTCTGCGTTTTATGTATTAAACACAAATCATCTTGTGATAATTGTATACGTTAAAGTCAAACTCTCTTCCGAAACTCCAGCGACTACAATACGCAAGCTCATATCTGAGAGCCTCTCATTCATATCTCTTTGTGTTATATATATAATCCCCAATATCTACCTCAATTTTCCATGATATTTTCCTTCAGCGTTCGAGTTCTCCATCTCCTTCTTCTTCCGCGAATAGAACAACTGTTATCTAAGCAAGCGCAAAAATATTCTCGAGATGAATTTCAACACTGCTTGATTGATTAAATATATGAGTTGATTGTATCAGCACGGATTGGGGGTAACACTCAACGATGGCAGCGTTATAATGGGTTAGAGATGAAGTTGGAAGAGAAGATGACATGGTAGTTTGATTCAAATATCTGAACTGCTGTCCATCCTCATCACGAGTAGTTTTGTTTCCCATGACGTACATCTGTGTTATGTGCCTGGCTCCTCCACATTTTCAATCCTTCCAAGTTCTCCATGATAACCCGTGCCCTCGAAATTCATCTAGATATCATCGTTCTCCATTAGTTCTCCTACTTTATAGGCAAAAAACACAATGTACTATTACTTTTGCGTTCTTTTCTCTGTTTTTAATGCGTTTTCTCTCCTTTTGATGTGCGCGTTTTCTTTTTCTATAAAGTTTACGTTTTATTTTGCTTTACAGAATATAGCAATTGATTTTTTTTTTTATTATTTTATTAATGGCTTTACACTATGACACATATGCTCCTTAGATTCGCATTGAAGTACTCTTTTTTTTTTTATGATCAAGTCATAACCACAACATGATAACATATCGAGTCTCTTTGCAATTAAGTAGTTATTTTTCATTTAAATGCCATACAAAAATTACCCAAAATATCTAGAAGGTGATCACAACGAAAGCATGCAATGAGCTACTAATGTTAAACAGATGAGTTTTGTAGTTGATATGCTCTCGAACCATAAGTTAAGTATATCCTTTTGATAGGTATATTACAATGCATGTGTGTATCCATGTGTGTGTATGCATGCATGTGTGTATATGTGTGTATGTATGTGTGTGTGTATGTATGTGTGTATATGTGTGTGTATGTGTATGTATGCATATGTGTATATATGTGTGTGTATGTATGTGTGTATGCATGTGTGTGTGTATGTATGCATGTGTGTATATTTGTATGTGTGTGTATGCATGCATCTGTGCATATGTGTGTGTATGTAAGCATGCATGTGTGTATATGTGTGTGTATGTTAGCATCCATGTGTGTACGTGTATGTGTATGTATCCATGTTTAAATGTGTAGATGTGTGTGTGTGTATGTGTGTGTGTATGTATGCTCTATTTTCCTGTCTCTATCTTCCCTTCTTTCATCATTCTTTACCTCTCACTCTCCCTCTCTTTATCTCTCTCTCTCTCTCTCTTTCTCTCTCTCTCTCTCTCTCTCTCTCTCTCTCTCTCTCTCTCTCTCTCTCTCTCTCTTCTCTCTCTCTTTCTCTCTCTCTCATCTGTCTCTTTCTCTCTCTCTTTCTCTCTCTATCAATAGAGAATAAAACAATCACTTACAAGTATGTCCCTCTTTTGGATCGTTGTCGTCAGAGTGTAATGTATGTTGTCTATCGTCGAATTCCAAACAATCGATGCCAAAGAACTTCTGCAAAATCAAAGAGAAGAGAAATTATAAGACCTAAAGCATAGAGAAAGACAAAAGCTAACAATACGCGCACCACTTATCAAAATGTGAGATCAAAATGGAGAGAGTGTGTGTCTTTGTGTGTAGAGGGAGAGATCTGTGTGTGTGTGTGTGCACACAAGACAATGCAGGTCGCAATTCGGTTCACGTGCGCAAGTTCGACAGAAGACAAACAATACTCAAACATGCACAAAAATATGAAGTTTTTCTTTTAGGTTCCGGGTATGTTTAAAACACCGCTTCGGGATGGGTGTCGGTATGGGCATCGATAACTTCCAATAAATTATCGATGCTTATACGGACGCTCATACCAACGCTTATACCGACGCTTATACCGATGCTTATACTGATGGGTGCGGGAAACACCAACGATCCATTTAAAACGGTCATACCGATGGTCATTTGACTATCGGTATCCTTAAGTGTTCTTTTCCAACGTTTATACCGATGCCGAGAGTGACCGTCGATATCCTTAAGTGACCTTTTCCAATGTTTATACCGATGTCGAGAGTGACCGTCGGTATAGGTAGCGTCGGTACACCCTTCATATGTTGTAGTGTACAAATTGCTAGGGTCTTCCACAAAAACTCCATCATTAACCTTACTTCATAACCTTTCTCTACAATTTTCGCTACACTTATCACATTCTTTGGGATTTTAGGAACATATAAAACCTTACTCAAAAGATTACTTCCATCCTTGGCTTTTACTGATCCAATGGACTTCACATTGTGCTTTGTGTTATCACCTGTTTGAACTATATGACTACTCACCTTATTCTCCAAATCAGTCATCAAAGCTATGTTGCCACTCAGGTGATTGCTACACCATCAGCCAATGTAGAAAACTCTTTGATCTTCACTTTGTCTTTCACAAGTTGCATTCATAATTAAGGTTGAATACTCTTTTTGATCTGAAGGGTAATTGTAGTAGGTATTAGTGTAGGATTGTCTTGGAAAGCCTCTTTCTACATTTCTTCCAAAGAAACCTCTATTACCTCTACCTTTGAAATTACCTCTCTGATTTCTACCATTCTTCCTCTTGAATTAAAGTTTTGATTATATCCTCCACCATTTTGATTTTTATGCAAACATTCATGAGCTAAATGATTAGTCTTACCAAAAATCTAACAAGCTTTTACACCATCTTTATTGCTTCTACCTCTTCCTCTTCCTTTGCCACCTCCTCTTCTTCTTAGGAAGTTGGCTTGAATCATAGTGCCTTCATCTTCATTCAATTGTTGCTTGCCTTTTTAGTCTTCTTCTTGTCCTTTGAATACATTGCTTGACCTGTACTTTTATCAACATCACCTTTGATATCCTGCTCAAAGATTAGCATATGTCCTAGCAATTGATTCATATCAGGAGTGAAACGATCTACTGATGATTTAGTAGATAGAATGAATGGCTTCCACTTCTTATCTCCTCTGAAACCTATGAGAATTTGTCTTACCAATTTGTCGTCTTCAATTTCTTCATCAGCTACTCCTATTGCATCTGCAATATCCTTCATCCTTGTTACATAATCAGAAATAGATTGAGAAGCCTTCTTTTTGAATGTGGTGCTCTGCCCATAAAGATGCCTTCCTTGACTTTCTAGTGTTTTGGAAATGCTCCTCCAAATCATTCCATATGTCACTTTCACTTTCAAGATCTCTAATATGCGGTAGCAAGTAATCATTGACTCCCATGTAGATAATGATCCTTGCTAGAGCATCCTTCTTCATCCATGTCTTCAAATCAGAGAGCTCTTCCCTAGTTGGAACACTAGGATCCCTAAACTATGGTTTTTCGTCTTCACCTATGATATATCCTATGAGATCTTTGCTCATAAGATGAGCTTCTATCCTCATTGACCAACAAAGATAGTTTTCTTCATCCAATTTCTCTATGTGAAGAGAATCTCCCATCCTTTCTTCACCTGTGCAATATATTCTTCAAGCTTTGTGAATAATGAATGTACCTTTACTTTGAATCTAGTTCCTTTTGATCCTCTTGATAGCTTTTAGGCTTGCTTCTCTAGCTTTCACTTCATACTTTTACCTTTCGAATCTTGAAAGATTGATTTCTATATATCTGCAATAGTCAAGGTCCTCTTTTCTTCAATTTGATGACTCCTGCTCTGATACCACTAATGGAGAGTGTTAATATCCAAAAGAAAATGTTATCCTTGATGTTAGAGCACCTCTATGTCAAGAATAGCTCATACCTCAATCAATTTTGGAAATCTATTGCCAAATTATCAGGATTTGACAACTCTGAAGAAATTGATTACTAGGAAAAGTCTGCTACACTTAGTCCATTCATTGACTGACCGAATGTGTAACGTTTTCAATGAAACTTTGTATTAGGTTTTGATTAAAGCGTGCATACATTCTCCAAGTCAAATCGCTTCAAAAAGATCAGTAGATCTTCATTTTTTTTAAAAAAATGTACCTATGTCTGAAACTATCCTTCTATGTAGTCGACTTTGACACCTGCACATTCAAATGCATGGTTCTCACAAACTAGAATGGGTTTATTCAAATTCTTTTAGCCACAAGTATCTTACCTTTTGACTTAAAGAATGAGTGCTTACTGACTATAAACTTTACACTATAGAGGGAGATATAATCAAAACATTATCATCAAATTTGTGCGAGCACCTATCTTCTCTTCTTCACATTTACACATGTAAATGTTCCTACTTAAAATTCTCTTAGCTTGATCAAATTAAACTCTCAAAACTTGTAGAGAGTTCTTTAGACTATAGAATTATACTTTTTAAAAATAATTACTCAAGAAGATAAACACAAAACGAACACTGAGCAAAAGATCGAGGTTCAACTTTCTTCTATTCAGAGAAATCATACATCTGATAGAAAAATCATATTCTTCTCACTTTCTAAAGTCTCTAATGACTTATAAAACTTGTCACTCATCATGTCGCATGGTTGTAGTACATCTATATCAAGTATATATAGATGTTTACATCCCGACTCATCAAGGATAGAGTTTTTATGACTAATTACAAGATTAGGATACATGTATGTACAAGTCTTCATCTTCTAACCATGCACTAAACTTCAAGCCTCATATGCTGATCTTTGATTCATTCTTTGACTTAAAACTTTTTCCTAATCATGAATTGATGATTTTCCTACACCAGCATTGACAATAGAATTTTGTTCGACCATTGAAACCTTGCACAACAATCATATGTCTTTGACAATGATAAAAACCTTTGCACTATGGAGATATTCTTTAACCTAACACAACAATGATTAAAGTCTTTTCACAATAGAAACCTTAAAAAGATAATAATATAAATCAAGATAATGCCAATATGAATATGATGATTTTACATAAAAAAGAGATGTATTTAGTGATTAGAATGTTAGCTAATCACTTACATGGAGGTAATCCTTATCCTAAACCAACAATGATAAAAGTGTTTGCAAACAATGCGAATATGAATATGATGAGTCTTCATAAAAAAAGAGATATATATTTAGCATCAATGTCTTTGTTTCCATTCCAAAAATTTTTGTAGAAGAAAAAGGGCAAGGTTCGTTACATTCTTAAGGGTTGGAACTTGATCACCTGGGGTGGTAGGCAAGTAATTCAAGTTAATGCTTTCTCTGATCTAATGTTTACCATTGCACCATCAATTGAGAATCTCAACAGTGGTGAAACCTCATCAAGCAACTCTAGGAGCTCCATTAGATGTTTTACTTACCAATTTGCAATGAAAATTATTTTGTTAGGTTGAAAATCTGGATGAATCAATAATTCTAAATCAAATTTTGGATATTTATCCTCTAAATCCAAGGGTTTCTAGAGTGCAAGCTTTTTTTTCCACCTTCTATAGTCATACCCTAAAACAAGTGATTGTCTAGATATATGATATGAAATTGAAAGAAAATTTTGAATAACTTTACATAAAATTTTTTCTCCTAGTTTTGAGCTTCTTTGGTATGCCATTCCCTACCTAAAACATCATCAATCTCTGAAATTGAATTCTCCTATTCAACCACTTTTTTTTCTGTAATAACATCTTTTTAAGACATGCTAGAAAAATGTGCAGAGGAAAAAACCATTGAATCTTTATCCTTCACGAAATTCGGCTTGCTAACATTGCCCTTTGGATGTCATCTTTCATTTTGCATAGAAAACTTGAAACTCTTGAATGATTAGGAGCATACCAATGTAATGAAGAGATGCAAGGAGTAGGCAGATGTACAAGATTTCTATAAGCACGCATCCTTGATTGCACCTTATAATCTGTAAAATAGAAAAATAATTCAAAGCTCTTGAAAAATTAAACGAACTTTTTTGCATACATAAGTTGTGCATAATCCGTATGAAGGACATTGAAGGTAGTGTTAAACATTCAAAAAGCTACCACTCTAGAATATTGGAAGGAGAATTTCTTCAATATAAAAACATATATCTTGTAATACAAAAAAACTTTGAAATTGATAAAAGAGCATTTTCAAACTTCACTGACTAGAGTACGATGGGAATTGGACATGATTCTCTAGCACAAGCACTACAACAGATCGGTCGTATACCGTGGTTTTTACCAAGGGAAATGAATGCCTATTTTTTTGGCCCGATGTGTGTGTAGATGTCAGTATGCGCGTTGGTATTAAAGTGCCGGTATAAGCATCGGTATGGGTGTCATTATATGCATCAATATATGCATTGCTATATGCATCGGTATATGCATTAGTATTAGTGACACCCATATTGATGCCCACACGAGCACCTCTACTGGGTGCACCATCACCTATACCGGCACGCGTTGGGTGTACCAACGCTTATTCTGATGACATTACTGGATACATTGATGCTTATAGCAATAACCATCTCTGCAAAAACAATTTTGGGTAGGGTGTGTTGTCTTTTGCTATAGCAACACTACCATGACATTGCTTAGCAAAAGACAATACACTCTGCCCAAAAAAAAACCGAGTACATGTGATGTGTACTCTAATGTGAACTGAAATATGATTTCATAAAACAGAATATTATTGGACACAAAAGAGATAATCAGAATGAATCATGAAGCATGTACAAAAAGAGTTATATATTTCATAAATGAAGCATGTACAAGAGTGTGGCAAACCACTGTCATATATGATGCTTTTACAAAATGTGGCAAAACATTGTATTGCCATATAAAAATCAAACACAAAATTTGGGTGTGCCACTCCCATACACATGCAGAGTGTTCCATATCAATAGTCCTGCAACAAAGAACATTAATGAAATTAGATAAATTCACATGAAATTTACAAACCACAAGTAAAAACCAAGTTTATAAATTAATCACCTCATCACAAACGCTCCCATGAAACGACCACACCGCATCCCTCCAAGTTCTCGAATAGTGCAGTCAATCCCTGATGATATCAATAAGCCTCCTCCGTTCGTGTTGGAGGACGACCCATTGCCAGCTCCTGCGAAAAATACACAAAACATTAGAGGAACATACATGAGAAAATTAAAACAAAAAAATTCAATAAATCAAATGGTACTTACAAACTCATGATGCATCATGTCATATCCATCGTTGCCCAAATGTAACGGTCCAACTGTATCAAAACGTGTGGCTACGACATCTTGCTGCTGACGATATCGATCAGGAGTCTACTACTGCTCATCACGAATCATATCCCACTCCTCAACATCTAACCATACAGGCTTTCGTAAGCCTGCTTTGAAAGCATCACGAGCCTCGGATCGTCGATGGGACATAAATTCACGTGCGGTGTGCAGAATCCACTCTGAACTGACAAGAGGTTGTCCATTGGCTGTTCGGAACTCTTGATAAATCATCTCTGTGATATAATTCTTCCAATATTTATCTTGTTCACTCCATGTCAACATGATAGAGTGTCCAAACTATATGGAGCAAAGTTGTCATATATGTGCACGCATTACTTTGCCAGCGGCATCCATCATCGGAGCTCCATCTCGAATACTGTACACCTTGGAGTCATCATGGTCATGAGCACCCCAAGGTGTACGTGGAGTTCCACATGGTGTACTGCGTGGCATACCTATATCTTAGGTACTTGTCCTAGGAGTAGAAGCGGGCGACACAACATCCATCACACTGTCTCCACAACAACCGCCTCCTCTAGACCTACCTATAGATCCACTCCTAGAACCTCCTGCTCCAGAGTATGACCTCGATCTACGAGATGGGCCAGAACCTGTATCACACTGAGGTGTCGAACGCACATGTCTACTACTAGAGCCAGTAGGGGATGGCTGAAAAGATGGCCGTGGTGGAGTCATAAAGCTAGGAGACATACCTCCTGTGGGAGTGGCACCACCTACAGGAGTGACATAGGCAAGAGTGACACGACGGGAGTGAGACTAGTAGGAGTGAGGTCGGCAGTAGTGAGGCCGGCAGGAGTGAGGCCACCAGAAGTGAGGCCAGGAGGATTGCTACCACGAGGGATCCAATACTATGATGCAGTGGCCATATACACGGGAGGTACGTGAGAGATGAACTCTAAAAATTACTCCTCTATCATGGAATGTGGAGTGATTGGAGGATTGTCTCCCATCGTGCTCTGTAACAAAAGAACACAAATAATTAGCATGTGATAATTAAGGTAATTTAGAGAAATGATAGTGTACAGAAAAACCTAGTAAAAAAATAAACAAAAATTAGTACATACAAGTGTTTGATTCAAAAATCCTCTAGTCTAGCATCCTCTTGGAGATCCGATGCACCGAGAATATCTATCTCTATATTGATGATATCTACATCCCTTGCTATGCTCGTTTCTTCCTCATCATCATCCATTTCTTCGTCTTCTCGAACAATGACCTCTTCTTCAATGACCTCTTCTTCTCAAACAATGCTCTCTTCTTCTTCGCCAATCGAATGAATCTTTGAGTCCACTACAAATGGACTTTCTTCTATATCCATGTTCTCAGATATTTGTCTACTACGTGGAGCGACTTGTAAAACAAATAGCCACTCTAGTTCTTTTGAATCTCGTATAAAAACAACTTGCTCACAGTGTTCGGGAAGTACAAATATATCCCTTTCATCCGTCCATAATTTTGTGGAGTCGACTTGAAGAAAACCGCTTTTATCGTGCCTCACTGTTGCATTTCTTCCATAGGTGACTACTTTGAACCATTTCACATCAAAAACAAAGTAATCAAACTTCCTAAAAGATAGTTTCAAGATATCTTGAATCACACCACAATAATCTAGCTGGCCTTCTTGAGCATTATTGTTGAAAGTTTTTCAAGCTCAAGACTGTGGGAACATGCCCCAAATTGAACCTTCCACATCATCCACAATCAAAGGAGGCTGATTTCCATGAGTTGGAGGCATCAAATCATGCCCATAATGGAAAGAAGTTGATAAGAGAAGATTTAGCTCACCTCTTGATGTGATTGGACCTCACTTTTGACATGTATATGCTTTTGATTCGTTAAAGAGGTTAGTATGTGGTATTTAAAACCTCTAATGAGTTGTATTATGACTTAGAGTTGTGGAAATACGTGCCCAAGCTGCCCCCTTGCTTAAGCACACCCCCTACTAGCTGTTCTATGCATAGTTTGCAGAAATTTCACTTTTACACACTCTATCTATCTAGATGTTTTTGGGAGACCCCCGGTCTTGTAATTATTGTTTCTCCTTCATCCGGAATCCATTTGCAATGATTTTTGTCTTTTTGGAAAGTTTATAAGTTGTACTTTGTCAGGTATAAGTCTCACGTTTAGTGCCTGCACATGTACAGAGAAATGTTCAGAACAGTGTCTGTCTAGTTAGCTCATACTCTGTGAAGAGATCAAGTTGTCTGTCTTGTTGCAGCTGGTTGAGGCATCATCCAGTATCCAAATGGAGTGATGGTACTCTCATTTGAAATCTCTTAAAATCTAGTTTATGCCTGCAAAATTTCATTTTCAGTCTCTGCATATACTCAGAGAAACTGAGAAAATACAAAGCATATGTCTGAAAAATTTCAGGATCCTAGGAGGGTTCATTTGCTTTTGTTGTGCACATAGGAGTGTTTATCCTCCAACAGTGGTATCAAAGCTATAAGTGGAGTATCAAAGAGAGAAGAAGGAGCTACATAAGTGAAGTAAAGACTTCATCAAAGTTTGAAGGAAGGAAGCAAAGAACGGGCACATCAACAACAAGAGGAAGCAAATACATCATCAAATCAAAGATGAAGCTTCATCAAGAGGAGTAGCTCTATTTTTTGAGGTAAAAGACATCCTTTTCAACTTCATTGCATCAAGGGGGAGGTTCAAAAGAGTTAGGAGGCACCATGGCTGATCTCAATGCTCAGATTGAGAAGCTCCAAAAAGGAAACTACCAATCGTGGCGATTTAGAATAAGCAATTTTTTGATGGGGAAAGGTTTGTGGGGACTTGTGAGTGGTGGAGAGCCAAAACCCTACATAGATGAGGTAAATCCAACCAATGACCAGAGAAGAGCAGTAAGAGAGTGGGATGAAAGGGACAAAAGGGTCATTTTCATTTTATCTCAGCATATTAGCAACTCTATGGTAGGGCATATTCAAGATTTAGATACATCGAAGAAGGTGTGGGAGTGCTTGGAGAGATTGTATTCAACCTCCACAAAAGCTAGAAAAATTCAGCTCAAAAATGAGCTAAATAATCTTAGGAAAAGCCCCTCTCAAGGTGCTAATGATTACATATTAAAGGTTAAAGAGCTTGCAGATGCACTAGGGTCAATCGGTTGTGCCCTAGATGATGACGATCTTGTCGCCCACACCCTAAATGGACTTAGGGATGATGAAAAATGGAGGGCTTTCACAACTTCAGTGTATGTAAGGGACTCTCTTCCTGATTTTGATCAACTAATCACTCTCATGGTGACAGAGGAGATGAACCTTGGTGTTCATAATGCCAAGGATAGCCAAGGGCAATTGTTGTATGCAGGTAGAGGAAGAGGAAGACACAACCGAGGTGCTACAAGAGGAAGAGGAAGATATCAAAGCAACCAAGGAGGTCAAGGACAACAGGAAAATGCAAGTCAAAGAGGTGGAAGAGCCACAAATAGAGGAAGAGGTGGAAGATTTGGTGGAAGAGGACAAGCCACTTCAAATGGATGCTTTGTATGCACTAAGCCCGATCATTTTGCAAATGAATGCTATCATAGAGCTCAAAGACAAGGGAATCAAAGCAACAACAACAATTATATAGGGCAAGGTAATTATGCAAACACATCATCCAGCCAAGGGAATGATTATTTACTTGCCATGAGGTATGGTGAAGATACAACTCAAGCTAGTGAAGATGTATGGTATGTAGACAATGGATGTAGCAATCATATGTCACGTCGAAAGGATTTTTTTAGTAATTTGCAGGTCCCAAAGCATCAAGGGCATGTGAAAACAGGTGATAACTCAGAGCATATCATTCAACATGTGGGAGATATCAGTTTGGAAGGAAATCAAAGAGCAAAGTGCTTATCAGAGGTATTACATGTCCCTACTATTACCAAAAACTTGATTTCGGTAGGCCAAATGGTAGAAAAAGGCTATCAAGTTAGGTTCAATGAAAGAGGATGTTTTGTTGAGGATCCAAGGGCAAGTTTCAAGCTCATAGCAAAAGGAAAAAAGCAAGGGAGAATGTTCACAATGGACATAAATCAGCCACACCATTCAATGTATGTCACATATGGAGACAAGAGGATAGCAGATTTGGATCTATGGCATAAACGAATAGGCCACATCAACCTACAAAAGCTCAAGGACATGCAAAGGAGGAGCTTGGTAAGAGGCCTACCAAATTTTACATCTAAAATGTTGCATGAAATTTGTGTAGCTTGCCAACAAGGAAAACAATCAAGGCTGCCCTTCAAGTAGAGTACCTATGTAAGTGCAAATGTTTTAGACCTCAATCACACGGATGTTTGGGGTCCAACAAGAGAAGCATCCCTTGCTGGAAATAGGTATTTTGTAACCTTCATTGATGAATTTTCAAGAAAAATGTGGTTGTATTGCATTAGAAACAAATCAGATATATTCCACTACTTCAAGAAATTCAAAGCACAGGTGGAGAAGGAATCTGGCAAGTTTATCAAAACTTTGAGATCCGATGGAGGGGGAGAGTACTTCCATGAATTTCCTAAATTTTTGCAGGTCAATGGCATCAAAAGACAATTTACATGCAGGTATACCCCTCAACAAAATGGGGTAGCAGAGAGAAAGAACAGTCACATAGCAGAGGTAGCAAGGTGTATGCTCAACGAAATGAATATGCCGCATTGTTATTGGGGAGAGGCTACATATACAGCCACATACATCATGAATAGATGTCCTACATCAGGTATACATCATCTAACCCCTCAGGAAGCATGGAGTGGAAGAAAAGCTTGCATTTCACATATTAGAGTCTTTGGTTGTATATGCTATGTACATGTACCTCAAGAGTTGAGGTCAAAGTTAGATGCCAAATCTGAAAGATGTATTTTCTTGGGATATTCTGTGGAACAAAAGGGGTATAAATGCTATAACCCCATCACCAAGGAGCTGAAGGTAAGTAGGGATGTTGTCTTTGATGAGTTGAAGCCTTGGTATGCATGCACGAGTCCATTGCAGGTTGAAGACATAGGTGAGATAGATTTGAAGAATGATGATAGAGTTCAAGAAAGCATGGATTTAAGTGGTCCAAGCAACTCATGCAACACAAGGACACCCTCACCATGGAGTGGAAGGCTTAGGGAAAGAGAGACCAGCTCTGAAGAAAACAAAGTCAAAGGCAAAGAGAAGATTTCAATTGAAGATGGAAGCTATGTGGACGAGAGCATGTTGGAAGATGAAGAGATAGAAGAAATTCAAACTCCAGGAGTGGCCAAACAAAGAAAGAAGATGGCAACCACACCTAAAGGAAGTGAAAGAAGGTCTTGAAGAGTAAGATATCCAGTACAAAGGTTAACATATGATAATTGCATTGCAAAGCATTATGCATACATGACTCAGGTAATCAAGGACAAAGAACCAACTAGTTATGAAGAAGCTAAGGATTGCAAGGAATGGCAAGAGGCAATGAAGGAAGAGCTCAAAGCACTCAATGAGAACCATACTTCGAGCTTAGTACCAGCTCAAGAAGGCATGAAGGTGATAGGTAATAAGTGGGTTTACAAAATTAAAAGAAATTCAGATGGTTCCATTGCTAGGTACAAAGCAAGGTTGGTGGCGAAAGGCTTCTCCCAAAGCTACAGATAGATTATGATGAAACTTTCAGCCCCGTAGCCAAGATGCCAACAATTAGGACTTTGATTGCAGTGGCCACATCAAGGAAATGGAGCTTATATCAGTTGGATGTGAAGAATGCCTTCCTCAATGGAGAGCTTGAAGAAGTAGTCTACATGAGCCAACCTCAAGGATTTGCTAGTATGAGGTACCCAAATCATGTTTGCAAGCTAAGGAAAGCATTATATGGACTAAAGAAAACCCCAAGGGCCTGGAATAAGAGGTTAGTGGATTATTTAGCAAGTTGCGGATACAAAGAAAGTGTTGCAGATCCATCATTTTACATGAAGAAGCAAGGAGACAAGACGGTATACATATGCATCTATGTGGACGATTTGATCATCACAGGAAGTGATATTGCAGGTATTAAAGATATCAAATCAAAGCTAGGAAAGGAGTTCAAGATATCTGATCTTGGAACAATAAAGTACTTCTTGGGAATAAAGGTAATCTATGCACACAATGGCATCTTCTTGATTCAAAGAAAATACTTGTTGGATGTGCTATACAGGTTTGGTATGAGTGGTTGTAAGCCACTTTCTCAGCCCATGGAGCCCAATACAAAGTTGGTTGCATGTCAAGGAGAGGCTATACAAGATATTACACTATATAGAAGCATAATTGGTTCATTAATTTATGCTACATTCACTAGACGTGATCTTGCATATGTAGTAGGTGTTCTCTCTCAATTTTTGCATGCACCTACTCATGATCATCTTATGGCGGCAAGAAAAGTGCTTTGTTACATCAAGCACACCATCAACCAAGGTCTATTTTACTCATATGATGCTGATCTAAGTGTCAAAGGATATAGTGATATTGATTGGGCAGGTAGCAAGGATTATCGAAGGAGTACATCAGGTTATGTTTTCATGATAGGTACAAAAGTGATCTCTTGGAGCTCTAAGAAGCAACCCACTGTTGCTCTTTCATCCACAGAGGCTGAGTACAGAGGTTTAGCATTGGCTACATGTGAGCTATTATGGCTTAAGAAGCTACTTAAGGACTTGGAAGTAGAAGTGGAGGAGTTTCCTCTTTATGGAGACAACATTTCAAGCATCTATCTAGCTAACAATCCCATGTTTCATGCAAGGAGCAAGCACATAGAGGTTCATTACCACTTCGTTAGAGAAAAGGTGATGGCAAAAGAACTAGATATAAGGTATCTCAACCCTAAAATGCAGGTTGCAGACATGATGACAAAGTTTCTTGAAGGTACAAAGCTTGGAGGATTCAAGGAAGCTATCAACATAAGAGACATAGGCTGAAGCAACGAAAGGAAAAGACTTGAGCTTGAGGGGGAGTGTTGAAAGTTTTTCAAGCTCAAGAGTGTGGGAACATGCCCCAAATTGAACCTTCCACATCATTCACAATCAAAGGAGGCTGATTTCCACGAGTTGGAGGCACCAAATCATGCCCATAATGGAAAGAAGTTGATAAGAAAAGATTTAGCTCACCTCTTGATGTGATTGGACCTCACTTTTGACATGTATATGCGTTTGATTGGTTAAAGAGATTAGTATGTGATCTTTAAAACCTCTAATGAGTTGTATTATGACTTAGAGTTGTGGAAATACGTGCCCAAGCTGCCCCTTTACTTAAGCACACCCCCTACTAGCTGTTCTCTGCATATTTTGCAGAACTTTCACTTTTACACAATCTATCTATCTAGATGTTTTTGGTAGACCCCCCGATCTTGTAATTGTTGTTTCTCTTTCATCCGAAATCCATTTGCAATGATTTTTGTCTTGCTGGAAAGCTTATAGATTCTACTTTGTCTGGTATAAGTCTCAGGTCTAGTGCCTGCACATGTGCAGAGAAATGTCGAGAACAGTGTGTGTCTAGTTCGCTCATACTCTGTGAAGAGATCAAGTTGTCTGTTTTGTTGCAAATGATTGAGGCATCATCCAGTATCCAAATGGAGTGATTTTACTTTCATTTGAAAGATCTTATAGTCTAGTTTAGGCTTGCAAAATTTCATTTTCAGTCTCTGCATATACTCAGAGAAACTCAAAAAATACAGGGCCTATGTCTGAAAAATTTCAGGATCCTAGGAGGGTTCATTTGCCTTTGTTGTGCACATACGAGTGTTTATCCTCCAACAATTATCATCTCTTGTACTTGCTCTACTTTTTTTCAAAACGTTCACCATCACCCCACTATCAAAAGTAGACCTATTCTTATCGATTCGTGTGATCCAAAAGTGTCTTTCATGAGACCATAGTGCACCGTATTTAATATACTCCCAATCACATCCCTTTTTGAGTTGTTCTTCTTCTTCTTGAGAGATATCTTCACACGCTGCCTTTGCTTATGAAACCGATGTATCTAGCCATTTGCTCGTTGGAAAAGGTGGAAGAGGTCAAAGACTTCTGGAAGAGGCAAAAATTGAGTTGAACGATTCCTTCCAAACTGAGCTCTTTTCCTTTGTGTTGGTTTCCTTCGCAAGCTCATAATTCTCTAAGCACTTTTGCATAGGCTCATAGTTAACTATGCAAATGGTAGTGTAGATTTTCTAGTCGACTATCTACTCACCTGGAGGACCATGCGAATGGTAGTGTAGATTTTCTAGTCGACTTTTGTCAAAGGATCCATACTCTCTAACATGTGCAATACAAATCTGTCATTTCTGATAAATTTGATACTTGCACTGAGTGCAAGGACATGCCATTCTCTCCTCTGGATCCAAACTAGCCATCTGATACAATATGGATATTTTAGAACATTTGTTTTTTGTTATTAAACCTAAAAATCATACTCCTAAAGAATTAAACCTGAAATACTAAAACCTAAATACTTAAACACCTAAGAAAACCTAAAAACCCTAATCTGATTTTATATATATTTAATTATATATATTTAATCCTTTTCTTAATTAATCCTATTTTTATATATTTAATTATATATATTTAAGTATATATATTTAAGTAAATTATTTAAAACACTAGTTCTTTTTATATTTATTTATCTATATATTTATCATATTTTATATGTATATTTATTTATATATTCAGTTTTTTTCCTTAATTTGTTTCTATATTTTCTCTTTATATGCCTAAACCCTAAAACCCTAATCTTAAAGATCTAGACCTAAAATATGTTTATTTTTGTATGCATGTGCATAGACACACACACACACACACACACACACACACACACACACATATATATATATATATATATATATATATATATATATATATATATATATATATATATATATATATATATATATATATATATATATATATATATTATATATATATATATATATATATGTGTGTGTGTGTGTGTTATATGTGTATGTGTATGTGTGTATATATGTTATGTAGGTGTTAAAACCTTAAAACCCTAATCAAAAAGACCTAGACCTAAAACATGTATATATGTGTATGCATGTGTATGTATATGTGTATATAGATAGGTTTATAAATATATGTGTTTATGTGTATGTGTATATATATTTACTATGATTAAAATGATTAAACTTCTATCTATTTTTATATATTTATCATATATAGTTAATATATTTATCTAAATCACTAGTTCTTATCATATTTATTTATCTATATAATTATCATATTATATATATATATATATATATATATATTTATATAGTCAGATTTTTCCTTAATTTATTCTATTTTTATATATTTAATTACATATATTGAATTATATATATTTAACTAAATTATTTCAAAAACTAGTTCTTTTTATATTTATTTATCTATATAATTTTCATATTTTATATGTATATTTATTTATATATTCAGAATTTTTCCTTAATTTTTTTCTATATTTTCTCTTTATATGCCTAAACCCTAAAACCCTAAGTAGAAGAGTTAACCTGAAATACTAAAACCTAAAGACTTAAACCTGAAATACTAAAACCTAAATACTTAAACACCTAAAAAAACCTAAACCCGTAATCCTAAAACCCTAATCCTATTTTATATATATGTTTATTTATATACTCATATTTTTTTCTATATTTTTTCTTAATATAAATGTAATTGAATTATATGTATGCCTAAACCCTAAAACCCTAATCTTAAATATCTAAACCTAAAATATGTAATTTATGTATGCATGTGTATATACATGTATATATGTATTATATCTGTATGTGGATGTGTGTATATATGTTGTGTAGGTTTTAAAACCCTAAAACCCTAATTAGAAAGAGTTAAACTTGAAATACTAAAACCTAAAGACTTAAACCTGAAATACTAAAACCTAAATACTTAAACACCTATAAAAACTTAAACCCCTAATCCTATTCTATATATATGTTTATTTATATATTCAGATTTTTTTGTTATTTTTTTCTATATTTTTTCTTAATATAAATTTAATTGAATTATATGTATGCCTAAACCCTAAAACCCTGATGTTAAATATCTAAACCCAAAATAATTATATTTTTGTATGCATGTGTAAATGTGTGTGTATATGTGTGCATGTGTGCATGTATGTGTGTGTGAATGTATGCATGTGTGTCTATGTGTATGTGTCTCTATGTATGCATGTGTGAGTATATGCGTATGTGTGTGTATGTATGCATGTGTGTGTATGCATTTTATGTGTGTGTGTGCATGCATGTGTGTATGTATGTGTGTGTGTGCGTGTGAGGTATGCATACATGTGTGTATATGTGTGTGTATGTATGCATGCATGTGTGTATATGTGTGTATGTATGCATGTGTGTACATGTGTGTGTGTATGTATGCATGTGTGTATGTGTGTGTATGTATGCATGTGTGTATATGTTTGTGTGTGTGTATGTATGCATGCATGTGTGTATATTTGTACGTGTGTGTATGTGTCCATGTGTGTACATATGTGTGTGTATGTATGCATGTGTGTACATATCTATGTGTATGTATGCATGTGTGTACATGTGTGTGTATGTATGCATGTGTGTATACGTGTATGTGTGTGTATGTATGCATGCATGTGTGTATATTTGTATGTGTGTGTATGTATGCATGCATGTGTATATGTGTGTATGTATGTGTGTATGCATATGTGTATATGTGTGTGAATATGTATGTGTGTATGCATGTGTGTGTATGCATGCATATATGTATATGTGTATATGTGTATATGTGTATATGTGTATATGTGTATATGTGTATATGTGTGTATTCATGCATGTGTATATGTGTGTATGTATGCGTGCATGTGTGTATATGTGTTTATGTATGTGTGTGTATGTATGTGTGTATATGTGTGTGTATGTATGTGTGTATGCATGTGTGTGTGTATGTATGCATGTGTATATATGGGTGTGTATGTATGTGTGTATGCATGTGTGTGTATGTATGCATGTGTGTATATTTGTATGTGTGTGTATGCATGCATGTGTGTATATGAAAGCATGCATGTGTGTACATGTATGTGTATATGTATGCATGTGTAGTGTCTGTGTGTGTATGTATGCTCTATCTTCCTATCTCTATCTTCCACTCTTTCATCTCTCTTTATCTTTCACTCTCTCTCTCTCTTTATCTCTCTATATCTCTATCTCTATCTCTCTCTCTCTCTCTCTCTCTCTCTCTCTTTCTCTCTCTCTCTCACTTCTCTCTCTTTCTCTCTCATCTTTCTCTTTCTCTCTCTCTTCCTCTCTCTCTTTCTCTCTCTATTTCTCTCTCTATCAATAGAGAATGAACCAATCACTTACAAGTATGTCTCTCTTTTGGATCATTGTCGTCAAATTGTAATGTATGTCATCTATCATCGAATTGCAAAGAATCGACGGCAAAGAACTTCCACAAAATCAAAGAGAAGAAAAATTATAATACCTAAAGCAAAGAGAAAGACAAAGGCTAAGAGTATGCACACCACTTACCAAGATGTGAGATCTAAACGGAGAGAGAGTGTGTGTGTGGAGAGAGAAAGATCTATGTGTGTGTGTGCACAAGACAATGTAGGTCGCAATTCGGTTTGCACGCACAAGTTCAACAGAAGACAACCAGTACTCAAACACGCGCAAAAATGTTTAGTTTTGCTCTCGGGTTCCCGGTATGTTTAAAACTCGGCCTCGGTATGGGCATGGGTATGTGCATCAGTAACTTCTAGTAATTTACCAATGCTTATACCGATGCTCATACCGATGCCCATACCGATGCCCATCTAGGTGGTCATGACACACACCAACAATCCGTTTTAAAAGGTCATACTGACGGTCACTTGACCGTCGGTATCTTTAAGTGGAGTTTTCCAATGTTTATACCGATGTCGAGAGTGATCGTCGGTATAGGCAGCATCGGTATGGCCCTCATATGTTGTAGTGAGGATCCCTAACACTCTACACATGTTGAACTTTTTCAAACAAAACATTTTGCTTCAATTTGAAACTAACAATACGACCTTTCCAATGGTTTCTTGTGTTGTCTCTTTTAGCATGCTTGACTTAATGGGCACCTCTTCAACTACGAAGCATAGTCACCTAATCATTTAGCTTCATAGAAATAGGTTTCCATAAAGAATCCTATCTTCAATTGTAAACCTCACCTCAGATTACACGATTCGAAGGATGATGAGAAGTACAAGCCATTCGAACACGTAGACAAATAGTAGAGAGTGCTCTAAGTGGGAAATCAAGATTCACAAACTTCGCGAGTATTTATAGACAAAAACACTCTGTACATGTGGAAGAAAGTCGCAATCCTTTGATTTGATGTATCAACTGTGATGGAAACATCATTAAATTTTGTGAACCCAAAAATATCTTGTATCTTCAAATATCATTTCTCTCTTGGAATTTTATTGATTTTCATTGTTTGGTTAGCAAAAATATCTTTTTCAGTATGAAGTAAAAAATTTGTAAACTAAATACAAGAAATTCCATCACTCTAGTGGTGCTTTTAATCATATATATATATTTTAAAAGCATTTCTTGATAGGATTAAAAGAGACAGGAATGTTATATTCTTGTACACATGGAAAAACCCTATTTGTCAATTTCCTTAATCCATCATCAACAAACCATCCTTTTTGAGCATTTTTTGCCCTAATGCCTAGATTATTAAACCTAAAACTAATTGTGTTTGTATGATAGTCAATGCATGGATTATAATGATGACAGAAAGGTTTGCCAAGTATAACATCATAGGACTGCAAAGAAGCAATTAAGAATGTGTGTTCATCTATGTAGGAAACTATACGAATCTTAATGTTATGCACTTCACTTCTAACATTGTATCTAGTTCCTTGAAATGCAGCTTTTATACATAGAAGGAATTAGCTTTAATTGGAGATCTTGCACTAGTGTATAAGAAATAAAATAATATGAACTACCATCATCATGTAAAATATTAACAACTTCTCTATTAATAGTACCTTGCATGCAAAGTAAAGAATGAATAGAAATTTTGTTACCCAAGGTACTTAGATCTTTTTCCAATGCTTCTTCGGTCCAATCAAATTGAAAGTCTTCATGAAAAACCTCCTTGTTGTGTGCTTGACCTCCAAAAGGTTTCATATCATTAGTTCCCAACCTACATTTAGCTTTAGTATGACCAAAGTTACCACAATGTCAGTAAGTGATATGGGGCCTTTTTCATTGAGAATCCATTGTTGTAGTTTGAAGAGTTGGAGGTTTGGTAGGGTTTAAGGGGGTTGTATTGTGGAAATTGAGCTTGAATTGATGTTGTTGTTGTTGTTGACACATTCACTACAAGGAATACATGCGTATAGTGACGGTTAAGGCGACACAATTTCGTCGCTATAAAATTGCAAAATGCATCGTAATGAGCATCGCGTGTGGACCGTCGATTAAACGACGAGCCAAAAAACGTTTTTTGCGACTTGTATCACGACGGGGTCTGCGACGCTCGCATAGAGCGTCGCTACCACGACGGTTTTAAAAAGCATTGCATAAGCGATGCTTTTTTATGTCGCATAAGCGACGCTTTTTGGCATCACATAAGCGATGCTAAGACATGTCGCTTATGCGACGCCAACTAGACGCGTAGCATAGCTTACATGACGGTCTGTTGACAGAAAAAAATTAAAACATTGGAGGCTCTTCGATCGGCATTTTCATGCATCTGATCGAAGAGCTCTCCAATGTGTCATGCATGTAAGTCTTTTTATGTGGTTGTAGAAATGTTTGTGCATATGCATGTGTATATGTCTCTATGTCTAAGTGTATGTGCACATGTATGTGTATGTATGTGTATGTATGTGCATGTGTATATGTGTATATGTGTGAAAGTGCATCTTCATCATGTACAAGTGTATAAGTGCATATCAATAAGTATGAGTATGCTATCTAATGAAAATAACACAATTCAAATGATATAAAAAGAATAGAAATTGTACTTACAATAGTTAGCCATACTTTTTGCTTGGTTAGCTTCTTGAATAACCTACAAGAAAGAGAGAGAGAGAGAGAGAGAGAGAGAGAGAGAGAGAGGGAGAGAGAGAATTCAAAGAGAGAAAGATGTAGAAAGAGAGAAACAGAGATAGAGGGAGACAATAAAAGAGAGATTAGGCAAAACAACAATTCTCCTATACTTGCTCCAGCTCGTAAGCGCAGTGCTAGGCAGATAGCTATGGAGAGATGAACATCAATCCATATGTCTGAACTGATGGGAAGCAGAAGACACAGTTTCCAGCTCAGGTTCTTTGCTTAGATTTAATAATCTCCGATATTACATTAGGTGAGTGTCTGAGGCGTAATGAGGTTTTGTTTACATGTAGGCACGTCTACGGGTGAGATGTTAGTGTGCACCATTCATAGAAAGCATATACAAGGGAGCATTAGCAGCAAATTACGTGAATTATTCATAGGAGGAAATCCTATTTGAGTTAAATCATGTGCAGAGAAATAAGCTTATATCTCTTTCAATGAGAAACTCGTTGAGTGTCAGTAGACACGTTGTGGGTTTACAACGTGGGTCCATGTCAGGGGACAAAGGAGAAGATGTTGACGGTTGCATACAAAGGCCTTCATTCTCCTTCCTCTGGGGCTAGTCGTCCTCCTTCATCACCGCTCTCGTTCTTGAACCTTCCGGTGGAGGAGCTTGGTGTTGTGATTTTTGGCTGTGACCATGCGACTTACAATGAATGTGTCACATAGCTTCTATGTGGTATACTTTATCTATCCTCTTACTTTCTATCACAGATATACGTCACAAACCATAATGCATCATATCATGGTTTGGATTTTTTATTTTGAGATTCCACTGTGCTTTCGATAGTATGTTTTTCCACGTCCTGGTCATATGGACACCATTTCCTTCTATGCCCTTATTTCTCTCTCTCTCTCTCTCTCTCTCTCTCTCTCTCTCTCTCTCTCTATCTCTCTCCCCCTCCCTCCACATATTAGTGCATGTTCATGTGTGTGCATGTTTTTGGTATGGCTTTCGTGCGAACGCAGCGAAGGATGCTGAATCTAAAGCTTACTTGGAATCCTGGACTTGGTTTTATTTTACGGATGTCCTTATGCATGAACAATAGCTTGATCATTAGCTTTTGTGCATGTCTAGGCCTTCGAGCTTCTCATATCACCTATGTAAAGAATGTCCGACCAGGGATGCCACTATTTTTCTTTAATTACATTGATAAAAAGTTGCATGGTTTTTTTGAGGCAGACAACTATGGAGAGATGAACATCAATCCATATGCCTAGACTGATGGGAAGCCTAAGACATAGTTTACAGCTCAGGTTCTTTGCTTAGATCAAAGCAGAGGATTGAAATCAAAGCTTTTGGACAGCATATTAAAATCAAAGCCATTGATTCTTTACGTAAAATAGAGGGTTCTAGTATTGTTGCTTCTTTCAAGCAAGTATCACATGCTAGCTTAAAAGACACAAACCTTATAGATAACGAACTTGGTTACGTAGGAACTATTGTTGGTATCTACAAAATTTCATTTCGTACATTCAAAGAGGTAGAAAAAAGTTTATATTTTTTATGATAGAGTTCGTAATTTCTTTAAGCACCTAATAATGGGTTTTTGTTATTATATATTTTTTAAGCAATATGAACTTCTTCAAGAAGTTTTTTATATGTTTTGATTACATCTGTCAAGTACATGTCTTTCAAGCCAACACTAAACCCTGTTTGGAAAAGCCATTCATGCAGAACATTTTGAAGGCATGTTAGGAACTGAAGAGCAGTTTGAGTCCCTTTTTGATAGCAAAGACTGGGGACAATTCCCGTATGGCAATCTGTTAACCATTTATTGCCAACATGACCATGCATTATCTCGTTGTCATGCACAAGTACACTGTTTAAATATGTGTACTCTAGACCAGGGGGAAAGGTCATATTTAAGACATCTATCCCTATCCACAAAGGAGATTTTATACCCGGTGCCTTAATTATTGTAGGCCTGGGAGTAGGAGAGTCACAATACATATTTAACATTTGAATTTCATGTTTTAGCAGTCAAAAATGATTTTCTAAAATCAAATGGCTTGAAAGGATGCCATCCTGAGATAATTTCAGTAAAGCTTGGCCTCCTTGGGTAGATATTAACTGATGACTTAAATCCAACAATTCACAAATCTCAGCCTTCTCTCTCTCTCTCTCTCTCTCTCTCTCTCTCTCTCTCTCTCTCTCTCTCTCTCTCTCTCTCTCTCTCTCTCTCTCTCTCTCTCTCTCTCTCTCTCTCTCTCTCTCTCTCGTTCTCTTCTTGCTCTCGCGTGTTAATCCCGGCACAAATGTGTTGGGAGAAATCGAACCTTTTTTTTATGTGTGTGTATGTGTCTGTGTGTGTGTTTGTATGTGTGTATGTGTATGCATGTATGTATGCATATGTGTGTGTATGCATGTGTATATGTTTCTATGCATCATTATGTGTGTATGTGTCTATGTGTGTATGTTTGTGTGTGTATATGTCTGTGTATGTGTTTGTGTTGCAATAAAAATGCATGATTTCTTCACGTTTAAAATAGTATTTTATGAACTTAAGAAAAAAAAAGCGGCTAACAAACATTTTGATGATGGTACGTAACTCTATCATGGTCTTAACTGGTAACATACCAAGTGTGAAATAGTGAAGATGTCTCTGAATCTGAAGTGCTATCCTTGCTGGATCAGTTTTCCTCTTTATTGTGTTCGAAGAAATGGCAAGAATGGATTTGTGATCTATGCCTTTCAAAGATGTGCTCGAGAAGTTTAGAAGGGTCTCCTAGAAAATGAGAAGGGAAAACAAATCATGCTCTTTTCCTTAGAGCAATTCTTCAGACTTTGTATTGATTAGTGCTAATCTGCATCTAGCTGTGTCCATTGTACGGATTGGATGAATCCCTTGTATTGATGTTGTTTAGTTTTGGAGTGGCATGTTATCCTAGAGCATGAACTTTTGAGCATCTCTTTGGCCTATGTTGTAATCATCTGATTCGAACTAAGGAGTGGATGGTCTTCCATTATTGTCATTTTGTCATTAATATTTTCTTGAGTATTCATAACTCTGTGAAATCATTGATATCTACCTGATCAGAGAAGTGTTAAAGGGTATATTTCCCTAAGGATAACCTCCCTTGAGTAGGTGAAGTACTGGAATGCTTACTGCATGCTCCTGTTAAAACAAGATACCCGACTACCTCCTCTATAGTTTGGCACGTACGGTGGGACCCTTGCATTTCTCTGAAAGGCCCTGAGGATAGTAAATAGTCCCTTGTTCGGTATTTTTTCCCTATTGCAATCGCAAATAGGTACATGACCCATACGCGAGCAGATAAGGAGCCTCTTCGTGTACGGAGCCTTAACAAGTTAGCTATAACCTCGACTAGTGAGTCTACCTCCCCTCTACCCTCCTTGAATTTATCTATTGATTTGGGTGCGACACTATTGTCAAAGGAGAAGCATAGGAGAACCTTAGACTTCTCCTCAGATACGTCAGAAGAAACACCAGTGCGAATGGAGGATCTTTTTCATTTACTCTCCAAAATCAACATCAAGTTCCCTACCTTCAAGGGACAAGCTTATGAGGATGCTGATGATCATGTGAGGAGATTCATCTCCTTATGCCGTGGACGAGGTCTGCAGAATAGAGAGGATGCGATGCTAGTACTCCTTCCATCCACATTGGAAGGCCTTGCGGATAAATGGTATAGCTAATATGCAGATGGCCATTTTGCTACATGGGAGGCTCTGAAGACGGCGTTCTCATAGACATTTCGACCTAGTGATTCTTCGGAAAGAGCTCTAGACTAGCTAGAGAACCTAAAGTTAAGAAGAGGTGAATCCTTTCATGAACTTCACACTAGGACAAAAGCACATGTTGCACGTCTACCACATGCTCCAAGTGATTTCTTGGTTAAGAAATGGATAGAAAAGGCTCTGCCCAGGTCATCTAAGCAGAAGCTCCATGAGTCTCTTAGATTGGATGCAACCCTCAATGATTTTGTTGCAGCAACATCACGCATCGAAGAAGCTAGGCAACATTTTGAAGGGGACACACAATCGAATTATGCTGCAAAACTAGACCCTACTGGGCAACTGAGGAAGGAATTGGAGGCATTGAGAATGCAACAAAATCAACAAGAAGAGAAGGTCTTGCCACCACTAAGTCGCATTGATGATGAAGTAGCCCAACTTCGCCGTGACTTAGAAGATTTGCGGACCACTCAGGATATAAGAAGGCAGATTTGGTGTACAATATGTAACAAGAATGGACATTCCAATGCTAATTGCCCTAAAAAGGTAAGCTGTCAATTTTGTGGAAAGGATGGTCATGAAGCTAGAGAATGTTACTACCTCAAGGGTACACAGCAACGAGGTAACCCTCAAGCTTTGGATTCATATTATGCTAGTACTTCAAGTGCACCTTATAGAGAGGAAAATCGTACGACAAAGCCCAAGTATAATAGACCATTGATGTGTTATCGCTGTGGTGAGTATGGCCAGATGCAAAATAGGTGTTCCCTTCCAGAACATGCACCTCCTTGTCAACATTGTCCAGAGGCCAAGGATCACTATACCAAAGACTGCCCAAGAAGCCGTCCTGCTCTGATCCACATGATTGCAGTATCCCCACAAGAAGAAGGTATGACCACTCAGTCTTATGCTGTTTCATCCTCTGCAATGCCCATGATGACTAGAGCTAGACAAGCAGCAGCGATCCATAGAGAGGAACAACAAGGATTCCAGGATAAAGAGGAGGAAAAGAAGTCTAGGTCGAAGGGCCAAGCAGAAATTGAAGGACCTTATGAAAGGATGGCTACATCTCTAAGGGACAAACGAACAAGTCTGCAAGAAGACATTCATGAGGTAAACATCGAACAGATCTTGAAAGGTATTCATCACAAGGTTAGTCTCTACAAACTTATAAGGATGGATTCAAAAATAAGAAGTGACTTCTTGAAGATTATACACTATGCTCACTTGATCCAATCACCTAGTATAGATGGTTTCATGGTTGATTTTCCCCCTGCACCCTTGGCAGACTACCAAAGCTCAAGATTATCTGTTTGTATAAAGGATGAAGTTCTCAGAGGTGTGATCATAGATGGAGGCTCCGGTATCAATTTGATGCTAGATTTTACAATGAAGAAACTGAAGTTGAACCCCACCAAGATGGCACCATTCACAGTTACAATAGCAGATCAACATCGGGTTGCGCCTCTTGGCATTATTGAAAAGGTAGGGATGATAGTACAGGGTTGCCACTTTGTGTTGGATTTTGTTGTTATTGCACTTCCACAGGAGACTTCTTACCCTTTACTTCTGGGGAGACCTTGGCTGAGGCAAGCAAAAGCTTTGCAAGATTGGGGGAAAAACAAACTATGGATTTCAACTAGCACCAATAGCCAACTGCAGCTACATTTGGAAGAACGATTTGACTCAGGGAAAACTACTGGGTATACTGACACGTAGGTAATGCCCTCTCTACCCCAAAAAGAAGAGACATTATTGAATTGGATGATGGAAAGTGTGGAATGTTGCACAGTGGAAATCAATGAAATAGAGGAAGAAGTGGAAGATGAAAGAGTTGCAGGAAAAGGTCATGAGGTTCACAAGGAGATGAAGAATGAGAGTTTGCAAGAAATTACGAATGTTGAAGGGGCAACAACAATAGAGGTTTCAGAACAGGCAGGTTATGAGCTTGAATGCAGAGAAGATCTCCCCTTTTCGGATATACCTCAAGGATGGACTAGAGACCATATTGCAGAAGATAAGTTAAAATCCACTCGTGCATACAGTGGAGATGATTTCTCAAGCAAGAATAGTCCTGAAACAGTGGTTCAAGAAGTAAATCTAGGGGATGAAAAGAACCCTCAAGTAGTACACTTGGCCACTTGGCTATGGCATTATCCTCCCTTGCTACAGAAGGTAACTTCTTTACTTTTTGCTTACAAAAATGTCTTCGCATGGTCCTACAAAGATCTAACAGGGATACCAGAGGAGCTTGGATTACATTGGACACCCTTAGTTGAGGGAGCCGCACCTGCAAGAAGTAGGCCATATCGACTCAATCCGAAGTATGCAGAGGCGGTAAAATTGGAAATTACAAAACTAGAAGAAGCATGTATAATTGTTCCAGTAGAATATTCCAGGTGGCTTTCTTCTATGGTTATTGTACCCAAGAAAAATACTTGAAAAATAAGAGTCTGTGTTGATTTCGTTCCTTGAATAAAGTAACTGTTCAAGATGGATTTCCTCAGCCCTTCACAGAGCAAGTACTTGAGGAAGTAGCTCGTCACAATTTGTATAGCTTCTTGAATGGATTCAGCGACTACAATCAGATAGTGATTCATCCTGATGATAGGGACAAAACAACCTTTGTAACTCCATGGGGCACTTATGTCTATACGCACATGGCTTTTGTCCTGAAGAATGCACCAGCTTCATTTAATAGAACTATGTATCTAATATTGGGCAACTGGTTGACAACCTTTTTACGTATTTTCATGGATGACTTTTCAGTATTTTGAGGCACAGATAGAAGAGCAGCAGTTCAAGATTTCCATGATCATTTGGAAAATCTAAAAGAATTTTTTGGGCAACGTCTCGAAACAGGTTTGAAATTAAATCCTGCTAAATGTCATTTTTTGGTCACCAAAGGCACTCTTCTTGGTCACATAGTATCTTCTGAAGGGATAACGGTTGATCCTGCA
>CM035444.1:93196389-93206389 GCA_020310875.1 Ceratopteris richardii | reverse complement strand
ACACAAGCCCATAACTTCTTAGTTCACAACATTGACACAAGTAGACATGGAACGCAGCAGGATTGACTAAACAAGAATCGTATGACCCTTATGCGATTCTTGTATTCTTGAATATTGGGCTCTGAAGCTTATGAATGCAGTAAGGAATTTTCGCCAACATGGCTTCTCGAATCGCCTCTGTTCTTATATCTAGTTTTATAAATCTGTTTATGAAAGTTCAAGTGTTAAGTGATCAAACACAGGGCGTAGATTTCCTTCAATGTCTATAAAGCTTACAAAATTCACACGTTCAAAAAGTCGACTCAGAGATTTAAGCAGCATAATTCAGATCCACTACCATTAATCTAGAGGAATTAAAAATTCCGGAAGGAATTGGAAGTTACAGCAAATGTAATTGAGCCATGGATTGTGAGCAATGCGATTTCATCATAATCAAAGGAAACTATAACCCATAACATTTGATAAAACGGTAAGGCAGCGCAAACAGAGGTATGAGACAACAGTGAACAAATCGGATGATGTGTTCAACTATAGACCAATTCATTCTGATTCCAACTATATAGACAATTCTACCACCTAAACTGGAGAAAAAAAACATATTTCAAAGTCTACTTTTAAACTTGATAAAAAAAAAGGGACAAAGCATAAAGGAAGCTGTGCAAAACTGAATTCCAAGTAAACCAAATGGTGGAATGGTCATAATAACTAGCGCAAGGGGAATTTGACTCCATTGAATCAGAACACGAATTACAATGTCCTTTATTTAGCATATGCGATTTGGATGATATTCATGACGATATTAAAATCATAGCTCTGATATAGATATGTATGGACGTTCAACTGTTGAACATAGATAAAAGAAGCTTACCGCTGAATGCGCATAGAACGATGATTACTTCAGTGTTTTATGGTAGAACAATCCTCACATCAATTCTTTTCATCTCCCAAGTCAGAGTCCTTCTCTACACACAGGACAGCCTATGCTTCACTCATTATCATGATGGCACCAGAGGTGATGCTTTTCCATCCCGTGAACTGTTGCTTTCTAAGCTCTGCTTTTTGTTACCTCAAAACACCAAACGTAGCTATTACCAGCGCAATCGATTTCCTCTTACAGCTGTAAAAACTCAAGTCTGTGTCTCTCGTTCTTCAGTTCATTAATATCATTAGAACGTCCTCTGCGATCATAGTGTCTTCACCACAGAATATTTGAATCTGTCACTCCATGAAGTCCCCCTTCACAGTGAAGTTAGGGTTCGGGCCTGGGTTGGAACTGTCACCACGAATGAGCGCTTCTCCATCCATTCCGTAGAAGCTGTCATCTTCTTTCTCTAACATAACCTCCCCCTGTCGAAATCTTCTACCTTCTCGATTTTGAATCCCCTCTCTATCTATCCTCGCTGTCGCTTTCCTCTTTTTCCCAAAGAGCCATCCTTCTTCACTCTTTCAAACATGTTTAGTAATTGCCAAACAAATATCATACGCATATGTACAAATATACACATAGTTTTTGTTTTATTTCGTTTTCTTTTCTTTTTATTTTATTCCTTTTAAATTTTGAATGTTCTTTTTACAATCATAATGATTAGGTTCATATGCAAAAATCACGCTTGTAAACAAGTAATGTGAAACTTTACCTTCTAACATAAGTTTTAGTAAACGCGCACACTCATAGTAAAAACATATATCATTACTCACAATTTTAAATTATACATGCACGAAAGTATAATAATACTTAATATATAAAGCATATATATGTATATATAGATGCACATGTATCATTTTTACATATCTTCATATGAAAACATGAACACATAGCAAATATTCCTTTTGACACACACTTCACACATAGATGATAATTGTGGCACATAATCATGCACATCTTATTCACAAACACACACATACGTATGTTTGTGCACTAACACATCTCCAAATATTTGTATCTATATTTTTCTTTTCCCTAATCGCTTTGCAAAAACATATGAAGTGACATGAGTCATACACCAACAAGCAGATTGAGCAACGATCAATTCTCAATGGAATCACAATTAAGGCTTAGAGATCACTCAGTTTGAGTTTGATGTTCACGAGCCTCGATGTTGATTCTCGACGACACCGCGTATATGGCCGATGCATCATAGTATTGGATCGCTTGTGGTACCACTCCTCTCGGCCTCACTCTTGGCGGCCTCACTCCTATTGGCCTTAGTCTTGCTGGCCTCACTTTCACCGATGTCACTCCTGCGGGTGTCACTCCTACCGGTGTCACTCCTGCGGGTGTCACTCCTGCGGGTGTTGCTACTCCTGTCGGAGGTATGTCTCCTAGCTTTATGAATCCACCATGAACATCTTTTCAGCAATCCCCTACTGGCTCTAGTAGTAGACATGTGTGTTCGACACCTCAGTGCGATACAGGTTCTGGCCCGTCTCATAGGTTGAGGTCACGCTCTAGATGAGGAGGTTCTAGGAGTGGATCTATAAGTAGATCTGGAGGAGGTGGCTATTGTGGAGGTAGTGCGACGGACGTGAAGTTGCCCGATTCTACTCCTAGGATGAGTACCTCAGATGTAGGTACGCCATGAGGTACACCACATACACCTTGGGGTGTTCATGACCATGATGACTCCAAGGCGTATAGTATTTGATGGATGTGGCTGGCAAAGCAATGCGTGCACGTATACGATAGCTTTGCTCCATACAGTTTGGACACTCTATCATGTTGAAATGGAGTGAACAAGATAAAGATCGAAAGAATTATATCACACAGATGCTTTATCAAGAGTTTCGTCGAGCGTATGGACATAATCTTGTCAGTTTAGAGTGGATTCTGCACCCCCCACGTGAAGTTATGTCCCATCGACGATCCGAGGCTCGTGATGCTTTCAGAGCAAGCTTAGAAAAGCTTGTATGGTTAGATGGTGAGGAGTGGGATATGACTTGTGATGAGCAATAGTAGACTCTTGACCGATATCGCCGCTAGCGAGATGCCGTTGCCACACATTTAGATACAATTGGACCGTCACATTTGGATAGCGACGGATATGACATGATGTGTCACGTACCATTTGATTTGTTGAATTTGTTTGTGTTAAGCTTCTCATGTATTTTCCTTTAATGTTTTGTATATTTGTTGCAGAGGCTGGCAATGGGTTGTCCTCCAACACGAACGGAGGAGGCGTATGGATATCGTCATGGATTGACTGCACTATTGGAGGACTTGGAGGGACGCGGTGTGGTTGTTTCATGGGAGCATTTGTGATGAGGTGATGAATTTATAAACTTGTTTTTTACTTGTTGTTTGTAAATTTTGTGTGAATTTATCTCATTTCATTAATGTTCTTTGTTGCAAGACTATTGATATGAAATCTTTGCATGTGTATGGCAGTGGCACACCAAAATTTGGTATTTGATTTTTATAAGGCAATGCAATGCTTTGCCAAATTTTGTAAAAGCATCATATATGACACTGGTTTGCCACACTCTTGCACATGCTCATTTATGAAATATATAACTCTTTTTGTACATGGTTCATGGTTCCTGGTTCATGGTTCATGGTTCATGGTTCATGGTTCATTCTGATTATCTCTTTTGTGTCCAATAATATTCTGTTTTATGAAATCATATTTCGGTTGACATTAGAGTATACATCACATGTACTCCGTTTTTTTAGGCAGAGTGTATTGTCTTTTGCTAAACAACATCATGGTTATGTTTCCGTAGCAAAAGACAACACACTCTACCCAAAAAAAATTTTGCGGATATGATCGTCAGTATAAGTGACGGTACTCCCAGTAATGCCATCGGAATAAGTGTCGGTACACCCAAAGGGTGTCGGTATACACGATGGTACACCTAGCAGAGGCGCCCATATGGGCGTCGGTAATACCGATGCTCATACCGATGCCTATACTGATGCTCGTACCGGCACTTTAATACAAACACGCATATGGACACCTACACTGATGTTAGGGAAAAAATAGGCGCGTTCATTTCCTCGATAAAAACCTCGGTATATGGTCGATCTGTTGTAGTGGAAGATTGGCATGACTTGCACGTTATGTTCAAAGCATGAGTACTTATGAAATATGCTTGAATGCAGCATCCCTTACTAGTAGAAGGATTTCACATGCAGAAAATGAAAGATTATATATTGATGGAAGACCTTACATGCATGGAAATATAGCAGGTCTAATAAATAGTAGTTGAGGGTTACATAATAGTTCAAGAACTAATTGCAAATTTAAGGACCCTGAAAATAGTCATGAATCACCATACATCAATAGAGATGTATCAAGATACATAGTTGTCAATGCTATTACTACATTACATGCTGGTGATGAATTATTAGTGAATTATGGATGGCATAGACCTCCAAGATCACGTTTTAGCTAGAGAGAGAATGAAAATTTTCTATCCATATTTAATAAATTATATATTTAATTTTATGTTTAAAGTTTACTTTTTATCCATTTATGGAATACTAATGATTTTTATTCATGTGTGTAGATTCCAACGTATGATGTTGATGATATTCCTCCACACCATTCACAATTGCCAGTAAAACCTCATTTATCAGAAGCTTCTATGGGGAGGCTACACAAAAGTGATCCTCTGAAATATGCAAGGTTGAAAGATCTATATTCAGAAGGAGATAAAGTACATGATTTATGTGACAATGATGAAGATGATGGCATGGCAGATTTTACTCAAGATTGGTATCAAAATTACAGTGAGAGCATTGATATTTCTAAAATGAGAAATATCTTTGAGAGGAATGTCTCAAGCATGTATATGAAGGAAGTCATTTGACACGACTAAGTGCAAGCTTACTTATTCTGAATCTTCAAAATCATTTTTGATGGAGTAATGTAAGCTTACTTATGACATGACTAAGTGCAAGCTTACTTATTTTGAATCTTCAAAATCATTTTTGATGGAGTAATGTATCTCTTTCCGCACTATTAAGGTATAATTTTCAATTTTCTATCTATTAATATATATACATGCAAAAATATATACATAAAATAGACATACACATAATTATACATGAATGCATACACACGTATAAACATACACACATGTATACACACATACACATGTTATGAGAGTAAGGTCAAATTATACATACCTTTATCGAATGAAGATGTTTTGTCCATATAGCCTTTAGAATTATCCACCCAACCTTTAGAATCTTCCTCACACATCTATTTATCCTATTATAGTCAACCTAATACCTGTGGTGCTAACCCTTTTTAGAGCTTTTCATACAAATATTAAGTATCAATTAGCTATGGAGGTATTATGTCATTAGGAAAATGGGAGGACCAAATTTATTTCGAAGATTTTGAAGGATGGAAAAATACTTTTAAAGGATGGGCACATTCTCTCCGCCCATCCTTCAAAACTATTGATGCATCTTTCAAAATCTTTGAGATAAATTTGGTCCTCCTATTTTTCAAATGACCTAATACCTCCATAGATAACTGATACTTTATATTTGTAAACAAATATGTAAGCCTAAGTAAGCAAGGCATATAATAGATTGACTATAAAATGGGAGAAAATTAGACGATTCAATGGTCTAGATATCTATATGAAAGTCTACAAACCATAATAAACAAAGAGTAAATTAGAAATGAAATCAAATATACACAAGAACACATGCATAAATACACATACATACATACACATATATATACACATAAACATACATATACACATGTTATGAGAGTAAAGTCAAATTATATATACCTATATCGAATGAAGATATCTTGTGCATCTAACCTTTGGAATTGTCTGCCCAACCTTTAGAATCTTCTTGACACATCTGCTTCTCCTATTCTAGTTGACCTAATACCTACGCCACTAACTCTTTTATGAACTTTGCATACAAATAGTAAGTATGAGTTAGCTATGGAGGTATTCAGTCATTTGAAAAATAGGAGAAGTAAATTTACCTCGAAGAATTTGAAGGATGGAAGAATAACTTTAAAGGATGGGTGGACACAAAGTGTTCATTCGATGCACGTTTTTTTTCTTACCTTAGCTATGATAAGAACAAGAACTTGCATTGAATGAATACTTCATGTCCACCCATACTTTAGAATTATTCATCCATTTTCCAAAATCTTCAAGAGAAATTTTCTTGTCTTATTTTCAAATAACCTAATACCTCCATAGTTAGCTAAAACTTAATCCTTGTAAACAATTATGTAAGTCTTAGTTAGCAAGGTAGGTACTAGATTGTGACAACTCTAATATTAATCGTTTTGACAACTCTAATATGACTTCGATGTAGATTGTGGATATCTTTACATCGTTCATTCTGTAAACCATTCGATCATGATAGAAGCAAATTTCTACACAGTACGATGGGCTCATTTGTTTCTGATAATTAATACAGTTGGGCACCACCTTCAGCAAAGAAACTTAAAGACGCAGGCATAGAGAGATTTATGCTTTGATTTTTTTCATTGCGAAGTTCTCTGTCAAGAGTGTCGTTGTCCCTAGCATTGTCGTACACGGTAATTTTACTAGGTGGAGATACCTATTGTAAATATATTTTGATTCATTCTGCTCTAAAACTGCATGTAGCTTGGGTGGAAAATTGATGACATATAGAATGAAATATGACTTAATACAATAGAGCGATTAATGAGATGATGAATGAAATAGAGAAAATATCAATTCTAGAATGAGGACGATCGTGCAGATGTCATGGAGAGTGGAGACCATGTGAATAACATTCTTTTTTTGTTATTTATCTTTTTTGAAGCGTAATCTTCTTTGATAACCTTGAATCAATTGAAAATACAAGTGAAGGCGTTCTTAGTATTCATGAGACATTGTATCTCATAAACCAAAGGTTAGAAGTCCAACATGGTGAAGGTTTCAAAGCCCCAATATTCACAAAAGTAGAGCTAAGAAAGGGAAAGCCCAAATGCCCTACCAGGTGTGTGGTGGGATTCCTTTTTCTTCCACAAAGAAGGGATTAGCATAGCCAAGATCAGAGATCTTAAAGACTCAGTAGGGAAGAGGTTGGAAAGGGATCACTCTAAAGCCGAACTTTGTAACTATGCAAAACATTATGAGACCTTCAGGGAGAAAAATGAATGGGACATTAGGGGTTAGATGACCACCAGAGTCAATATAATAAAGCCTCTCGGACCACAAAAGTAGAGCTTAGGAAGAGAGACCCTTAAGAGCCAGCAAAGTAACTAGTGGGACCTTTTGTATCACACAAAGAAAGGCTAGATTTCTAGCACAATGAAAACTACAAAGTTGGAAAGCAAAGGAACTCCGCAAGGCCCAACAAAGTAGATAGATTCATGATTACAAAACTTTAAGCCCCATAGGAGTAGTCCTTTTAAAGGGACATGACAGGTTAGATTACAAGCAAGGTGAAGATTATAAAGCCTCAAGGCCCACAAAAGTAGAACTTTGGAAGAGACATCCTTAAGGACCAACAAAGTAACTAGTGGAATCTTTTGTATCCCACAAAGAACCATTAGATGCCTAGCATAGTAAAAATTACAAAGTTGGAAAGTTGAGGAAGGAACTCCCCAAGGCCCAACAAAGTGGCTATGGTCAAGATTACAAAACTTTAAGGCCTCACAGGAGTAGATCTTTGGAAGGGATGGCCCCAAAGCCAATAAAGTAACTATTAGGACCCTTTCTATCACACATAGCATAGGTTAGATTCCTAGCACAATGAAAATTACAAAGCCCGATAACCCACTAGGATAGAGCTTGGAAAAGGATAGCCCTAAGACCCAACAATAGAACTATTTTAAAGTGAGCTAAAAAATCAAAGATTAATCGACCTGACATGAAAGCCAGATACAAAAAGTGTCTAAAGACCACGATTTTAGATGTTGGAAAGCTTTGGAAAATGTTATAGTAGCTAGGAAAATATCACGCTGCAAACAAGACTTGAAGCCTCTTCTCCGCCATAAATGATTAAGAATATAGAATGTTAAGGCCCATAGGACTAGACCTTTAGAAGGGATGAGCCCGAGGCCCAATAAACTAACCAATGGGACTCTTTCTGTCCCACACACCATAGGCTAGATGCCTCACACAGTAGCCCTATGTGTTTGAGTTAGACGTTTGCTCAAGCACACAAACAACACAAGGAACAAGAAGAAGCTTGGAGCACAACACACAATATTGAATGCATTACCACTATAATGTACAAAGATAATTAACCCGTTAGGGCTATAGGTGTATATACAAGCCGGGGCAAAAAACCTCCTAAAGAAGGAAAAAAGTGCCTCGATGGTCCTAGTGTGTTCACACACATCACCACCTAAATATATCAATAAATCCCCCCCTAGGAGTGATGTGGTGAAGAAGGAGTTGGCAATCATGTATAAGGAAGTTCCAAGCTATGTGGAATCAATCCACAAAGGGAAGTAAGCCCAAAGCTTTGCATAAAGCTTCAAACTTCTCCTGAGGAAGAGCCTTTATGAAAAGGTTTGCAATGTTCTCCTGCATGGGCATATATGCAAAACTGATCTCTCCTATAGAGAACCTCTCCCTGACATAATGATAATGCAGCTCAATGTGCTTAGTGCAAGCATGGAATAGAGGTTTGCTCACAACTCCCAATGTGCTCTGACTATAAGTGAAGATGGTGGTGGTTGAAGATTGACCAACACCCAAATCAGTCGTGAGGCATTTGAGCCAGGCACACTTAATGGTCGTTGTGAAAGGTGCCCTATACTAAGCCTCACACATAGAAGTAGCCACACTACATTGCTTCTTGCTCAGCCAAGATATGCATGAGCTACCAAGCATGAAGCAAAAACCATTATTGGACACACGACTCTCATAGATACCAACCCAATCAGAGTCACAAAAAGCATGCAAATATGGCGATAGGTATCCCCCCCTTGGGACAAAACAACCCAAGTAGCAGGAGACCACTCAAGTAGCAGAAGATGCACTTAACCGCCTACCAATGCTTGATGCCTAGGCAATGCATAAAATTGCTTATCTAGAGATAGCAAACTGAATATCTATCCAAGTTATACATAAGTAAATCAAGCATCCAATAGCCTACTGATAGAAAACAGCATGGAATGCATCTCGAGCATCATGAAGACTAAATCCTAAACCCATCTCCATAGGAGTGGCAATAGGTTTATAGTCTTGAAGGCCAAAAGACTATAATAATGTGTCAAAATATTTCCTTTGGCACAAATCCATTCCACCATCAATGTGCATAAACTGAATGCCCAAATAATGATGCAAATACCCCAAATTAGACATCTCAAATGAGGCATGCAAATTACCTTTAAATTAGCAATATGGTTCTCATGAGGACAAGTGAGCAGCATGTCATCAACATACACCACAATGATTAGAAGTACATCATTAGCATGCTTAACATAAAAGGTTCTTTCAGTTGGATTATTCTCAAAACCATGTGCAATCAAATAGGCATGTATCTTTTCAAATGAAGCATGTGGTGCTTGTTTCAAACCATATAAAGCCTTTCTTAACCTGAACACCTGATTTTCATGCTCTTTTTGCACAAAGCCATGGGGCTCGAAAACATACGCTTCTTCATGCAAGTCACCATTCAGAAATTCATTTGTAATGTGCAACTGATATACATTCCAACCATGATGAGCTGCAAGTGCACAGATGCTACGAAGATTAGTCATTCGGCAAGTAGGTGCAAAGATCTCATCAAAATCAATGCCCCTTTCCTATGCATTACCCCTTACAACAAGCGTAGTCTTATACCTATTAATTATTCCATCAGGCTTACAGTTCAACTTGTAACCCACTTAGTGCCAATGGCCTTCTTGCCAATAGGCAAGTCACATATACCAAGTAGCATTCTTCATCATAGCATCATATTGAGATTGCATAGTAGCCATCCAATTTTCTGAATTTTGTGTTTCATCAAACGAAATAGGCTCATTCTCATTACAGAGACTAGATGCAGCCACAACATGGCAATCTGATCCAAAAGAGGCACTATGAGAGC
>CM035444.1:92958889-93191389 GCA_020310875.1 Ceratopteris richardii | reverse complement strand
TCTCCCCCCTCCCCCCCCCCCCCCTTATTAGAATGGAGGGTGCCCATTTTACATGCTGATAGATTTTGAGCCAAAACCAGAAACTATTAGAAGCACATAAACACTTTAGACTTTGCTTCCAATGGATATACCCATGAATTCCTAGAAAAAACATCAATAAAAGTCACAAAGTAAAGATAATTTCATAAAGAGGGAGTCTGCATAGGACCATAGACATCACTATGAACAAACTGGAATTTCTCTGTAGCTCAAGCTAAACCATCTTTTGCAAATGAGGAATGTTGCATTTTTCCCAAAATACAGCCTTCACATACATGTTTACTGGATGCCTCAACTTTGCACAAAAAGGAAACCATTTCAGATTTCTACATGCATAGCAAACTAGTAAAACTCAAATAACCAAAGCATGCATGCCAAAGCTTTGCATCTGACATAGCCTGAGAATCATGTACTACATATGCTAAATCATTCATAGATTTTTCATAATCTATGAGCTTATAGAGTCTAGGATATAAAATGCCAGAAGCAATATCACGTAGCCATTTGACAGATCATGAACTATACATCTTTCATCAACAAATTTCACAATCGAGCCAATCTTGGCTGAAGCTGAAACTGATAATAGATTCTTCTTGATCCCTCACACGAATAAAACATCTGACAAAGTGAAAGAACTATCATCAGTAGTAGTCTAAATTATCTTACCAACTCCCATGATAGGATAAGAGGATTTGGTGGCACATGTGAGAGTGTTCCTTATAGGGGCAAGCTCTAATGAAGAGAAGAAACTACAGTGCGAGGTAATATGTTCGGTCGCCCCACTATCAAAGTACCAAACATCTCACTCTACTGCACACATGCACTCCTCATGAGAAGATGGGTTAAAACTACAAATAGTAGTAAATGCCCATTGTTCATCCTGCACAAGATTAGCAGACTCTGTTTTCAGTGTAGAGGCCTCTGCAAGAACCATTTCGGTCTCTTTCTTCTTTGCCTCTTTAGCAGCCAATTTTGTATAGTTCTTAATGAAATGATCATTTGCTTTAGAGTATTTGCAAAACAATTTCTGCTTTTCTGATTTCTTCTCAATGTTTTCTTCCTTCTTTGATTATGCAAAATTAGCAGCTTTTTGCTTACTAGTTGAAGAGCTCCATTTTCCTTTGCCCTTCTAGCTAGCCAGGAAATCTTGATCTGCTCCATGCATAATAGACTTGTTCTGCCTAGACTAATCTTCCTGCAACAAAACGAAAACTAACTCTTCAAATGCTAAGGCATTTGGATTGCCTTTCATTCTCAAATGAGGAGTACAAGCAAAACTCTGATATTATTCAGGAAGACCTTTATGAAGAGTCTGCACAAGTGAACTATTAGGAAGGACTTCATGAATAGAAATTAATTGTTCCTTCAAATCCTTGATCTTTGTCAAAAAACCATCCATAGAATCACCTTCATTCATGTGCTCACTCTCCAACTGTTTTCAGAGGTAAGCAACATGAGCCTCATTCCTAGCCTGGTACAATGTGGTAAGTGTATCCCAAGCATCCTTAAATTTTTTATAATTGCGAATGTGAGGAATAATGGCACGTTTGAGAAAAAAAGCTATCAATGCATATGCATGGGCATCTCTGCCATCCCAACAAACTCTCTCTATAGTAGGTGCAGCCAGAAGCGTATCATGAACATGAATCTGCAAAATATCAGCATCTCTGACACCTTCTGCATCAGCTTGAGTTCCTACAATTGTAACAGCAGTAAGTGTGATAGGATGTTTTTTAACACCCTCCACAATGTTCCACAGCTTTTGCAACCAATACATGTCGCATCATATAAGCCCATAACTAGTTGGTACTAGCCAACTTATGCTCAATAGCCAACATATGGAATACATCACTTCTTTTAGCCATGGCCAATGACTAAAATACATTGATGCGAAAAATTGATTGTATCTAAAAAAGTTGAACAAACTTGCCGAGAGGAATTCTCCCAAACCTGTAGCAGACTTCGAGGCGCTTATATTGGTGAACCGAAACTGGTATATATCTTTGGCATAAAAAGACAAAATAGCTTGCATAAGCGCCACAATAGTGCATCCGGAGGACAAAAGGAGCTCAAATCACGATTTTGGCACCACATAGCGAAGCTGTTTCGATCTCTCAGACACCTTGAGTATGCTCACCACATTTCATGCAATTCTAAGATTGCAACTGGAGAGGTGTCGAGGGCTCCCTAGATGAAGTGGTGACCTACTCTGATACCAATTGTTGGAGTTAGATGTCTATGGAAGCACGTGAACACCACAAGGAAGAGGAAGAGGCTTGGACCACAACACACAATACTGAATGTAGTACCACTAGAATGTACAAAGATAAGTAACCCGCAAGGCTATAGGCCTATATATCAGCTGGGGGAAAAATCTCCTAAAGAGGGGAAAAAGTGCCCCGATGGTCCTAGTGTGTTCACACACATCACGACCTAATATATTAACACTAAGACCCAACAAAATAACTATTTTAAAGTGAGCCGGAAAACCAAGGATGAATCAACTTGGGCTGAAAACCAGAGACAAAGAGTGTGTAAAGACCACAATTTTAGAGAGTTGAAAGCTTTTGAACATCTTATCATAGATAAAAAAATGTATCGCTCGTAACGAGGTTTGAATCCTCTCCCCCACCACATAGGTTACGGTTAAATCAAGACGCCCAGCGCTCTGGATTCTAGGCTGTGTGCTTTATACAGCCATCAAAATCCATCAAAATCCATCGTTTGCTTCATACACCCATCAAAATCCATCGTTGACAGCCATATCCGTCACTTCGCCATATCGTCGAGCGTATAGTATTTATTGTGATTTTCGATTTTGCATTATTTTCGAGGAAATCTCTTTTCTTTTCTTTAATGCACAACAAAGCTTCAAATTAGAATCCTAAAAAATAAAAAACAAGTTGAGCGAGGTATGCACAAGACCGATGATACTATCATCGCTTTCAAGCGGATTCCATTTGCTTTAAAAGGTCTTGCGAACAAGCACTCTATTATCATGGTTTCAAAGGGGTGTGCTCGTTCATGATGTTTTGAAAGGGGCTGTGCTCTTAGAGTTTTTAATTGTTGTCCAGGGAGCGTGGCCTAATCGTTTACACTCTTGCCCTATATGGGAGCAAGTCCCTCTAACATGGAGGAAGTCCTGGGTTCAAATTTGGTTGGCAGGACATATCCACTGGAATCCACAAGTTAATCGATGCCTCTACCTTACCACATTGGGTGTCTATGCTATTTTTTATTCATCATAACTTCCAAAACAACAAAAAAAATTCGGATAATTCTCCCTAGATTGTAGAAGATGATAGCACGTTCTTGCTTCCAAATTTTCTGGAGAGCTTTACACTTAATTACATTGCAGAGAACATCTGATCATTTAATTGTCTTTTCAAGAGATGTTGCGTACACTTTATGGTAGCATCTAGTTAAAGAGGTTTTTTCTTTTTTATCTTGTTTACATGCATTGGCACTCTTTGGGCAACAGAAAAAGAGGTGGCCAATTTCGTTTCTTCCCTTATATCATCTCTTTATATGTATAGGGGAGGCTCACACATCTAATACGTATTCATGCGTGCATATCCCATTACGAAGAATTTTCCATAGGAGGCCAACCTTCTTGCATTCCTAAATATGGTTGAACATTGCTTCAACTCATCCTTGTCGGATGACCAACATAATAAAACCCTTCAATGTCGAAGTTTATCAGAAAATAAGGGCCGTCAAAAATAAACTATGGTTCAGACCTGAACTCTTAACAAATACTTTTCTGCTCTTGCACAGATTTTTTCCTCTCTAGGATTTGTTTTTCTTTCCTTTTTATTCGTATACTCGACTTTCTTCACATGAAACAACGTGAATAGTTCAAACATGACAACAAGTGTGATAGGAATAATCTTTTACATCAGCGCAGCACAGAAAGGTTTGGACGTTTGCAGCCGTCGCTCTTTCCACGAGGGCGCATTGCACCTACTCGCAGTCCAAATATCTTCATCTGCCCACAATCCACTATCTTCATGTTTCAGAGCCCACAGAAGATTGACATCGAGGTCGGAAGTGCCCGCCTAAAAGCTCGTTATCATGTGATGTGCATTTGCCTTTACTTCTCAGCTTAAATGGAATTTAGGCTTCGCCTTATAAGAATGTTGGAAGAACACGTGCACAGAATTCTCATATTCATACGTTTTGAATACAGATATTGCATATCGCACATCCAACAGGCAGGTCACCAGCTTGCCTTTACTCCTTTGTGGATCCGTTGACGCTTTATCTCGCGATTTTGTGCTCGTTGCTCACCAATATGAACCTTTTTGTGGATGTATGAGAGTTTGAATATCTAAGCATATGAATTAATTGGAATGAAGTCTTGTGCTACAGCCTTGGCTACCTCGAACTATGGTCCGTGACTGGCAAGGGTCCTTGACCAAATGCAGGTACCAATGGTAGACCATGGTGGTCTAAGTAGATCTAAAACCCTTTCACTTGATGCCTCCATGTTTGAATTCTTCAGTGATCATAAGAGAGGTGAGTGTCTCAAAATCTTGTAAAGAATAGCTTACATTGATAGAGATGGGGAATTGCATCCAATTTTTATCCTCTCTAAGCCCATTAGGAGTGCCAACACCTAGATCATCATCATCTACCACACACCCTATTGATCGAATTACATATGGTATCTCCTTATAACTCTTGAGAATAAAGTCATTGATGATTTTTTTGGATGATTTTCAGAGGTTCTTAATCTTACTCTTGAGTTGAACCTTGCTAGTCTAGACACTCCTATACCTTTCTTTTATGTATCTAGATCTTGGACATTCTAAACTTCCATGATTCCTAACTCCTATTGGCAAGCTTCTCAACCTTTATATTTAAATTGGTGTGATGTCAATGCACCATGGTAACTTCTTCTTCGGGAGAGCTTAACATTGATGCGCTTAGAGTAGGAAACCGACCTTAGATGACAACCACCCTACTCTGCATAGACTTTCAGAAAGCACAAAACTATAGTGTACATAGAGACCACATCTCATAGTTCCTAGGTTTTAAAAATGCAATCAAACTCAAAGTCTTTGGATGAGCAATCCACTATATCTTTTATTAAAAAACATATACAAAAGTTTAGAGCGGCAATCTGCTCATTCACATGGACACGAATGGTAAGAACACTAAAGCCAAATATGGCCCAAGTGAACTATGCGAGATAATAAGTAATGATAAATGATACCTCAGTGTAAGTATACGAACTCCACCTTCCATCTAATGGGCATGTCACAAAGTGTATAAGTAACTATGCAAGATCATGAATCAAGTAATCCCATCATGTCACAACAGTGCCAAAAGTTATCGATTGGTAGAGCTTTAGGAAAAGCATCCGCAACATTATCTCGAGTATGAAACTTCTCAAGAATAATGCATTTCGTGACTTAGCAGTCTCCAATGAAGTGATAACTCACCTCAATGTGCTTTGTCTTTGCATGACATAACACATTCTTAGCCAAATATATGGCACTCTAACTATCACCATCAAATGAGGCATATGCTAACATAGACCCATATCAAAAGCAAGATGAGAAATCTAGAATGATTCTTTAGATGCCTCATTCGCAGCAACTTAAGTTGCTCTATAGTGGAAAGAGTTGTACATTATTTATGAAAAGATCTCCAAGATATGCCATCTCCAAAATAGTGAAAAATATACCTTCATGTAGACTTTGAATTGTCCGCACAACTAGCATTATCAAAATTTGTGTATTAAGTAATGGATGGCTTTCCTCTACCCAGGCATAGAAATTTATCCTCATTGCCACTCGGATATCTCAAGATCATCTTGATCACTTCCAAATGCTTCTTGCAAGGATGACAAATCCCATTGAAAATGAGATGCCTAGTCTCATAGCTACCATATCATACATGATACTACCAATAATAGATTGTTAACGAATTTTCTTCATGAATTAGGTTTCCTCATTTGATTTGGGGCAATCAACCTTGCTTAATCTTACATATTTAGCTAGAGGTGTACTCAATGAATTTCGACTTTAAATATCAAACCTATAAAATAATTTGGATATGAAATCACTTTGGGACAAATATGTGCATCTTTTACTCCTATCATGAGTAATGTGCATGTCAAGAATACGCATCCCATTGGGGGAAAAACGAGCCCTACATGGGCCTTTTAGATTGGAGGGTGATTAGTGATGGACCAATGAGATGAGGGTGGTGAAAACAATTTATTCCCTTAATAACCTAGGCTAAGTATAGGATCCCCTTGGTTTGAGTAGATCAAAACCACATAAACATGTCAAAGTTCATGGTTTTCCCCTTCAAGTAGTTTTTTAAAGACATGGCATTTAAATAGAACCCTTGGATCCCCTTAGAGATTCAATGGCTATGATCATTTCTTGAAAAATAAGTGGCTTTACATTATAACTCTTGGATTTTTGTACATTTAATGGTTATTGTCTCTCCTCCATGAGGAGAAGACACCTAAAATTTGGACCATTGGATTTGGAAAAAGTTCCACGGCTTTCATTTGATCCTTACATGGATTGGTAGACATTAAATGTACACCATTAAATTTGTATGCCATCAAATGGCTGAAAGTCCATGCGGATCCCCACATTTCTTGCATGCTTTTTCAAGCTCTTGTCTTTTAGTCATAGGATGTCTGGCTACTTTGTCCTTTAGTTCTAGAACTTTGGGTTCCAATCTCAACCATCCAAGCTTATCAAGACCCAACGGTCCAAAATCCACTGATTGCAAAAGTTTCTTCTCTCTCCTCCCATGGTTGAGCATATTTTGTCTTCAACTGAGCCTATTTTGTCTTCTAGTGATAGAGTGTGTACTTTTTTTTTACTTTCAATTCCCAAATTCTATGTGGGATCATCACCATCCAACCAACATATCTAAGGGCTAGAAATCTAAGAATTCCACCTTCGTCACTAAGTCAATGCACCACTCATGCCTAGAAATGGACTAGTAATTTAAATCCACTTAGTTCACATGTTTGTGCCTATATCGCACATCGAGAAACTGTGAATTGGACATGGATGTTTTTAGATCCAACCTTATTATTCATTAAGCAAGATAGGTTTTTTAATAATTTGGATAGGGATGCCACCACAAAGATGAGACATGTTATTCCAATTCTAGAACATGACCATGTTCTTCCAGTTTTAGAACATGAACCTCGGGGATTGCCTATAGTAGATATATAGCTCTTGTGAACAAGTGATCCACTTAGCTTAGTGGTTAAGTCTCGAGGATGTGAAGGAAGAGGTCTTGGGTTCAATCCCCATGGGGGACATGGAGAGAGTATTTTGCCCAAAGAGATCTAGAGCCTTCTAGAAGCATCCACTTGAGTTAACTCGAGTTGACTGGGACACTTGGCCCACATGGCTGACACATGGCAGGCTACTATCCACCTGCTCAAGAAGGCAGTCCCCTAGAGAGAGCTATATATAGAGGCATTTGGTTGGGAGGAGAGTCATCTCTCGAGCATGTGGTGGTCGTGATAGTCATTCTCTTGCAACATGCATCCACCTTTTATCAACTATATTTCCATCTTTCCATATTGCTTCTATCTTTACATGGTGTTTTTTTGCACCATCCACGCACAAATTAGGCACATGCAATATACATCTGCATCCATATTTAGGCTCCCACCTTGGAGAACATGAATATTGCTTTGAAAATAAAAGAGTAATGCCATTAAGCCTCCTCATCAAGAATACGCGGTAACCTGAAATAGATAAACTTGAACATTCACCATAACTAGGCCAATCATGCATCGTCCACATAAGTATACCTTGCACTCGCACGTCTTGTCTTCTTATAGGTTGAGACATGTCACACACAATAATACCATCCCATAAAATGTGCACTTCTTCCACAAGTGATGCAAGATATACATCCATGTTTTTTACCTTATACTTACCTAGTACAATAAGAGCTAGTAATAAATGACCTTTCTTTGTGGTGAGCCATGGTGGGATGTTATAATTGATCAAACATACAGGCCATGTGCTCCATGAAGAAATGCGTAAACCAAATGGATTCACTCCATCCATAGCTAGGCCTAGATGTATTGACCAAGCCTCACTAGAAAACTCTGGCCACTTACTATCTATGTGCTTCCAAGCATCAGAGTCAATAGGCACTCCCATTACACCATCTCTAGACCTGTTCTTTGTATGCCATGACATTAACTCAGCTATAAATTTGCATCTGAACATGTTCTTAATTCCTGGAATGATAGGAAAGTGGCAAAGAACCTTTGTGAGGATTGCTTCGCCCATAAGGTCTTCTCTAAATCTATTTGCTCCACAATTTGGACATTCGTGGAGATGCTCATACTCATTCGAAAGAGGATGCAATCATTCAGATAAGCATGAATTTTAGTATACTCCATTCCAATGGACTGTAAAAATTTTTTTGCATCTCCACGTGTTGGAGGCATGTCATTTCCCTCTAGCAAAAATTGATCTTTAAGAAGCCTGCAATAAGCAATTAAAATGATATTAATAAATAAATTTATTTTGATACAACAATGAAAGCCAATTTGTTCTCCACTTACCTAAACAATTCAGTGACACTACTATTTGACCATCCATAAATGGATTGCAGATTGAGCATCGCGAGTGATGCACGTAGTACAGATATCTTTGCTCCATTGTAAAGTGCTAAATGAGCTAGTCTTCGCATGTTTTCATATTCTTCATCGACTTCTGATTGTGGAAACTATGTTGTGTCCATGAAACTCTCGACATCTTCTCCACCATCATGATCTTCATCCATCTCATAAAATGCTTCCAGCATCTCTTCCATATGCTCATTCTGTGTAATATTATTATTACTTGCTTGTACGTATAAGTCCTTTTTTTGTTCTCTTTTGTCCACGAGAGGTTATCGGTGCAATGTCCTTTGGGTCCATCTGCTCACCTAGGGGACCATGCGAATGGTAGCGTAGGTTTTCTAGTCCACTCCTATCAAAGGATCCATACTCTCTAACATGTGTAGTACAAATCTGTCGTTTTCAATAAATTTGATACTTGCACTGAGTGCAAGGACATGCTATTCTCTCCTCTAGATCCAAAGAAGCCATCTCCTCCAATATGGACATTTTAGATCATTTGTTTTTTTTATTAAACCTAAAACTCATACTCCTAAAGACTTAAACCTAAAATACTAAAACCTATATACTTAAACACCTAAAAACCTATTTTATGTATATATTGAAATTCTTTTCTTAATTAATCCGATTTTTATATAATTTAATTATATATATTGAATTATATATATTTAAATAAATTATTTAAAACACTGCTTCTTTTTATATTTATTTATCTATATAATTATTCTATATTATATATATATATATATATATATATATATATATATATATATATATATATATATATATATATATATATATATATATATATATTCAGACTTTTTTTAATTAATCCTATTTTTATATTTTCAATTATATATATTTAATTAAATTATTTAAAACACTAGTTCTTTTTATATTTATTTCTCTATATAATTATCCTATTTCATATATATATATATATATATATATATATATATATATATATATATATATATATATATATATATATATATATATATATATATATATATATTCAGATTTTTTCTTTCATTCTTTTCTATATTTTCACTCTCCTTAAAATGATTAAAATTAAATCTATTTTTATATATTTCATCATATATATTTAATTTATTTCTTTAAAACACTTATTCTTATCATATTTATTTACTTATATAATTATCCTATTTCATATATATATTTATTTATTTATATATTCAGATTTTTTCCTTAATAAATCTTATTTTTATATATTTAATTATATATATTTAACTAAATTATTTAAAACACTAATTCTTTTTATATTTATTTATCTATATAATTATCCTATTATATATATATATTATTTATTTATTTATTTATTTATTTATTTATATATTCAGATGTTTCCCTTAATTTTTTTCTATATTTTCTTTTGATATAAATTTAATTGAGTTATATGTATGCTTAAATCATCAAACCCTAATCTTAAAGATCTAGACCTAAAATATGTATATTTCTGTATGCATGTGTATCTACATGTATATATGTATTATATGTGTATGTGTATGTGTATGTGTGTATATATGTTATGTAGGTGTTAAAACCCTAAAACCCTAATCAGAAAGACTTAGAATTAAACCTAAAATACTAAAACCTAAATACTTAAACACCTATAAAAATCTAAACCCCTAATCCTATTTTATATATATGTTTATTTATATATTCAGATTTTTTTCTATATTTTTTTTTAATATAAATGTAATTGAGTTATATGTACGCCTAAACCCTAAAACCCTAATCTTAAATATCTAGACCTAAAATATGTATATTTCTTTATGCAGGTGTATATACATGTATATATGTATTATATGTGTATGTGTATGTATGTGTAGATAGCTTAAAAACTCTAATCCTATTTTTATATATTTGATGTAAAAAAAACTTTAAAAAACAATTTATATGTTTAATTATATATATTTAATTAAAACACTAGCTTATGTGTGTGTATATATGTGCATATGTGTATGTATGTGTGTGTGTGAATGTATGCATGTGTGTATATGTGTATGTGTGTCTATGTATGCATGTGTGAGTATATGTGTATGTGTGTGTATGTGTGTGTATGTATGCATGTGTGTGTATGCATTCATGTGTGTGTGGATGTGCAAGCATGTGTGTATGTATGTGTGTGTGTGGGTGTGTGAGTGTATGCATGCATGTGTGTATATGTGTGTGTATGTATGCATGCATGTGTGTATATGTGTGTATGTATGCATGTGTGTACATATGTGTGTGTATGTATGCATGTGTGTACATGTGTGTGTGTATGTACGCATGTGTGTATATGTGTATGTGTGTGTATGTATGCATGCATGTGTGTATATGTGTATGTGTGTGTATGTATGCATGCATGTGTGTATGTATGTGTATGCATATGTGTATATGTGTGTGTATGTATGTGTGTGTATGTATGTGTGTGTTTATATGTGTGTACGTATGCATGTGTGTACATATGTGTGTGTATGTATGCATATGTGTACATGTGTGTGTATGCATGTGTGTGTATATGTGTGTATGTATGCATGTGTGTACATATGTGTGTGTATGTATGCATGTGTGTACATGTGTGTGTATGCATGTGTGTTTGTATATGTGTGTATGTATGCATGTGTGTACATATGTGTGTGTATGTATGCATGTGTGTAAATGTGTGTGTGTATGTATGCATGCATGTGTGTATATGTGTGTATGTATGCATGTGTGTACATATGTGTGTGAATGTATGCATGTGTGTACATGTGTGTGTATGCATGTGTGTATATGTGTATGTGTGTGTATGTATGCATGCATGTGTGTATATGTTTATGTGTGTGTATGTATGCATGCATGTGTGTATATGTGTGTATGTATGTGTGTATTCATATGTGTATAGAAGTGTGTGTGTATGTGTGTGTGTATGTATGCATGTGTGTATGTATGCATGTGTGTATATGTGTATATGTGTGTATGCATACATGTGTGTATGTATGCATGCATGTGTGTATATGTGTGTATGTATGTGTGTATGCATATGTGTATATGTGTGTGTGTATGTGTGTATGCATGTGTGTGTATGTATGCATGTTTGTATGTATGCATGTGTGTATATGTGTATATGTGTGTATGCATGCATGTGCGTATGCATGTGTGTATGTATGCATGCATGTTCGTATATGTGTGGATGCATATGTGTATATGTGTGTGTGTATGTATGTGTGTATGCATCTATGTGTGTATGTATGCATGTGTGTATATGTGTGTATGCATGCATGTGTGTATCCATGTGTGTATGTATGCAGGCATGTGTGTATATGTGTGTATGTATGTGTGTATGTATGTGTGTGTATGTATGTGTGTATATGTGTGTGTATGTGTATGTATGAATATGTGTATATATGTGTGTGTATGTATGTGTGTATGCATGTGTGTGTATGTATGCATGTGTGTATATTTGTATGTGTGTGTACGCATGCATTTGTGCATATGTGTGTGTATGTAAGCATGCATGTGTGTATATGTGTGTGTATGTTAGCATGCATGTGTGTACATGTATGTGTATGTATCCATGTGTGTATGTGTGTGTGTGTATGTGTGTGTGTATGTGTGTGTGTATGTTTTGATTTCATCTGTTAAGTACATGTCTTTCAAGCCAACACTGAACCCTGTTTGGAAAAGCCATTCATGCAGAACATTTTGAAGGCATGTTAGGAACTCTAGAGCAGTTTTAGTCCCTTTTTGATAGCAAAGACTTGGGACAGTTCCTGTATGGCAATCTGTTAACCATTTATTGCCAACATGACCATGCATTATCTCGTTGTCATGCACAACTAGACTTTTTAAATATGTGTACTCTAGACCAGGGGGAAAGGTCATATTTAAGACCTCTATCCCTATCCACAAAGGAGCTTTTATACCCGGTGCCTTAATTATTGTAGGCTTGGCGGTAGGAGAGTCACAATACAAATTTAACATTTGAATTTCATGTTTTAGCAGCCAAAACTGATTTTGTAAAATCAAATGGCTTGAAAGGATGCCATCCTTAGATAATTTTAGTAAAGCTCGGCCTCCTTGGGTAGATATTAACTGATGACTTAAATCCAACAATTCACAAATCTCAGCCTTCTCTCTCTCTCTCTCTCTCTCTCTCTCTCTCTCTCTCTCTCTCTCTCTCTCTCTCTCTCTCTCTCGTTCTCTTCTTGCTCTCGCGTGTTAATCCCGGCACAAATGTGCTGGGAGAAATCCAACCTTTTTTTTATGTGTGTGTATGTGTCTGTGTGTGTAAGTTTCTATGTGGGTATGTGTATTCATGTATGTATGCATATGTGTGTGTATGCATGTGTATATGTGTCTATGCATCATTATGTGTGTATGTGTGTATGTGTGTATGTTTGTGTGTGTATATGTGTGTGTATGTGTATGTGTTGCAATAAAAATGCATGATTTCTTCAAGTTTAGAATAATATTTTATGAACTAAAGAAAAAAAAGCGGCTAACAAACATTTTGATGATGGTACGTAACTCTATCATGGTCTTAACTAGTAACATACCAAGTGTGAAATAGTGAAGATGTCTCTGAATCTGCAGTGCTACCCTTCCTGGATCAGTTTTCCTCTTTATTGTGTTCGAAGAAATGGCAAGAATGGATTTGTGATCTATGCCTTTCAAAGATGTGCTCGAGCATTTTAGAAGGGTCTCCTAGAAAATGAGAAGGGAAAACAAATCATGCTCTTTTCCTTAGAGCAATTCTTCAGAATTTGTATTGATCAGTGCTAATCTGCATCTAGCTGTGTCCATTGTACGGATTGGATGAATCCCTTGTATTGATGTTGTTTAGTTCTGGAGTGGAATGTTAGCCCAGAGCATGAACTTTTGAGCATCTCTTTGGCCTATGTTGTAATCATCAGATTCGAACTAAGGAGTGGATGATCTTCCATTATTGTCATTTTGTCATTAATATTTTCTTGAGTATTCATAAATCTGTGAAATCATTGATATGTGCCTGCTCACAGAAGTGTTAAAGGGTATATTTCCCTAAGGATAACCTCCCTTTAGTAGGTGAAGTACTTGAATGCTTACTGCATGCTCCTGTTAAAAGAAGATACCCCAGTACCTCCTCTACAGTTTGGCATGCACGGTGGGACCCTTGCATTTCTCTGAGAGGCCTTGAGGATAGTAAATAGTCCCTTGTTCGGTATTTTTACCCTATTGCATTTGCAAGTAGGTACATGACCCATACGCGAGCAGATAAGGAGCCTCTTCATGTACGAAGGAGCCTTAACAAGTTAGCTATAACCTCGACTAGTGAGTCTACCTCCCCTCTACCCTCCTTGAATTTATCTATTGATTTGGGTGCGACACCATTGTCAAAGGAGAAGCATAGGAGAACCTTAGACTTCTCCTGAGATACGTCAGAAGAAACACCAGTGCAAATGGAGGATCTTTCTCATTTACTCTCCAGACTCAACATCAAGTTCCCTACCTTCAAGGGACAAGCTTATGAGGATGCTGATGATCATGTGAGGAGATTGATCTCCTTATGCCATGGACGAGGTCTGCGTAATAGAGAGGATGTAATGCTAGTACTCTTTCCATCCACATTGGAAGGCCTTGCGGATAAATGGTATAGCTAATATGCAGATGGCCATTCTGCTACATGGGAGGCTCTGAAGACGGCGTTCTCACAGACATTTCGACCTACTGATTCTTCGGAAAGAGCTCTAGACCAGCTAGAGAACCTAAAGTTAAGATCAGGTGAATCCTTTCATGAACTTCACACTAGGACAAAAGCACGTGTTGCACGTCTACCACATGCTCCAGGTGATTTCTTGGTTAAGAAATGGATAGAAAAGGCTCTGCCCAGGTCATCTCAGCAGAAGCTCCGTGAGTCTCTTAGATTGGATGCAACCCTCAATTAATTTGTTGCAGCAGCATCACGCATCGAAGAAGCTAGGCAACATTTTGAACGGGACACACAATCGAATTATGTTGCAGAACTAGACCCTATTGGGCAACTGAGGAAGGAAGTGGAGGCATTGAGAATGCAACAAAATCAGCAAGAAGAGAAGGTCTTGCCACCACTGTGTCGCACTGATGATGAAGTAGCCCAACTTCGCCGTGACTTAGAAGATTTGTGGACCACTCAAGATATAAGAAGGCAGACTTGGTGTACAATATGTAACAAGAATGGACATTCCAATGCCAATTGCCCTAACAAGGTAAGCTGTCAATTTTGTGGAAAGGATGGTCATGAAGCTAGAGACTGTTACTATCTCAAGGGTACACAACAACGAGGTAACCCTCAAGCTTTGGATTCATATTATGCTAGTACTTCAAGTGCACCTAATAGAGAGGAAAATCCTACGACAAAGCCCAGGTATAATAGACCATTGATGTCTTATCGCTGTGGTGAGTATGGCCATATGCAAAATAGGTGTTCCCTTCTAGAAGATGCACCTCCTTGTCAACATTGTCCAGAGGCCAAGGATCACTATACCAAAGACTACCCAAGAAGTCGTCCTGCTCCGATCCACATGATTGTAGTCTCCCCACAAGAAGAAGGTATGACCACTCAGTCTTATGTTGTTTCATCCTCTACAATGCCCATGATGACTAGAGCTAGACAAGCAGTAGCGATCCATAGAGAGGAACAACAAGGATTGCAGGATAAAGAGGAGGAAAAGAAGTCTGGGTGGAAGGGCCAAGCAGAAATTGAAGGAGCTTATGAAAGGATGGCTACTTCTCTAAGGGACCAACCAACAAGTCTACAAGAAGACATTCATGAGGTAAACATCGAACAGATCTTGAAAGGTATTCATCACAAGGTTAGTCTGTACGAACTTATAAGGATGGATTCAAAAATAAGAAGTGACTTATTGAAGATTATACACTCTGCTCACTTGATCCAATCACCCAGTATAGATGGATTCATGGTTGATTTTTCCCCTGCACCCTTGGCAGACTACCAAAGCTCAAGATTATCTGTTTGTATAAAGGATGAAGTTCTCACAGGTGTGATCATAGATGGAGGCTCTGGTACCAATTTGATGCCAGATTTTACAATGAAGAAACTGAAATTGAACCCCACCAAGATGGCACCATTCACAGTTACACTAGCAGATCAACATCGGGTTGCGCCTCTTGGCATTATTGAAAAGGTACGGATTATAGTACAGGGTTTCCACTTTGTGTTGGAATTTGTTGTTGTTGCACTTCCACAGGAGACTTCTTACCCTTTACTTCTAGGGAGACCTTGGCTGAGGCAAGCAAAAGCGTTGCAAGATTGGGGGAAAAACAAACTATGGATTTCAACTAGCACCAATAGCCAATTGCACCTACATTTGGAAGAAGGATTCGACTCAGGGAAAACTACTAGGTATACTGTGGATAGGCAGGTAATGCCCTCTCTACCCCAAGAAGTAGAGACATTATTGAATTGGATGATGGAAAGTGTAGAATGTTGCACGGTGGAAATCAATGAAATAGAGGAAGAAGTGGCAGATGAAAGACTTGCAGGAAAAGGTCATGAGGTTCACAAGGAGATGAAGAATGAGAGTTTGCAGGAAATTACGAATGTTGAAGGGGCAACAACTATAGAGGTTTTAGAACAGGAAGGTTATGAGCCTGAATGCAGAGAAGATCTCCCCTTTTTGGATATACCTCAAGGATGGACTAGAGACCATATTACAGAAGATAAGTTAAAATCCACTCGTGCATATAGTGGAGATGATTTCTCAAGCAAGACTAGTCTTGAAACAGTGGTTCAAGAAGTAAATCTAGGGGATGAAAAGAACCCTCAAGTAGTCCACTTGGCCTCTTTGCTATGGCATTATCCTCCCTTGCTACAGAAGGTAACTTCTTTACTTTTTGCTTACAAAAACGTCTTCGCATGGTCCTACAAAGATCTAACAGGGATACTAGAGGAGCTTGGATTACATCGGATACCCTTAGTTGAGGGAGTCGTGCCTGCAAGAAGTAGGCCATATCGACTCAATCCGAAGTATGCAGAGGTGGTAAAATTGGAAATTACAAAACTAGAAGAAGCATGTATAATTGTTCTAGTAGAATATTCTAGGTGGCTTTCTTCTATGGTTATTGTACCCAAGAAAAATACTGGAAAAATAAGAGTCTGTGTTGATTTTTGTGCCTTGAATAAAGTAACTATTCAAGATGGATTTCCTCAGCCCTTCACAGAGCAAGTACTTGAGGAAGTAGCTGGTCACAATTTGTATAGCTTCCTGGATGGATTCAGCGGCTACAATCAGATAGTGATTCATCCTGATGATAGGGACAAAACAGCCTTTGTAACTCCATGGGGCACTTATGTCTATACCCGCATGGCTTTTGGCCTGAAGAATGCACTAGCTTCATTTAATAGAACTATGTATCTAATATTGGGCAAATGGTTGACAACCTTTTTACGCATTTTCATGAATGACTTTTCAATATTTTCAGGCACAGATAGAAGAGCAGCAGTTCAAGATTTCCATGATCATTTGGAAGATCTAAAAGAAATTTTTGAGCAATGTCTCGAAACAGGTTTATCCTGCTAAATGTCATTTTTTGGTCACCAAAGGCACTCTTCTTCGTCACATAGTGTTTGCTGAAGGGATAACGGTTGATCCTACAAAAGTTACTGTTATTCTTTCCATGCCTATTCCACAAAGCCCAAAGGAAGTACAAAGCTTTTTGGGCCATGTAGGATACCATAGAAGATTGATACGGATGTATTCGGAAATAGCTAAGCCCTTCTCAAGGCTTACCAGTAAAAAGGTTCCCTTCTCATAAAGTGCTGAAGCTGAGAAAGCATTTTGTGAACTAAAATTGAGGCTATGTATTGCTCCACTTTTAAGTGTTCCTAACTGGCCATTAGAGTTTCATGTGCATACAGATGCTAGTCTTCATGTTGTTGGTGCAGTTCTAGCTCAACCATCATCACATAAGGTTGACAGACCTATCTCCTACAGTAGTAGATTACTCATCAAGGCAAAAAGGAATTACAGTACAATAGAAAGGGAAGGTTTGGCTATTGTATTTGCTCTTCAGAAGTTTTGGCATTATCTTCTTGGTGTACATTTTATAGTCATATCTGACCATCAGCCCTTGAAGTACTTGATAAACAAGCCTAGAGTGGCTGGAAGGGTTTGGAGATGGTTACTTCTATTTCAAGAATTCATTTTGATATTCATATTAAGCTAGGCAGAGAGCACTACATGGCAGATCAAGTGTCCAGGACTGCAATGAGCGAGAAGGCAAGAGGAATTAATGATGAACTGGTGGATAGCAATCTCTTCCTAGTGGCAATACAGACTGATTGGTATGATGGAATTCTCCATTTTCTCACTACTGGAAAACTCCCAAAACACTTGACACCTATAGAAAAGAGAAGATTACTCCTTAAAACCGAAGTGTACTCACTTATAAATGGGAATTTATATAAATACTATCAGGATGATATCTTGAGAAAGTGTGTTTATCCAGAGGAGGTAAATCTTTTGCTAGAAGCTGCACACAGCGAAGGGCACCTAAAGGGGGAAGATTTGGCTCAGAGAATCATACACAAGGGGCTATGGTGGCCACATATTTACAAGGATGCGATCAAGTTTGCTAAAGAATGCCACATTTGTCAAAGGTGTGCTCCTAATCCAACCAGATTGAATTTTCACCCATTAAACATATCTACATGATGGCTCCCATTTGAACGATGGGGTCTTGATTTCATAGGACCAATTATTCCCACTGGTCAACCTGGGGGTAAGCAGTATATTTTGATGGCCACATGTTATGCAACTAAATGGATAGAGGCTAAAGCTACTGTGGACTACAGGGCTTTAACAGTAGCTAAGTTTTTGTATAAACGTATTTTTTCAAGATCTGGTTGCCCACTGGAAATCACTAGTGATAGAGGCACACATTTTGTAAATCAATTGCTCCAATTTATATTCGACAGGTACAAGGTTTTCCATAAGAAATATTACGCCTACTATCCAAGGGCAAATGGCCAAGCAGAGAGCTCCAATAAGATTTTGATCCGTTTGTGCGCAAATTATCTTTTGATCATCAAAGCTTTTGGCCCCAAGTATTGATCGGTGCGATTTGGGCTTTCAGAACTACAAAGAGGGGAACCACTAACGAGAGTCCATTTCGCTTAGTATATGGAAAAGAGGCCTTAGCACCATTCGAGTTTATTATCAAAAAAGAACTTGGAGTCAGGACCATTGGGATTGAACCTCCTATTAGGAGACTAGTAGCATTAGAAGAATTGAGAGATGGAGCAATGCAAAAACTTCACGTAACACAGGAAGAGCGCAAGAGATTGCATGACACGTATCTGAGGTCCAATGAGGTAAAGGAAGGATCCATGGTTTTAGTACATCAGATCCCAGCAATTTCAACCAAATTGGCACCCAAATGGATAGGACCATATAGGGTGATCAAGGTATTACCACATGGAGCAGTGCATCTCGAGGATTTGCAGGGTAAGAGGATACCTCTAGTCAATATCCTGAGGGTGAAGAAGTACCTGAATTAAAGTTCAGATCAAATTGGAAGAATTTCAACCACTGTACATACCACATTTCATTCAGTATTTGGAGTTATTTTGTTCATTCAATAAGCAGATAAAGGGAAGTTGCACCGAGGCGGTGGAAAAGCTTGATGTGGGGGTTTGTAGCACCCCTCTTCTCTCTCTTCCCCCTCCATCCCTGCTTAACTCCACCACCCGCGCCCCTCACCACACTGCCCTCCCCCTCCACAGCCCCTCGCGGCCCCTCACCACCTGCCCCTCAGCCCCCGCGAACTCCCTCTCTCTCTCTCTCTGTCTCTCTCTCTCTCTCTCTCTCTCTCTCTCTCTCTCTCTCTCTCTCTCTCTCTCTCTCTCTCTCTCTCTCTCTCTCTCTCTCTCTCTCTCTCTCTCTCTCTCCCTCCCTCCCTCCCTCCCTCCCTCTGTCTCTCTCTCTCTCTCTCTCTCTCTCTCTCTCTCTCTCTCTCTCTCTCTCTCTCTCTCTCTCTCTCTCTCTCTCTCTCTCTCTGTCTCTCTCTCTCTCCCTCTCTCTCTCTCTCTCTCTCTCTCTCTCTCTCTCTCCCTCTCTCTCTCTCTCTCTCTCTCTCTCTCTCTCTCTCTCTCTCTCTCTCTCTCTCTCTCTCTCTCTCTCTCTCTCTCTCTCTCTCTCTCTCTCTCTCTCTCTCTCTCTCTCTCTCTCTCTTCCCCCTCCACCACCTGCTGAACTCCACCACCCCTACCCCTCACCACACCGCCCTCCCCCTCCACAACCCCCCGCGGCCCCTCGCCACACTACCCTCCCCCTCCATAGCCCCTCGTGAACTCCCCCTCTCCCCCCCTCTCTCGCTCTCTCTCTCTCTCTCTCTCTCTCTCTCTCTCTCTCTCTCTCTCTCTCTCTCTCTCTCTCTCTCTCTCTCTCTCTCCCCTCCCTGCACCCCCCGCTTAACTCCACCACCCCCGCCCCTCACCACACCACCCTCCCCGTCCACAGCCCCCCACGGCCCCTCACCACCTGCCCCTCAACCCCCGCGAACTGCCCCTCTCTCTCTCTCTATCTCTCTCTCTCTCTCTTTCCCCGCCACCCCCAGCTTAACTCCACCACCCCCGCCCCTCACCACACCACCCTCCCCCTCCAGAGCCCCACGTCCCCCGCACCACCCGCCCCTCAGCCCCACTCTTATCCTTTGAGGTTTCTGTGGAAAGGTCAACTATGCAACCTTTAGCTTCATCTCAGATTTTAAGCTCTAGAGCTCCCCTCAATGCAAGTAGTTTACTTAATGGGAGGGTTTATTAAGGGCAAACCCCAGCTCTGGGAAGTGAAAAAGGATCTAATTTGGAATGGAGGCCAAAGTCTCTTGATAGTGGAAAATATGCACCAGGATACAACTTCTAGAAAGTGGAGGAGCATTCAAAAGTGTCAGTAAACGTGTAAGTGGTAAAAGTGAATGAAGAAATGATTGTTGCTGCCAACCATTCATGATGACTGCCTATTTTTGAGGATCCAATTCAAGACTGGTGGCATATTTGATCTACCCCTCCAATTTTGGGCAATCAATCGGCGCATGATCAGTGGAGGTGAGGAATCGGCAAGGCCCTCTTGGCCTATTGGAGCCTATAAAAGCAATGGACTTGTTTCATTTGGGACAGATATACATACGTACGTACAGAGGTCCTCTCTTTGCACTTTGTGGCTTCAAGCCTACTGTAGGAAGTCACTCTGTGGTGTGGATGCAGAGCGTGGGCTTCCCAGTGGAGGGCTAATAGCACTATAGTGTGAAGAGAGAAGCTTGGTTTTGTCATTCCGTGTGAGTCAGTGGTATTTTTTTCCCTTTTTCCTTAGAGCAATTCTTCAGACTTTGTATTCATCACTGCTAATCTGCATCTAGCTCTGTCCATTGTACGGATTGGATGAATCCCTTGTATTGATGTTGTTTAGTTTTGGAGTGGCATGTTAGCCCAGAGCATGAATTTTGAGCATCTCTTTGGCCTATGTTGTAATCATCAGATTCGAACTAAGGACTGGATGGTCTTCCATTATTGTCATTTTTTCATTAATATTTTCTTGAGTATTCATAACTCAGTGCAATCATTGATATCTGCCTGCTCACATAAGTGTTAAACGGTATATTTCCCTAAGGAGAAACTCCCTTGAGTAGGTGAAGTACTAGAATGCTTACTCCATGCTCCTGTTAAAAGAAGATACCCCACTTCCTCCTCTACAATATGCATTATGTATGTGTATGTATGCATGTGCATTATGTATGCATATGTGTGTGTATGCATGTAAGTATGTATGTATGTATGCATATGCATATGCATTATGTATGCATATGCATATGCATTATGTATGCATATGCATATGCATTATGTATGCATATGTATGCATATGTATGCATATGTATGCATATGTATGCATGTATGTGTATGTGTGTGCATGTCTCTCTATGTGTGTGTATGCATATATGTGTGTGTATGTGTGTATGTGTGTGTGTATGTGTGTGTGTGTGTATGTGTGTGTATGTATCTGTGTGTATGTGTGTGTATGTGTATGTGTATATGTGTGTGCATGTGTATGCATTATGTATGTGTATGTCTGCATGTGCATTATGTATGCATATGTGTGTGTATTCATATATGTGTGTGTATGCATGTATATATGTGTGTATGCAACATTATGTGTGTATGTGTGTATATGTGTGTGTATTTGTGTGTGTATGTGTGTGTGTGCCTATGTGTGTATATGTGTGTGTGTATGCATATGTATGTGTGTGTAAGTGTGTGTGTGTGTGTGCGCATACCTGGTCTTTCTCTTTGTGTCTCACTCTCTCTCTCTCTCGCCCTCTCTCTCTCTCTCTCTCTCTCTCTCTCTCTCTTTCTCTCTCTCTCTTTCTCTCTCTCTCTCTCTCTCTCTCTCTCTCTCTCTCTCTCTCTCTCTCTCTCTCTCTCTCTCTCTCTCTCTCTCTCTCTCTCTCTCTCGTTCTCTTGCTCTCGTCCAGATCTCGGCACAAATATGCCGAGAGAATTCAATTTTTTTTTACATTCTTGAGCATCTCTTATGTGATGCTCTGGAAAGGACGATGCATATGCGTCGCTATCCAGTTTTCCCACGTCGCAAATAAAGTCGCTAGGCTGCGACGCTATTTGTGATGCAGAGATTTAGCGTCGCATAAGCGACATAGGCATCGCTTATGCGACGTATCCCCTAAAAAAAAATCGAAAACAAGACCGTCACTTATGCGACGCTAGCATTGCATAAGTGATAGTGCTCGTTTTTTTTCTTCAATTCGGGGGCATCACTACGCCCCCTTATTTCTTGTAGTGATTTGTTGTAAATGAATGGACTTGTTCATGGATTGAAACTCCTCCTTTGCATCATGTGCAAAACAAATAGCTTCACAGAGGGTCGTAGGAGGTAGTGTGTTGAGCTTGGCTTGGATTCACATCTCCAAATAATCTTCATACTTCCATTAAAAGATATCTTTAAAAACCGTTTCAAGCAAACAAATAAGTAGTAGTCTTTGCCAAAATCATTCAGTATAGGTAGACATAGTTTCTCGTTCTTTCCATCCAAGCGTTTTCCATGATGGATGAGCATGTACGTGGAACTGGGGAGGGAGGAAGGAATCGTCGTTCTTTTCTTGAAATTCAACCCATGTGTTGGGGGCGGGGATGGTGCTATGTCACAAAACATTCCACTAGAACTATGCCACCAAATAATTAGTAACAAGTTTCACTTTTTTGATTTGAGAATATGATTCATTAGAATAAAATTCTTTAAATTGGGATAGCCATGAAAGAACAAACTGGCCATCCTTTCACCCATGAAATAGAGAAAATCAGAAATTTTTGGCACCAATCATGGAATACATGCCTTCATATTGAGCGGTAATGTCCTTCACCACCTTGAGTAGGTTGTTGTCAACAATGTGCATTTGTTGGAGTTAAACATGGCATTCTTTTATCTCCTTTTGAGCATCTTAGAGTTTGTGGTGCAAAAGCTCTAATTGTTGCTTAAGTGGCACCCTACGTAGGGGTGATGTACCAAAATCCTTTGTACTATGGGTAGGGTCTATGGACTTATATAAAAGCAAAACCTAGGACTTAGCATGTGGATTGAATTTTAGCAATATTAGAATTGAAATAAAAATGAAAAGGCTTTTTCTTGGAAATAATTTAAAAACTAATAATTAAATGAGAGCGTTAGATAAAATAATTAATGAATAAATAAATAAGGGGAAGAGAGGGTTAGAAGTTATGTTAGATATAAGTTGAAAGGAATGGGGTATGAATATGTGAGAATAGGCTAATGGAAAAAGCATATGTCTCGTAAGTGAGAGGTGGTGGGTCCAAATCCAATACATATAAGCTAGCTGAATAAGTAAGCTAACTAGGGAAATAAGTAAGATCTTATTGCCACTCATTAGTTAAAGATGGCTTGCACATAGTGAACCACTACCAATGGAACAAAAACAAAGCAATGTGAACCAAGAGAACTATGAGTGCCAGAGAATCCAAAGATTCCAAAGTTATAACATAGTTTATGCCTTAGTCGATGCCTTAGTTGATGCCTTGGAGTAAGTTGTAGGCGTAACCACATGGATAACCAAATTGATAAGAAAACTTGATAAACAAACTTGATAAACAAACTTGACAACCAAACTTGAACACAAAAAGTGCATAGTGCATAGTGTGATGGTGAGCACATTGAGTATAGTGAGCACAATGAACACAGTGAGTATAGTGAGCAGAGTGAGCATAGTGAGCATAGTGAGCAGAGTGAGTATAGTGAGCAAAGTTTGATAGTGGGCATAGTGTGATAGTGAGCATAGTAATACACTCGAAGCCCAAGGAGCAAGTGCATGGATAACCAAATTGACAAAAAAACTTGATAAACAAACTTGATAACCAAACTTGATAACCAAACTTGAATAGGAACAAGACATAGTGCACAATGTGAGAGTGAGTAGAATGACTACAGTGAGCACAATGAGCATAGTGAGTATAGTGAGCATAGTGAGCAGAGTCATTATAGTGAGCAAAGTGAGTACATTTAGCATAGTGAGCATAGTGTGAGAGTGGGAATAGTATGATAGTGAGCAAAGTAATAGATTCAAAAACTAAAAAAGGAAACTAACAAAAAAAAACATTAATAGACTAATGCAAGCATAGACCATAAAAGAATCAACAAACTGAAATTGATCTTGGATCACAAACGGATGTCACGAATCATGAATGGACACCGAGAGAATACCATTGTAGGTCCTTCGCAAATTGATATTCTATTCACATGGGATTTTAGCAAACAAAGATCAATGAATGTGGACCAAGAATGCAATGTAGGTACACTTCAAAGCTTTACATAGCCATCACAAAGTAATATTTATGTAGCCTGAAGGATGACAAAAGAGGTTGAAGCACGATAGAAATTTGAAAGAAATAAATGTTGCAATACTTCTTACACTCCTTGTTGATGGTGATGAGTTTACCAAACCATTTTGGATTGCAAAAGCTTTAGAGGTCATTAAAGATATTGATCAATGAGGAATAGAGGCGTTGATAGTCCATTGGTATTATACTAGAAGGAGCAATGCATTCACAGCTAAGTATAACTAGAAATGGCATGTGACATCAAATGAATAGGCTCAAGAAAAGGTATATCTAGGGTACATCCACTCTTAATATGGATGACATAGATATTCTTGTTTATGATTTTTCCTTAAAGCAAAAGCTTCCACATCTATGTGAGACAACTAATTATGGGCAAACAAGTAGAACTCTACATGATCCTGCTGAATTCTGTATCTACTTGGATGAAGATAGAGCCCTTGTTGATATACAAGAACAAGAAGAGAGCTCACACCAATCTTAGATTGAATCAAATGCATATGAAGAGGGGGATGTAGACATAGATCAAGATAGTTGTGGTTTGATCTAAAAAATACAACATTTTTGGTGCTTATACAAATGGTATAAAGCAATTCGTATAACAAAATCATGTTGTATAGGATTTTTGATTCACTATTAGAGATCCTGCATCAAATACACATTGAATATTTATCTTTGTATGCAAATTTTTAATCACTTTTATATTTCTCATATAGATTTTGGAGATGTGAATGTTAAATAGATCGAACGTTTGGGTGCATTTTGAGCTCCAAAATAAAAAAATAGACAAAAAATCACATGTTTTCAGTTGAGTTTTGAAATATATGTATACTCGTATAAAGGGTTTCAAAACATAAGATGGAATTTTCTTGATTTTCAATGAGGGATTTCTCTTTTATCAACATAGTTCTTGTTTGCGATGACTTGCTCTTAAAGACTATCACACTGATTTTTATTCATACTAATGTTGATGAGCTTGGTAGAACATTCATGATTATAGAAATTCTAGATACCGATAAGGATATAGAAAAATATAGAATAATCTCAATAACATTTATTGATATCATACCGCTAGTAGCAATCTTCTTATAGGAAAGCACACTTTACAATGTGTATTAAATCATGGGTTCAAAGAAAGAACAGAATATATACTTGCATTACATTCGCTATACACTTCGGATGAGATGAATGTACTCATTCATAACATTATCACACAAAAAATGGACATCAAAGAGAAACTATGAGAATAGAATGGGATACCAAAGAAAGAAACAGATCTCTACATTTCATCTTGCTAAATGGAATAGGTATGTAGTTTGCATCAAAGAAGAAGACAAAAATTGAGAAGAATTAAATACTTAAATATGCAATTCTAGTCAAGGATGAACTTGCATAGATGCATGTACATTTGGATTATGGATATGAATGTGCATGGAGAGTGTACCTTAGTGCTCTATATAACTAATCACTAACATGGAGAACTTCTTATCATCATCTTGACAATAGAATTTCTTTCGACAATAGAAATCTTGCACAACAATCGTATGTCCTTGAAAATGATAAAAGTTTTTGCAGAGTGGAGATATTCTTTAACCTAATAGGGCAATGATAAAACTCTTTGAACAATAGAAACCTTAAAAGAGTGATGATATAAACCAAGACAATGCCAATATCAATATGATGATTTTACATAAAAAAAAGAAATGTATGTAGTGATTAGGATGTTAGCTAATCAGTAACATGGAGGTATTCCTTATCCTAACCCAGCAATGATAAATTTTTTTTCAAACAATGCCAATATGAATATGATGATTTTTCATAAAAAAGAGATATGTATTTAGCATCAATGTCTTTGTTTCCATTCTAAAAATTTCAGTAGAAGAAAAAGGGAAAGACTCATTACATTCTTAAGGGTTGGAACTTGATCATCTAGGGTGGTAGGCAAGTAATTCAAGATAATGTTTTTTGTGATCTAGTGTTTACCATTCCACCATGATTTAAGAATCTCAACTATGGCGAAACCGCATCAAGCAACCCTAGGAGATCCCTTACATTTTTGAGTTTCCATTTTGCACTAACAATTATTTTCTTGGGTTGAAAATCTAGATGAATCAATAATTCTAACTCAAACTTTGGATAGCTATGCTCTATATCTAAGGGTATCCAGAGTCAGAGCTTTTGTTTTTTCAGCTTCTATAGTCATATCCTAAAACAAGTTATTGCCAAAATATATAATATGAAATTTAAAGAGAACTTGGACTAACTTTACATAAAATGATGTCTCCTAGCTTTTGAGCTTCTTTGCTATCCCATTCCTTACCTAAGAGATCATCAATCTATGAAGTTGAAACTCTCCTATTTAACCACGTTGTTTTTGTTTCTATAAAAACATGCTTTTAATACATGCTACAAAAATGTGTAGAGGAGAAGACCATGGAATCTTTATCCTTCGCAAAATTCGGCTTGCCAACATTACCCTTCAGATGTCATCTTTCATTTTGCATAGAAAACTTGAAACTATTGAATGCTTATGAGCATGCCAATCTAATGAAGAGATGCAAGGAGCAGGAAAATGTACAAGATTTCCATAAGCACTCATCCTTGATGGCACCTAATAATCTGTAAAATTGAGAAATAATTGAAAGATATTGAAAAATTAAATAGATTTGTTTTCATACATAAGTTGTGCATAATCCTTATGGAGGATTTTGAATGTTCTTGTTAAACATTCAACTAGCTACCACTCCAGAATATTGGAATGAGGAATCTCTGCAACACAAAAACATATATGTTGTGATACAAAAAAAAAGGAAATTGATAAAAGAGCATTGTCAAACTTCACTTCGAGTATGACGGGAATAGCAGATGATTGTCTAGTACCAGATCCTTAGCATTGTACACATGCTGAACTTTTTCAAACCAACCATTTCTCTTCAATTTCAAACAAAGAATATGACCTTTTCCGTGGTTTTTTGTGTTGTCTCTTTTAGCAAGCTTGACTTTATGGGCACCTTTGCAACTAGGAAGCATAGTCAACCTATCATGTAGCTTCATAGAAAGAGGTTTCCATAAAGAATCATATCTTCTATTGTAAACCTCACATGAGGTTACATGATTTGATGGATGACGAGAAGTAGAAGCCATTCGAACACTCAGACAAATAATAGAGAATACTCAAAGTGGGAAACCAAGATTGAGAAACTTCGTGAGTATTTATAGACAAAAACATTTGTACATGTAGAAGCAAGTCGCAATCTTTTGATTTGATGTATCAACTGTGACCGAAACCATTGAATTTTGTGAATGAAAAAATATCTCCTATCTTCTAAAAAAATTTCTCTCTTGGAAATTTAATGATTTGCATCGTGTGGTCAGCCAAAATATCTTTTTTGTATGAAATAAAAAAACTATACACTGAATACAAGAAATTCCATTGCTTAAGTGGTGCTTTTAAGCATATTGTTTTTAAAGCATTTCTTCATAGGATTAAAAGAGACAAAGATTTTATATTCTTGTACACATGGAAAGAACCTATTTTTTAAATTTTCCTAATCCATGACTGGAAAACGGCCCTTTTATAAGCATTTTTTTCCATAATGTTTAGATTATTAAACCTAAAACTAATTGTGTGTATATGATAATCCATGCATGCATTATAAATGTGATGAAAAAAATGCCAAGTATAACATCATAGGACTGCAAAAGGAGCAATTGGGAATGTGTGTTCATCTACTTTTGAACCTATACAAATATTAATGTTATGCACTTCATTTTTAACATTATATCTATTTCCTTGAAATGCAGCCTTGACTTTATACATAGAAGGAAGTGGCTTTGATAGGAGATCTTGCACTTCTACATAAGAAATAAAATAATGGGAACTAACATGATCATGTAAAATATTAAGAATTTTTTCATTAATAGTACCTTGCATGCAAAGTAAAGAATGGATAGAAATTTCTTTAGCCAAGGTACTTAGATCTTTTTCCAATGCTTCTTCGGTCCAATTAGATTGAGTGTCTTCATGAACCACCTCCATGTTGTGTAATGCTTCTTCGGTCCAATTAGCTGCAAAAGGTTTCATGTCATTAGTTCCCAACCTACATTAAGCTTTAGTATGAGCAAACTTACCACAATTCTAGTAAGTGATATGGGCCTTTTTTGTTGAGAATCCATTGTTGTAGTTTGAAGAGTTGGAGGTTTGGTAGGGTTTAAGCGGGTTGTGTTGTGGACTAGTGAGAAATTGGATTGAGGAGGGCCTGAAAAGTAGAAGGCACTAAAACGTATTGAAAGGATGCGTGAAAGGAAAATAGTGCTTGATTTATTGTTGTTGTTGACAGGTTTCTTGTAAGCGAATGGACTTGGTGATGGACTCACACTCCTTCTCAACATCATGTGCAAAAGAAATATCTTCATAGAGGGTCGTAGGATGTTGTGTGTTGAGATGTGCTTAGATTCCCATTTCCAAACCATGTTCATACTTCCATTGCAAGGTATCTTCAAAAACCATTTCAAGCAAACGAATAAGTAGTAGTCTTTGCCAAAAGCTTTTAGTATAAGTGGGCCACCAAATAATTACTAAGAAATTTCCCATTTTCAATTTCAGAATTTGATTCATCAAGATAAAATTCATCAAGATAAAATTCATCAAATTGAGATAGCCATCCAAGAACAAATTAGCCATCCTTTCACCCATGAAATCAACAAACTTGGAAATTTTTGGCACCAATCTTGGAATAAGTGCCTTTTTATTGAGTGGTGATACTGTCCTTGACCACCCTAACTAGGTTGTTGTCATCAATTTGCATTTCTTGGACTGCAACATCAAATTCTTTTGTCTCATTTTGAGCATCTTAGATTTTGTGCAGCAAAAGCTCTAAATGTTGATTAAGCGGTACCCCAAGTAGGGGTGATATACAAAAATACTTTGTACTATGGGTAGGGTCCATGGCCTTATTTAGAAGCAAAACCTAGCACTAAGCATGTGAAATAAACTTAAGCAATATTGGAATTGAAATAGAAAAGAAAGGGTTTTGTCTTGGAAATAATTAAAAAAAATAATAAATAAATGATAGTGTTACATAAACTAAATAAATAATAAAAAAAATACGGGTAAGAGAGTGTGAAAGGTTATGTTAAATATAAGTTAAAATTAATGGGATATTAAAATATGAAAATAGGCTAATGGATAAAGCATATCTCTTTTAAGTGAGAGGTGTTCAGTTCAAATCTCCTACATGTTAGCTAAGGAAATAAGTAAGCTAACAAGTGAAATAAGTAAGATCTTATTGCCACTTATGAGATAAAGATGGCTCGCACATAGCAAACCACTACCAATGGAACCAAAGCAAACCAAAGTGAACCAAGAGAACTATGAGTGTCAGAGAATCCAAAGATGCCAAAGTTAGGCCATAGTTTTATGCCTTAGTCGATGTCTTAGTTGATGCCTTAGAGTAAGTTGTAGGACTAACCACATGGATAACCAAATTGATAAAAAAAACTTGATAAAAAAACTTGATAACCAAACTTGAACAGGAAAAGTGCATAGTGGAGAGTGTGACGGTGAGCACATTGAGTATAGTGAGCACAATGAAGATAGTGAGTAAAGTGAGCACACTGAGCATAGTGAGCACAGTGAGTATAGTGAGCACAATGTGAAAGTGGTCACAATGTGAGAGTGAGCATAGTACTAGATTTGCAGCCCTGGGAGTAACGACATGGATAACTAAATAGACAAACAAACTTCATAAAAGAACTTGATAACCAAACTTGATAACTTAACTTGAACAAGGTCAACACATAGTGCACAATGTGACATTGAGAACAATGAGTACAATGAGCACAATGAGCATAGTGAGTATAGTGAGCATAGTGAGCACAGTGATCACCGTGAGCAAAGTGAGTATAGTGAGCTGAGTGAGCACAATGTGACAATGTGCATAGTGTGACAGTGAGCACAGTAACAGACTCAAAAAATTTCAAAACAGACACAAACAAACAAAAGAAATGAATAAACCAATGCAAGCCTAAATAGGATGAGAATCAATGAAACAAAATGGATGTCGGATCACGAGAGATGTCACCAATCATGAATGGACACTGAGAAGTACACCACTATAGATGAGCATAGGCTCTGATACCATTGTTGTTGGGATCTTGAAGACACATGCACACATAGCTAGTAGAGTAACAAAAAATGTCATAAAAGTACACATAAAGTAGAAATAGACAACAAATTGAACACGAGATTAGGCACAATCTCCCCCACATATTATAATCATTAAGTCTATCATAGTATGTGTACTTATTGGTATTTTTCATTACATTATCAATAGAAGATACATGAGGGTGGCACTTCAAAAAGTGTGAATTAAAAAAAACTTTATTTACAAATTATCGCTTTCTAAGTGACTACTGTCTTGAGGTTTTGTATGTGATTGTGTTTTGATTTAGCAGGTGCATCCATCAGAGTATGTGTATTTATAGGTATTCTTCATTACATCCTGAAATAGAAGATACATGAGGGTGGCACTTTTAAAAGTTTGCATTTACCACACTGTACTTTATTTATAAAATCCTTGCTTTCAAAGCAATCTACTACTTTTACAAAAAAATTGCTTTCTAAACGAATCTATTATTATTACAAAAAATATCTAAAATAATATTTTTTTACTATCTTTAAGAGTATTTGAGCAATTACACATGCATTCACACCCTCATGAGTCTTCACATACTAAATCAAAACACAATCACATTAAAAACCTCAAGACATATAAATCCATATAACATTCTATTGTTCCATAAAGTATAATAGGACGTTTTTCATGTCTCGTAGTGGCTTGTCTTTCCTGAAAACTTCACTTTGTTTGGAATTGTCTTTCCTCACCACCTCTTCCTCAATTGGCTTGACAATGCTATCACCACCTGATAAGTGGCCCACTAGATTATTGGGATGTTCAGAGGACATAGTAATGATGATCCTCTCTGGCTTCATAGCATGTTCAATGGTCATATCTCAAGCTTCCTCGCTTGAGAAACTTGATGCAAGTCATCTACTTTATGTGTGGGTCAAGTTGATTATGTGAGGGCCATGCTGATGCTAGGAATCCCACTTGAGAGGAACTTGATGTCACACATCTACTTTATGTGAGTGCGAAATCTATGCTATGAATTGTGCATGAGGACCTGTCGATGAGAGACATCAACTTTATGTGAAGTCGATTCAAGGCATCAACTTATTACATGAAGTTGATGTGCGGCATCACTTGGTGCAAAGTAGGTGCTTGACATCGAGTCCTCACATAAAGTTGATGCCTAGCATGGACTTGGTCTTCCAAGGTAATACCTAGTATCCACTTGACCCTCAAGACATATGCCTAGCATCAACCCGTTGGAAAATAGGACTCACTTAATATGCCTAAACTAATCTAAATTCAAATTCATTAAAAAAATAAAAAAATTGCAAAAAGTAAATGTTGAAAAATCTTGGAATCTTTTTTATTGGGTAACTTTGGGTTACATGTGAGACATTCTAGCAGCACCCTTCTTCTTAATTGTTGACCTTTTTGCTTTTTGTGTGCTTTGTCTCTCTGACGTGTTTGCTCTCTATGCTCTTTGTTGATTTCGAGCTTAGTGGAAAATCATACTCAACTACTCTCATATATTAATAGACATTTGCATTAGTTGAACTAGGAACTAACCAAGTTCATTCATATCAAACTAGGTGTAACTTGATGATGCAATTGGACTACAGAGTTGAACCAAGTTCTAACCAATATCAACCAAATCATTTCGCGTAACTTTATGGTACAAATTCACAATAAATTATTTATTCATTTGTTATCTCAAAGACTGTTGACATGATAAATAGTTGCACTTCAAAATTACTAGCTAGAGTCAAAGAATTATGAAAAGTTATCAAAGTAAAGCTTTACACCAATTTTTGTAGCACCACATATTTGTTTCTGAATCTCGGAGTGGTCATACGATCAGAGATTTCCATTTTCATCTAGGGTTTGCATTCATTCTTTGTTCAGCCTTCCCTCGAATTAGAAGGAGGAAAGATAGTAAAACCTCATGTAGCCTCAAGACAATAAATTCCCTTTCGTTTATTGATCCATGAGAATTATCACCAATTTCCCTCCCTATCCACCCTTTACGATAGCGCATGAGATCATTCCTTTGTTCTTTCTACCTCATTCCCATGTAGTACAAACAAACACATGATATTTAGCATTGTAATTGTTCACCATTTATTATCTTTTCCTTATTCATAGCTACAATGCTCTAATGTTTTTTCTCATTTTGGATAAATAAAATTAAAAATCTTGATACGTTTGCAAGGCTTTAGATTATGCACTCCATTCTAGCCATGAAGAAAAAATAATGAAGAAATCATCCTCCCTTTTAATCTTCAGATTGTTCCATTAAAGCAGTATGGTGCAACCTCCTCTTTTAAGGTGTTCCGAGACCGAAGTGAGTAATTGTAATGGAAGAAGCACATGGTGTTCTATTGAGATAAAGGAAAGCAAGTCTTCCCACCTTGATAATCCTCTACAACTAAAATCTCCCTTCTTCCCCATGTCATGTATGGTATATCACCTCCTATCGCTCTTATCGGCACTTTTCTTCCTGACTTTGCACTCTATAGGATTTTACCCATGATTCCTTCTATGTAACGACATTTTCAACATGCATTAAAAAAGAATTTATGTCCCTCCTTTACATAATATTGCTTATATCATATATATTAAAAATTGATAAATGAGGTTAGTTTCAAACATACAAATTCATTGACCTCACAAATATGTAAGTCAAAGAAGATCTTAATTCTTTACTTCATATAGACAAGCTACATTGGACATTGTGAAGCATTGTTGTGTTTTGAAAGTTTGTACACATTGGGAATGAAGAAAATTAAGAATTTAAGACAGAAATTCTTCTATTTGGATAGCAAGAGGTAAGATATATGCCTTGATACTCACATGTTAATGATTGCGGATAACATGCTACTAATACATGTTGGTTCTGATATTACTTTAATCTAGGGATCCAATGTTGTAGGCCTACATTTAAAATTGCAATGGGTGTGGAGAGTTTAAAACTCATAAGATTCTGCAAGGCACCAGAGATCTCATTTTTTATACATGTTATGGAGTTGCAACCAAAGGATCTGATGGTCATCATACAATTAGTTTGACGATGAACTATTTCATATTGCATTGTGAGGTTATTCCTACAAATTGAAGGTTGCACTTTTAAAATAACTCTACTCATCAAGAGGTATTTCAACTCTATGGAGAAGAGATGGAAAGTCAAAATGAGAAGTATCTGTTGTGTTGACATTTCACTCGATTATGGAAAGAAGAGTTTAAAAAGGTGCGTTCTCCTCATAAAGTTAGAATGAGTGAATGCTCCATTTTCCCCACTTGGAAAAACATGGCAAAGTGTGCCACAACACCACAAGAAAAAGATAATTTTGAAAGTCTTCTAAAGAACCATCACGAAAGGCAATCTTTAAAAAGAACGAAGGCAATTCATCATTGGACTAAAGCAATCACAAATCCAAACCTTTATATGTATTTGTTGATTGATGGTATGGATCAAAAGAAAAAACTATCTGCCCCATATTTCTCACATTCTTAAGGACATTCGAGATGAAATCCTTGTGTTAACGCATTTGGTTGTTGCTTTGGTATACAATGGATCCGAAAGTCTAAGGCGTTCTTCACAATCCCATAGTCCCTAATGATCCAATTGTTATTTTCACAGTGATTCCTATAGTTTTGCAATCATGGGAGGGTCTTTTTTTGCCAACTCTATATTTGCACCTTGATAATACTGCTAGAAAGAATAGAAACCCTATAGTCTTTTGGATATTGATGCATGCTTATTGATAGATAGGTGTTTTTGAAGGTTAAGGCAAACTTCCTTTTAGTTGGGCACACTCATGATCATATTGATCAAATGCTCAATACCGTCTTTAAGAGCTTGGCATGCCATAATGCTTTTACTCTTCCAATATTTTCTGGATTGATTTCTAAAGCATATACTCCAAAACCTAAAGTTCAACATCTTACATAGATTGGTGACTTTAACTAGTTTTGCTCAGAAGGTCTTGATAACAATAGTAAGGTTTTGGCTACATTATGCAATATTAGGTTCAACCATGTATTCTTGATGAGGAGGATTGATGACATAACTCTTTTATTTGCAAATTGTTATTCATGTTCTCCTCGGGGGGCACGTAAAGATGGATATAAATTTTTATTGCATGTACCTAATTTGACTATATATGGTGTAGAACAAACACCGTGTGAAGATAAAGAAACATGGAGAAATGTGCAAATGTGGTTGAGAAAAGTAAAAGATGGATGCATTTATTTATTGAAAAAAGATATAGATTGAGCATGCAAAAAAATATGCTAGGGAGCAAGATGTATCTTGTTGTGATGTGTTCTTGAACCATCAAGAAAAGATGATAAAGAATAACACTGCAGACCATTGGCAAATTGGTATCCCATTTACATGGGATTTTAGCACACAAAGATCAACGAATATGGACTAAGCATGCAATGTAGGTACACTACAAAGCTTAACACAACCACAAGAAAGGAATATTTATGTAGCCCCAAGGATGACAAAAGAGGCTGAACCATGATGGCATGGAAATTCGAAAGAAATAAATGTTGCAACACTTCTTTCACTCCTTGTTGATGGTGATGAGTTTACCAAACCATTTTGGATTGCATATGTTTTAGAGGTCATTAAAGATATTGATCAAAGAGGAATAGAGGTTGTGATAATCCACTGGTATTTTACTAAAAGAAGCAATGCATTCATTGGTAAGTAGTACTTAGAAATGGTATCTAACACCAATAAAATAGGCTCGAAAAAAGGTATATTTGGAGTACATCCACTCTTAAAATGGATGACATAGATATTCTTTTTTATGATTTTGCCTTAACAAAAATAGGGCAATGAGAAAAACAACCATCAATAAGATAAAGAAAAAGCTTCGAGATCTATGTGAGACAACTAATCATAGGCAAACAAAAAGATATATTCATGATCTTGCTGAATTCTATATCTACTTGGATGAGGATAGATCCCTTGTTGATATACAAGAACAAGAAGAGAATAGTCTTAGATTGAATCAACAAGAAGATATATGCATGATCTTGCTGAATTCTATATCTACTTGGATGACGATAAATCCCTTTTTGATATACAAGAACAAGAAGAGAATAGTCTTAGATTGAATCAAATGCATTGAAAGAGAGGGATGTAGAAACATATCAAAAGAGTTGTGGTTTGATCTAAAGAATATGACGTTTTTGGTGCTTGTACAATTGGTTCAAAGCCATTCCCATAACGAAATCATGTTGTATAAGATTTTTTATTCACTATTCAAGATCGTCCATCAAATACACATTGAATAGATCAAACTTTTGGGTGCATTTTGAGCTCTAAAATTCAAAAAAAAAAAACGTTAAATCACATGTTTTCAATTGATTTTGGAAATATATGTATACTGATATAAAGGTTTTCGAAACATAAGATGAAATTTTCTTAATTTTCAACAAGGGATTACCCTTTCATTGACATAGTTCTTGTTTTTTACGACTCACTCTTAAAGAATATCACACTGATTTTTCTTCATACTAATATTGATGAGCTTGGTACACCATTCTTGATTATAGGAATTCTAGTTACCAATATGTATATAGAAAAATATAGCATACTCTCAATAACATTTATTGATATTATAACACTAGTAGAAATATTCTTATAGGAAAGAACAATTTACAATGTTAATTAAATGATGGGCTCAAAAAAAGAAAAGAATATATACTTTTATTACATCCGCTATACACTTGGGATGCAATGAATGTACTCATTCAAAACCTTGTCGCAAAAAAAATTTGACATCAAAGAGAAATTATTAGACTACAATGGGATATCAAGGAAGAAAACGGATCTCTACATTTCATCTTGCTAAATGAAATAGGTACGTAGTTTGCATCAAAGAAGAAGATAACAATTGAGAAGAATTAAATACTTAAATATGCAATTCTAGTCAAGGTTGAACTCGCATGGATGCATGAAAATTTGGATTATGGACATGAATATATATATATATATATATATATATATATATATATATATATATATATATATATATATATATATATATATATATATATATATATATATATATATATATATATATATATATGTGTGTGTGTGTGTGTGTGTGTATATATATATATATATATATATATATATATATATATATATATATATATATATATATATATATATATATATATATATATACATATATATATATATATACATACATACATACATACATACATACATATATATATATATATATATATATATATATATATATATATATATATATATATATATATACACACACACACATATATATATATATATATATATATATATATATATATATATTTGGTATTCTAACTCATGTTCTATAAATTATTCAATGTACTTAAATTATGATCTATTAAAGATCTCTTCATTATTTCAATTTCACTCTGGTAAGTATGAGTATATGAAGGATATAAGCATCTTTTCACGTTGTTTAATAATGTTGGTAATTGATACATATGAACATGAAAAATAAAAAAAAACTTGGGACCATTTTAATACTAATTAAATTCTAATGATCTCAAAGAAAACTGCGTTCTTTAACATCATTTGCATGAAAATATGTATAATGGCTAAAAGCTTTTTCTTTTTACAATATCAAGAAGGTGATAGATTTCTTGAACATTTCAAGAACCTTACCAAGTTTTTCTCATATTTTTCGAGATGTTTCATGTTACTTGTTGCTTATTATTTTAAGAGTGATTGCCAACACCTATTATTCACTATAGAAAATGAAATGACAATTAGTCAGCATAATAAAGTAAGAATTATACGCATTATGAATTTCTTCAACAGGATGTTTGAATGTGAATACGGAGGCTTGATTGCTAACGAGGAACCTTATTTATCGATCAAGAAATGCACAATTATCAAAAATCTTAATTTAATATTCACTCTAAATTCTCACAGAAGAGGAAGATATCTGAAAGTAAAAGTGAACTATTCGTTAATTAGCTTGTTTCTCTTGCTAATGCGACTAAGATCTTGTAGCAACTTTCTCTTTTGCCTGATTAAATAAGCTACTATGTATTATGTCTAACCAAAACTACGATTTCCGATATACCTTGTGAGATCATTCATCCACCATCTCGAGACTAGAATGATCTACAAAACACGAAGACTAGAATGTTGACAAGAACGTCCATCTACGATTTCAGGTCAATAATCCACGTTTATGCCCCACACTGACGGTCGCCTTCTTTTATCACTCCATCGTATTGTATGTCCTATGTTTTGCACTTAGTTAAAGCCATAGTTCATTGTATAACTCATCAATTTCTTACCCAAGTTATGAGATCTATTAATCTTTTTTTTTTTCTTTGCACATGCAAACTTAGACCAGAATATAGCAAAATCCATTTACGATAGCTATGTTAACAAGGTAAATTACTTTCTACGACAATCCAAGCGACACCAACAATCTCGTCTATGGCACGATTCAAAGCATCTATTTCACTATTCCTTCGTCTCAAAATATCTTTTATAAAGGTGCTTAAGACAATCGAACCATCGTATTGCCTAAAATCTGTTCTGATTCCATGTTCCTATGGTCTGTAGAAATTAAGATGCACTTTCTGTTTGTTAGAAGGTGCAAGGGGAAAAGAAGACGGTGATCCACATAAATAATGTACACGAGAACCTTCAAAAGACAAGGAGATAATGAATTTGGATCAATTACTCTCATGCGACAGTCGATGAACACTCAATGGAGAAAAACTTACTACTTTCAACAGCGTTCTCGCGATCGTTAACAGGTAGTTTATGCGCCACGATGAGACTCGAGCTCGGCGTTCTGTGGTATTTTAAAATGCGAGTTATAAATGGTATATGCGCCACATGGCTGTAGTTGGGGGCGGAGTGAGCGCTCTAGGCTAGACATCATGCTGTCAAAGATGGAGCCCATAGAGTAGAGTAGCTTGGAAGGGGTAGTGTTTGGGATCGCATTCAAATGAAAGTGCCAGACGATGACCGAACGATTCGAAGCAGAAGAGGATATGTTCCTGAAGGGGGGATGATCTGTAGATACCGGCGTGATCTGTAGGTAAGCTCTGTAACCCTCAAAACCATAGCTGCTTTCAAGCATGCAGTACGTCATACGGCGCTCAGCGGCGTTCATTGTAAGGAGTTTCTCCTTCACCCATCGCAAAGGGCTTCCGTCCGGAGCTGTTCCACCTCCTGCGCAGTACCGGACGCACCCCGGTTCGTCCTCCTTCCCCTCGATCACTTCGCATACCTCTGCGTTTTCATTCCAGCGCTTCATCTGCGCGAACTTCCCCAGCATCTCCCATATGTCATCTGCGCTTGCATCGATTTCCCTCGTTACGACTCCCTCCCACACTTCATCGTCATTTTTCAACGCTCCTGTAACCTTCACGTCGCTGAAGGCTCCACAATCTTGTCCTACCACTTTTCGAAGCCTACATCTGCAGCTCTCCTTTTCGATATACGCAAGATCTTCCGCCTCAGTAGCACCGCTTTCATTCCTGCAATGATCATTAGCGCCAAGACTATTTAGGCTGCTCAGAAATATTATCTATTCGTGTCATACAAAATCTTTACATTCACATTGGTTCATATACTCAGAAATTCTATGTTCGATATGTCCACAGATAATCCACGTAACAGAACCAATTGAAGACGCCACTCACTGGCAGGAAACGGCAACAGCAGGAGCATCCGCGTAATGCGCAGAAATCATCGCGGACTAGAGAGACGGGAATTACGAGATGAATTGTCAACACACCCACAAACAAATATAAGTATTCTCTAACCACGAGGGACGAAGATAAGAATATAAGCATTCTCTAACCAGCTATTCCACATAACGACAGAGAGAGAGAGAGAGAGAGAGAGAGAGAGAGAGAGTCGCGTTCACATGCTTTCCATGACATCACCGCGATCGTAGTCTCTTTGTACGTGTTCTTCCAACATTCTAGGCTAACGACTTTCCACGACCGCAAATGCCCACCACATGCTAACGGCTTTTCACGCGTCCATGCCGACCTCGTTGTCCATCTTCTGTGGGCTCTGAACCATGAAGATAGACTAAGATAGTTAGACTGTCAGTAGATTGAATAAGTCCTCGGGGAATGAGAAAAGGATGCAAATATCCAATGATATTTTTTTGCGTTACTCATGTTGTTTGATGCGAAAAAAGCCGAAAGTCTGCACAGGAGCACAAAGGCAATTCAATCGGAGGAAAGTAATTCTTGGACGCCATTGCTGGATCCATCGGTGCTAGGTCCATCCTTCATTCTACTCTCAAATTTGTTCGAGCTTTTGGGAAGAGTAGATTCTCGATCTCTAGACCCACCTTCAGCTTCCTTAAAAAACAAGAGTTACTGCAAAATAATGCAAAGTCGAATCCAGCAGTGGATGCGCTGTATTCAGCTTCTCAAGGCCGAAGAATGAACATTCATTCTCTGTATGTGTTGAACACGCCCACGGAAAGGTCAGTGCCATTTCAGAACTTAGAACAATGAGTGAAACACATTGAGCTTTAGGCATCATCATATTTCAAAGGCATCTTCTTCAAGTACGTGCTTTAGGCCGATGTTTGCAGCAAGGCTATTCCAATATGGTCACTCGGAGATTGTCTAGGTTTTATCAAGACATCGTTTGCGGACCAAACAAACTTATCACTGCTAGAAAATTCGAACAAAACATTTTTCACAAAGCGAGTAGTGCATCAAGAAATGAGCCTCACTCCACCCTAACTATCCAGACCTATTAAGCGGACAAAAATGTGCACTTTGAAATTGATACACTCACTTTTACCTTTCATAATCAAATCATCAAGTCAGGTTCTTCTCATATTTAAATTTTATAATGACCGCTTTCTGGAATGTATTGCATATTTTGTAGTTAAATCTTTATTTACTATCATAGCTTCCTTTCTAATAATGGTTATATGATGACTCAAGGATTTAAAACAGTACACTTGAAGTCTTATCGCTGTCTTATGAATAGGAAAATTGAAGGTAATTGGAGGGTATCTTCACGACGGAGTACACATTTGATTTGATCTTCGACATCTATGAATAGTTCCACAAACTGTTTGTTTCGTTCGCTCCTTCCTCAACGCATCTTACACAGTTGTTGATACCACATTGTTCCTCTTTACCTATACTCTTGACTCAGAAAGTTCACATTAAACGTCTATGACCTCATCTTTCAAGCTCCTAATGGTTGGATTTCTCCTAGTTTTTAAACATATGGGTTCACTGCAATAAGTGCATCTCTTTGGAAATTGTTTCAACGAGTTTCGAAGAGCTCCATCACACTATGATTGAACATATCTTGATTTTCCACAAATCTCTCTTCAAACATCCCGTTAGACACCAAACACACACTTCCTCATTTGTTCTCTCCCATTCGCTCTCATGTACACTCAATCTCACTCGTTCGCACTCATAATCAGTCTACAGGACTCTTTTATCCAGACGAAATTTTATACCATAAGCAATGCATATCTTTTATTTTTCCTAAATAAGATTAATTTTTGCCTATAAACTCCCGATCATGAATAGCCCATGCTCTCATGCGCTCTACAACCTTCATTAACCTCATTAAACCTTTCATATGTTAACTCTAAACGGATGACATTGCCTTAGGTTCTCGTGTTCCGATTTTCGCTCCTCTGAGAATTAGATCTTGACCGAGAAGACTCCAAAGTTTAGAAGTTTGTCTAGACCATCTGAAGGCTCCACAATCTCCTATTGCCACTTTTGGAAGCCACCCTTTCTGCAATGAGTATTCAGCACTAAAACTAGTGTGCTCAGAAATTAGCTATCCATTTCAAACATGATCTGTACATTGATGTTTCATATTGGTAACAGAACCAACTGAAGACGTCACTCACCGGCAGGAAACGGTAGTAGCAGGAACATCGGAGTAATGCGTGGAAACCATCGCGGAATGCAGAGATATCGGCATTCGATGGTTATGGCAAGCACCGAGCAAAGCTTTGTGGGCTGTGGCGTCAACGGATCTACGAAGAAATATATGCAAATCGGCGAGGTGCCGCTTGTACGTGCAATCGAGTATTACTGTGCAACTGTAACAGAGCTATGCCATAACTTACTTCACCACGCCCGAATACACATTCTGTAGCCAATTATTTCGGATAACGTCGTCTTCAGAGAGAGAGAGAGAGAGAGAGAGAGAGAGAGAGAGAGAGAGAGAGAGAGAGAGAGAGAGAGAAAGAGAGAGAGAGGTAGTCTCCATGACATCACCACGATCGGGATCACTGTTTGCGAGTTATTCCACGTTGGGTTTCCGACATTCTTACGGAAGGAAGACCAAATGGGGCCGCATTTGATTTAAAGCTGAGAAGTAAAGGAAAATGCATATCACGTGCTAACGACTTTGTAGCCCGACAATGCCGATCTCGATGCCCATCTTCTGTGGGCTGTGACGCATGAAAAAAGTTGATTCAATGAGTCTTTGGGGAAAGAGCAAAGCATCCAAACATCCAAACCTTTGCTCTTTCCCCAATGTTAAGCCTATTGCCAATGTTCTCTTGTTTGTATTACTGGCCTTGTCTGATGTAAAGAGAGCCGAATATTAGATAAAAAGTAGAAAAGTAGTTCTTTGGATTCAGCTACAGAGAACAGAGCTCATGGAAGATAATGGGAAGTCGAAAGAGTGGATAGGTACACACCTACAAGGAGTATTTGAACGAGACGATTAAAAATTGAGGGAAAGAGCGTGCCCTTGGAAAGATCCATTTAATGACTTTGAACAATGAATGATACAGTTCACATGTTTTCTTCAAGTATGTCCTTAAAACACAATTTTTGTGCTTCGTAGGTTCTTCCATAGTTCATCCATTATCCTCACAGGTTATGACTTACAACTCTATCAAAAAAAGGGCAATTGACGAAGGTCTCTTTCTGATGAATATTTACTTCAATTATTCTTCATTCTCTAAGCATAAAGACATTGAGGTTATTTAGAGCACTTTTGATGTGTATCTAAGGGCTCGCGTGCGTCCGATGGATTCCTAATGTATACCAAAGATAGCTACTAGTACTTCTTGGTATTAATACTTGGCATGTGGGAGAGATATAAGTTGATATACTCTCTAGAAACCCATTCCACTATCTAGCATCCTTAGAATCCTAAATGTTTATTCGATTTTCTTTTATTTTATTTTTTGCTTCTCGATATCACTAAATACATGGGATTATTATATATTTCTAAAAACATAGTCGCCTACATTAAGCTAAAGAATACGACATTGTCAATTACGATGGCTACCTCCAGAATTATATTCTTGAGTCCTTTCTCAAGAAAATCAAGTAATCTTTATGCCAAAACTTGCACTTTCAAAATATAAGTTAGCGTCCACGCACTACAAGGAATACGAGCACTTAGCGACGGTTAAGGCGACACAACTTATTCACTATTAAATTGCAAAAAGCATCGTAACAAGCGTCGACCGTGGACCGTCGATTAAATGATGATCAAACCGACGTTTTTTTTTACGTCTGGAGCGACGAGATGTGCCACGCTCACAATGAGCATCGCTAAAGCCACGGTTTAAAAAAGCATCACATAAGCTATACTTTTTTGCATCCCATAAGCGATGGTAAATAACATCGCTTATGCGATGCCAAATTTACTAGTTTTTACGATGCCTTACCATCAGTTACATGATGGCCTATTGAAAAAAAAAATTAAAAGATTGGAGGCTCTTCGATCCACATGTTCATGCATCTCATCAAAGAGCCCTCCAACGTTCGCAATATGCAGAAGTGTTGTTTTGCCTAATCTCTATCTTAGCTATTTCTCTCTTTCTACCTCTTTCTCTCTTTGAATTGTCTCTTCCTCTCTCTCTGTCTCTCTCTCTCTATTGCAGGTTATTCAAGAAGATAACCTAGCAATAAATATGGCTAACTGTTGTAAGTACTATTTCCATTCTTTGTATATGATTTAATGTTTGTTATTTTCATTAGTTAGCATACTAACACTTATTGATATGCACATATACACTTATACATGATGAAGATGGATGTTCACACATATACACATATACACATATACACATGCACATACACACACATATATACACACACATACATGTGCACATACACTTACACATACACACACATACACATGCATATGCACAAACATTTCTACAACCACATAAAAAGACTTGCATGCATGCATTATTGCTTATATATATATAAATATATATATATATATATATATATATATATATATATATATATATATATATATATATATATATATATATATATATATATATATATCTATATATATATATATATATATATATATGTATACACATTAACATATACTTAAATACATGTATATGCACATCCACAGGCATGCACATGGATGCAACACTACAACATATCGAGGGTATACCGAGAACGCTACCGAGGCAAATGAACGGGCGTGATTTCTTCGCGACGTCACTGTTAGAGTCGGTATACACGTTGGAAACAAAGCACCGGTATAGGCGCCGGTATGAGCATGGGTATAAGCATCGGTATAAGCGTCGATATATGCCTCGATATTACCGATGCTTATACCGATGTGCATACCGAGGCCTCCACTGGGCGTACAGATGCGTATACCAACGTCCATACTGGAGCTATCGGCGTGTATACCAACGACCTTATCTGCACATTTTTTTTTGGGCAGAATGTGTTGTCTTTTGCTACAGCATGATGTTGTCTAGCAAAAGATAATACACTCTCCCCAACTGAGTACATGTGTTATGTACTCTAATGGCAACCAAAACATAAACTTATATGAGCAAAAATGATCAATGAATCATGTACAGAAAGTTGTATATTCCATAAATGAAAAATGTACAAATGTGTGGCAAACCAATTCTATATATGAATCGAATACAAAATGTGACAAAGCACTTCCATATAGGAATCGAATACAAAATTATGGTACATCATTGCCACATAGGAGTGTAATACAAAATTGTGGCAATGTAACAAAATGTACAAAATTGTGGCAATGTTAGATCATTGTCGTATGCGAGTGTGATACAGAATTCCGGCATTGATCAGAATATTTACACCTACAATCCTGCAACAAAACATATGTATAAAATAAGACCAATTAACATGACATTTATAAACAACAACTAAAAACACGAAACCATGAGATGATTGCACCGCGTCCCTCTAAGTCTTGTTACAGTGCAATCAGTCCATCAAGAATATTCTCCCATGAGACGATTGCACCGCGTCCCTCTAAGTCTTGTTAGAGTGCAGTCAGTCCATGTCGATATCCATATGATTCTTCACTTCGCGTCGGAGGACGACCCATTGCCAACTCCTATAATAAATATGCAAAATGTTAGATGAACATACACAATGTGCTTAACACAAACAACTTCAATAATTAACATGATACTTACAAATTGGTAGCGCATACTGTCGTATCCACCGCTACCTAAATGCGATGTTCCAACCATATCTAAACATGTGGCCGCCGCATCTCTCAGTTGATGATATCAATCAGGAGTATGTTGCTGCTCATCTTGAATCGATTCCCATTCTTCGACATCTAGCCATACACGCTTTGGTAAGCCTGCTCTAAAAGCATCGCGAGCTTCCGATCATCGATGAGACATTACCTCGCGTGCCGTATGTTGAATCCATTTGGAACTTACAATAGGATTCCCAGGTGGTGGCCGGTACTCTTCATATATGCATTGTGTGATATGATTTTTAGAGTCCCTATCCTGTTCGGTCCGTTTTAACATTACTGAATGATCGAATTCGATAGAGCAGAGTTGTCGAATGCGCTGACGCATTGACTTTCCCGCCGCATCCATAACTGGAGCTCCATTACGGATATGATATATCTTTGATTCGCTATGATCATGCACACCCCAAGGTGTACATGGAGATCCCATCTGATGCAATGTGAAGATCTAATCTCATCCAATGTATATATATGCATGTTTGTATGCATATGCATGCTGGTATGCATATGCATGCTTGTATGCATATGCATGCATGTATGCATGTGCATGTGTATATACATATGCATATTTGTATGGATATGCATACATTCATTCTTGTATGCATATGCATTCATGTATGCATATGCATGCATGTATGCATATGCATGCATGTATGCATATGCATGCATGTATGCATATGCATGATTGTATGCATATGCATTCATTTATGCATATGCGTTCATGTATGCATATGCATGCTTGTATGCATGTGCATGTGTGTATATATATGCATGTGTGTATATATATAATCTCATCCAATGTATATATATATGCATGTTTGTATGCATATGCATGCTTGTATGCATATGCATGCTATATGCATGCATGTATGCATGTGCATGTGTGTATGCCTATGCATATTTGTATGCATATGCATACATGCATTCTTGTATGCATATGCATTCATGTATGCATATGCATGCATGTATGCATATGCATGCTTGTATGCATATGCATTCATTTATGCATATGCATGTGCATTCATGTATGCATTCATGCATGCATGCATATGCATGTGTATGCATATGCATGCATGTATGCATATGCATTTATGTATGCATTCCTGCATGTATGCATATGCATGCTTGTATGCATGTGCATGTGTGTACACATATGCATACATGCACTCGTGTATGCATATGCATTCATGTATGCATATGCATGCATGTATGCATATGCATGCATGTATGCATATGCATGCTTGTATGCATATGCATTCTTGTATGTGTATGCATTCACGTATGCTTATGCATTCACGTATGCATATGCATTCATGTATGCATATGCATTCATGTATGCATATGCATTCACGTATGCATATGCATTCATGTATGCATATGCATTCATGTATGCATATGCATTCATGTATGCATGTGCATTCATGTATGCATTCATGCATGTATGCATATGCATGCATGTATGCATATGCATGCATCTATGCATATGCATGCATGTATGCATATGCATGCATGTATGCTTATGCATTCATGTATGCATTCATGCATGTATGCATTCATGCATGTATGCATATGCATGCATGTATGCATATGCATGCTTGTATGCATATGCATTCATGTATGCATATGCATTCAAGTATGCATTCATGTATGCATATGCATTCATGTATGCATATGCATTCATGTATGCATATGCATTCATGTATGCATATGCATTCATGTATGCATTCATGTATGCATATGCATTCATGTATGCATTCATGCATGTATGCATATGCATGCGTATGCATATGCATTCATGTATGCATATGCATGCATGTATGCATATGCATGCATGTATGCATATGCATTCATGTATGCATATGCATGCTTGTATGCATATGTATACATGCATATGCATTCATGTATGCATTCATGCATGTATGCATATGCATGCGTATGCATATGCATTCATGAATGCATATGCATGCATGTATGCATATGCATGCATGTATGCATATGCATTCATGTATGCATATGCATGCTTGTATGCATATGTATACATGCATATGCATGCTTGTATGTGTGTATGTGTATGCATATGCATGTGTGTATGTGTGTGCATGTGCATATGCATTCATGTATGCATATGCATTCATGTATGCATATGCATATGCATTCATGTATGCATATGCATATGCATTCATGTAAGCATTCATGAATGTAAGCATACCAGCATGCATATGCATATTTGTATGCATTTGCATACATGCAGTCTTGTATGCATATGCATTCATGTATGCATATGCATGCATGTATGCATATGCATGCTTGTATGCATATGCATTCATTTATGCATATGCATGTGCATTCATGTATGCATTCATGCATGCATGCATATGCATGTGTATGCATATGCATTCATGTATGCATATGCATGCATGTATGCATATGCATGCATGTATGCATATGCATGCATGTATGCATATGCATTTATGTATGCATTCCTGCACGTATGCATATGCATGCATGTATGCATATGCATGCTTGTATGCATATGCATGCTTGTATGCATATGCATGCTTGTATGCATATGCATGCTTGTATGCATGTGCATGTGTGTACACATATGCATACATGCACTCGTGTATGCATATGCATTCATGTATGCATATGCATGCATGTATGCATTTGCATGCCTTTATGCATTTGCATGCTTTTATGCATTTGCATGCTTTTATGCATTTGCATGCTTTTATGCATATGCATGCTTGTATGCATATGCATTCTTGTATGCCTATGCATTCATGTATGCATATGCATTCACGTATGCATATGCATTCATGTATGCATATGCATTCATGTGTGCATATGCATGCGCATTCATGTATGCAGTCATGCATGTATGCATATGCATGCGTATGCATATGCATGCATGTATGCATATGCATGCATGTATGCATATGCATGCATGTATGCATATGCATGCATGTATGCTTATGCATTCATGCATGTATGCATATGCATGCATGTATGCATATGCATGCTTGTATGCATATGCATTCATGTATGCGTATGCATTCAAGTATGCATTCATGTATGCATATGCATTCATGTATGCATTCATGTATGCATTCTTGTATGCATATGCATTCATGTATGCATTCATGCATGTATGCATATGCATGCGTATGCATATTCATTCATGTATGCATATGCATGCATGTATGCATATGCATGCATGTATGCATATGCATGCATGTATGCATATGCATGCATGTATGCATATGCATTCATGTATGCATATGCATTCATGTATGCATATGCATGCTTGTATGCATATGTATACATGCATATGCATTCATGTATGCATTCATGCCTGTATGCATATGCATGCGTATGCATATGCATTCATGAATGCATATGCATGCATGCATGCATATGCATTCATGTATGCATATGCATGCTTGTATGCATATGTATACATGCATCTGCATGCCTGTATGTGTATGCATATGCATGTGTGTATGTGTGTGCATGTGCATATGCATTCATGTATGCATATGCATATGCATTCATGTAAGCGTTCATGAATGTATGCATATGCATGCGTAGGCATATGCATGCGTAGGCATATGCATTCATGTATGCATATGCATATGCATTCATGTATGCATTCATGAATGTATGCATATGCATGCGTAGGTATATGCATGCATGTATGCATATGCATGCATGTATGCATATGAATGCATGTATGCATATGCATGCATGTATGCATATGCATGCATGTATGCATATGCATGCATGTATGCATATGCATGTTCGTATGCATATGCATTGTTGTATGAATATGCATTCATGTATGCATATGCATATGCATTCATGTATGCATATGCATGCATGTATGCATATGCATGCATGTATGCATATGCATGCTTGTATGCATATGCATTCATGTATGCATATGCATTCATGTATGCATACGCATATGCATTCATGTATGCATATGCATATGCATTATAGCATATGCATTCATGTATGCATATGCATTCATGTATGCATATGCATGTGCACTCATGTATGCATTCATGCATGTATGCATATGCATGCATGTATGCATATGCATGCACGTATGCATATGCGTGCATATATGCATATGCATGCATGTATGCATATGCATGCATGTATGCATATGCATGCATGTATGCATATGCATTCATATATGCATTCATATATGCATTCATGCATGTATGCATATGCATGCTTGTATGCATATGCATTCATGTATGCATATGCATTCGTGTATGCATATGCATTCATGTATGCATATGTATTCATGTATGCATATGCATATGCATTCATGTATGCATATGCATATGCATACATGTATGCATATGCATATGCATTCATGTATGCATATGCATATGCATTCATGTATGCATATGCATATGCATTCATGTTTGCATATGCATTCTTGTATGCATATGCATTCATGTATGCATATGCATGTGCATTCATGTATGCATTCATGCATGTATGCATATGCATTCATGTATGCATATGCATATGCATTCATGTATGCATATGCATATGCATTCATGTATGCATATGCATGTGCATTCGTGTATGCATATGCATGTGCATTCATGTATGCATATGCATATGCATTCATGTATGCATTCATGCATGTATGCATATGCATGTGTATGCATATGCATTCATGTATGCATATGCATGCATGTATGATATGCATGCATGTATGCATATGCATGCATGTGTGCATATGCATTCATGTATGCATATGCATTCATGTATGCATATGCATGCATGTATGCATATGCATGCTTGTATGCATATGCATGCTTGTATGCCCAAAAATCTCTTGCAAAATTAAAGAAAGAACATATTAGAAAAAGAAAAAGATAAAGAAAGAAAAAAGAGAGCTACAATATGTGCGATCTACCTACCAAAGCATCAGATCTATAAAAATAGAGGTGTGCTCAGAGAGAGAGAAAGGGAAGGAGAGGAAAAGACAGAGAGAGAGAGAGAATTGTTTGAATCAAGGTCGTCAAAATCCACTTGCAGCTCTCCTTCGTCGATTTTCCAAAGATTTGATCGCAAAATCTCTAGCAAAACCAAACAGAGAACATACTAGTAAAGCAAAAACATAAAAAAAGAAAAAAGAGTGCTACAATATGTGTGATCTACTTACCAAAAGTTCAGATCTATAAAGATAGAGGTCTTTGGAGAGAGAGAGAGAGAGGGAGAGAGAGAGAGAGAGAGGAACGGAGAGAGAGGGAGGGAGAGAGAAGGAGAGAGAGTGAGAGAGAGGGAGGGAGAGAGAGAAAGAGGGAGGGAGAGAGAGAGAGAGAGATAAAGGGTGACAAACAGAGATTTACAGTTGGCGCGTGCAAACCCAACAGGAAAAGATCTAGATTCAAAACGCTCAGAATGATGAATTTTGGTTTCGGGCCCGGTTAAAAAGAGGGCGTCGATATAAGCGTCGATAATTCCAGCAAATTACCGATGCTCATACCGATGCTTATACTGACGCACTCTTTTAGAGGCAAAGCGGCTTTCCCAAATTGTCCGAGGGTCATATCGACACCGAGAGGTGACCGTCGGTATTCCCTCGATATGTTGTAGTGCAAATGGAAATGCATCCACACTCACATGCATGTTTCATACATATACACATGCATATATGTACACTTGTATATGTTTATAGACATACACATACATACGCACATATGTATATATACACACACATACACATATATATGGACATACGTACACACACATATACACATACACACACATGCACATACATACATATACACATATACATGCACATACACACATATACACATACACTTACACATATACATGCACATACATATACACACACATACACATGCACATGCACATACACATATACACTTACACATGCACATGCACATACATAGATATATACAGACATACACATGCACATACACATACATACACGTATACACTTACACATGCACATGCACATACATACACATATACACTTACACATGCACATGCACATACATACATATACACACACATACACATGCACATGCACATACACATATACACTTACACATGCACATGCACATACATGCGTATACACATATACATATGTACATACATTCATATACACACACATATTACACATATATACATGCACATACGTACACACATATACAATGATAACAATCAATAGAACAAAAATTCGCATTACTTAATACCACACAGACAATTCAAAACATAACTGAAATGGACAATATATATATATATATATCAATGTAAATACATATCCAATGGCATAATCAAGTATCCTAATCATCATCATCATGATCATCATCATCATCATCATTAACATTATGATCATCCTCATCCTCATCATCATGATCACCCTGTCATGATCAAGATCGTCCCTCTTGTGTGTGTCTCTCATCCATATCTGCCTCTCCATAATACTCATCTAATACATATAACAACATAAATAACTTAAACAATTAAAACATCCATAAAAAAAATAATTATATAAATTTCAATAATACTCACTAATGCATCCAGATGATCTCGCATATACTCGCTCAAACGTCAATATCCAAAATGAGTAGCATACTCAATCTCATGTTTTGTAGGATATCTACCATAATCTTTTCGCAACATTGAAACAAATAAAAAGATTAGTTTGTTGCATTGGAAAAAAAATGAAAAATATACTCAAAATAACACATATACTTACAAATGTAGCTACAAAACCATTGTGGCCCATTTGGCCTAGATGCGATGTCTGGCTCGACTCAACTCTCTTCTTTGCAGCACCCTGTTTAATTAAAAAAAAGAAATACATAAATTAAATGTAAAAAGTTATGAAAATATAGAAAAATTATAAATATAAACTATTAATTTGTTTAGCTTTTGGTGAGGAAATGACTCCTGAAGACGTAAATGTCTACGAAAAAATTGCCACGTCTCAGGTGGTATGTTAGGTCGCCTCTTATTTTTTTCCACCATACAATATCATCATAATACATACACATATATACACACACATACACATACACATACCCACATACACATATACATGCAAACATATACACATACATATATGCATACATATACACATATACATACATATAACATAAACACACATATACATATCCACATATGTATGTACACACATACACATGCATGCATATAGAGTCATTCATACAAAATACATGCATTTATCCCATAATAATGTGTATATGTGTATATGTGAACATGTGTGTATGTGTAAATCTGTATATGTGAATATGTGTGTATGTGTAAATATGTGTATGTGAATGTTTATGTATGTAAATAATCAGATTATTAGTATCAAATACCATTATTTGTAGATTCCCATCAATCAGATGGAACTCCACCACCGTCTCCTAATTGTGCAAGGACTATATACTGTACGTATATCAAACTTTTAATTTTAAATATATTTGATAGATACATAATTGATATATTTTTTTTTCTCTTGTTATAATCAGATTTTGATCAATCAAAGGGCACTCCACCACCTCCTACCTGGTCAACGTGATAATGCTTGGGTATGTATCTTTTCTAAAATTAATGTCATTATTTTATTTAAAATCCATATACAAAATCATATTACTCTTGATATAAAGGAATAGTTGCTCGATGATGATGATGATGATAATTTTTCTCATAATGTTAATATACCTCGTACATGTCATGGACTTATTGTTCATCAATGACAAGGAGAGGTATTTAAAAATCATCTACCTCTTGGTTTAGAGACTGAAACCGCTGGAGATTATCCATTGTCAGCTTGTGATCGTTCTCTAGTACAAACATATGATCGAAGAAGATATGGAGGATGGAAAAGAGGACCACTTCCTTTAAATGGAGAGGTTTTCAATTTTTGGTGTAATCACTATATGATTGCTTCATCCACTATTACTAATGTTGGTCGTGGTCTCTTTATTGTAGAGGATTCATATGGGCCTCCGAACTCTTAAGTCACTCTTATGTCATTTTGTGGTCCTATATATGGATGGGGAGATTGGAATGACTTGCACGTTATGTTCAAAGAATGAGTAATTATGGAATATGCTTAAATGTAGCATCCCTTACTAGTAGAAGGATTTCACATGCACAAAATGAAAGATTATATATTGATGGAAGACCTTACATGCATGGAAATATAGAAGGTTTAATAAATAGTAGTCGAGCATTACATAATAGTTCAAGGACTAATTGCACATTTGAGGACCATGAAAATAGTCATGAATCACCATACATCAGTAGAGATGTATCAAGATACATAGTTGTCAATGCTATTACTACATTACATGCTGGTGATGAATTATTAGTGAATTATGGATGGCGTAGACCTCCAAGAGCACCTTTTAGCTAGAGAGAGAATTAAAATTTTCTATCCATATTTAATAACTTATATATTTAATTTTATTTTGAAAGTTTACTTTTTATTCATTTATGGAATACTAATGATTTTTATTCATGTGTGTAGATTCCAACGAATGATGTTGATGATATTCCTCCACACCATTCACAATTGCCAGTAAAACCTCATTTATCAGAAGCTTTTATGAGGAGGCTATGCAAAAAAGATCGTGTGAAATATGCAAGGTTGAAAGATCTATATTAAAAAAAAAGATAAAGTACAAGATTTATGCAACAATGATGAAGATGATGGCATGGCAGATTTTATTGCTGATTGGTATGAAAATTACAGTGAGAGCATTGGTATTTCTAAAAATGAGAAATATCTTTGAGAGGAATGTCTAAAACATGTATATGAAGGAAGTCATTTGACACGACTAAGTGCGAGCTTACTTATTCTGAATCCTCAGAATCATTTTGGATGGAGTAATGTATCTATTTCGATACTATTAAGATATAATTTTCAATGTTCTATCTATTTATATATATACATGCATAGATATATACATATAAATACATGCATATATAGACATACACATAATTATACGTGAATGCATACACACATATAGACATACACACACATATACACACATACACATGTTATGAGAGTAAGGTCAAATTATACATACCTATATCGAATGAAGATGTTTTGTCCATCTAACCTTTAGAATTGTCTACCCAACCTTTAGAATCTTCCTGACACATCTGTTTCTCCTATTATAGTCGACCTAATACCTATGCTGCTAACTCTTTTAAGAACTTTGCATAATAATAATAAGTATGAGTTAGCTATGGAGGTATTAAGTTGTTTGAAAAATAGAAGTAAATTCACCTCGAAGAATTTGAAGGATGGAAGAATAATTTTAAAGAATGGGCAGACACAGAGTGTTCATTCGGTGCAAGTTTTTGTTTTTACCTTAGCTACAGTAAGAACAAGAACTTGCATTGAATAAACACTTCATGTCCACCCATACTTTGGAATTATTCATCCATTTTCCAAAATCTTCGAGAGAAAATTGCTTGTGTTATTTTCAAACAACCTAATACCTCCATAGTTAGCTGATACTTAATCCTTGTAAACAAATATGTAAGTCTTAGTTAGCAACGAAGTAATAGATTGACTATAAAATGGGAGACAGCCAAACAATTCAGTGCTCTAGATATGAAATTCTGCAAACCACAATATACAAAAAAAACTTTTAAAAACGAAATCAAATATACACAGCTACACATGCATACATACATATACATATATACAATACACATTCATACATACATACACATACATACGTACATACATACATACATACATACACATATATACACACATACACATACATATATGCATACACATATGCATACATATATATACATGCATATACACCTATAAAACACATATACACACATACATACATATACACATACGCATACGTATGGGCATGCACATGCATATACACATCGACATACACATACACATAAACATACACATATATAAAGTGATATGCATATATATATGTATATTTATTTATTTTTTTATATTAATATGTCTTTTTTTGGTGATCTTATAGGTTATTATCTGAAAAGTTTTTACCAAGTCAGAATATTCTTCCTACCTCACATGATGAAATGAAGAAGATAATCAACAATCTTGATATAGATTATCAATGTATACATGCATGTCCTAACGATTGTATTTTATATAGAGGTGAATATGCAGGCTCTTTGACATGTCCCAAAAGTCAATCTCCTCGATATAAGGACGAAGAAGGTAGAATCTGAAAAAAGGTATTGAGAGATTTTCTCTTAGCTCCACGGATTAGACATATGTTTCAAAGCCCCGAATTATCAAATCTTTTGACATGCGGACATGATCATAAAAGTACTGATAGAATAATCAGAATTCCTCATGATAGTGTTGCTTTTCAGCATATTCATTCTACATGGCCAGAATTTGGACAAAATCCACAGAATCTAAAGTTAAGAGTTTCATTAGATGGGGTTAATCCCTTCACCATGAAATCCAGTAAATGGTCAACATGGCTAGTGGTACTCATAAACTACAATCTTCGGCCATATCTTAGCATTAAAAAGGAACATTTAAAGCTTTCACTTTTAATCCCAGGAAAACGACAAGTTAAAGATATTAATATATACCATGCTCCTCTCACTGACCATATGCAAGAGTTATGGATAGGTATTATTGTCATTGATGTATCGAAAAGCATCAATGAAAGACCTATTATGGTTCATGATATTGTGGCTTGGACTATTCAGGATTCTCTAGGATATGGTGCTTGTTCAGGTATTGATATATTTTTTTATTCAATATGCATAGAAATAAATGTGATTTAATCTAATTATATTTTTATCGTTCTCATGATGCAGGAATATGTAATAAGGCTTATAAAGCTCGTACATATCATTGTGATTGGTTGAGATCAATCTATAGTAATAATCTCAACAAAATTTTTTTTTTCGACATCGACGATTCCTGCCTGATGATCATCCATTAAGATCTAAAAGAGAAACGATACATTTTAATGGAAAGCTTGAAAGAGGTTATTGTCCAAAACCTATGATGCCTATGGATTGGTACAAAAAATGGACAGATGGACCTCTGGTAGATCCAAAATCAGAAATCTTTAGTGATGATGAAGATAATGAGTATGTGAAGAGCGGTAAAGAAAAATTGGCACTCCCAAAGAACATATCAATATGGTATTCTTTGGATTAGTGGAAAGAGTTAAAAGTATGTCATCTTTTTTATCCTATGAATATGTTCAAGCGTATTGGTTATTCTCTATGGTAGCATCTTCTTGGACTAAAAGATACCATAGCATGAAGGAATGATTTGCAAGATCAAAACTCAAAACCAAAGTTATAACCAGTTTTTGATAGACATCGATAGGAAACGACTTATGCACCTGCTCCTTGGGTACTTACAACAAAAGAGATAGAAACTATCAACAATAGGATTCAATTGATACGGACTCCTACAGGATATGGAGCATCTTTCCAAAACATGTTTACTATGGATGATAAGAGCTTATCTAGGTTAAAGACCCATGACTGACATGACATTTTGAAACATATTTTACCTTTGGTTATCGATGGATGTACATATTTTACCTTTGGTTCTGCCAAGGTAATGCATGATGGAGAGTGTTAATCTTCAAAAGAACAAGCTATCCTTGATGTTAGAGCACCTCTATATCAAGAACAACTCAAAATCTTTACCAATTTGAAGGACCAATCCAGATTATCAAAATTTTGAACTAACTGTGAAGAGAGTAACTACTCAAAAAGTGTGTTGTACATAACTCATTGACTGATGAAATATGTAAAGTTTGTTATAAATCTTTGCAGAACGTGTTTTCTAGAGAATGCGCACGTTTTCCGAGTGACATCATTGCAAAAGATTAAGTATATCTTGAGAAATGAATCAAACAATTCACCTATGTCTGAAACTGTTCTCCTGTATAGTCGATTCTGACACTTGCAACTTCTAACACATGGTTCTCCCAAACTAGGATCCATTTAAGCAAATGTTTCTATCCATAGATGGCCTACTTTCCAACTTAGATATTGACTCCTCATTTGTGCAAAACTTTACACTGTGCACTGAGAATTGATCAATTCTTTGACCATCAAGATTGTGCCAGTTTTAGAAGACACTCAACACTTCTTCACATACACATGTTCCTACACAAAATTCTCTTATCTTGTTTATAATTAGGCTCTCAAATTTTAACCATAGACTTAGTAACTATGGAATTAGATATCTAAAATAGGATTCTTGAAATGATCAAACATAGAAAGAGAATACAACAAAATATCAGGCGCAATTTTTCCTTCTATTTAAAAAACTTTATATCTGAATGATGAGAGAGTTCTTCCTTACTTCTAATGTGTCTAATGATAATTCTAACTTCTAATTCTTCTCATCTCATACTCTCCCATACTTGCTCTGACGTTTTACTTGTATATATATATATATATATATATGCATATATGTACAAGCTCATGACCATACAAAAGGTATATGTGAGCTAACTACAAACTAATGTACATATGTATACAAGTCTTCATCTTCTGATCATGTACTATCTTCAAGCTTCATAAACCAATCTTTTCTTCATTCTTTGACTTCCAGTCTTTATCCAAAACATCAATTGCTGGTTGACTTGCACCAACAACTCCCCCTCAATCATCAATTGAGGTTTTCTCTATCTTCTTCATACCTGCCATGTCTTTGAATCTTTGTAGCTTTGGTCCATCCAAGCTTTTGGTTAACATTTCAGCAATCTAATCTTTTGTTGAAGTATGTATGACTTCAATCTCCTTATCAATCACCTTCTCTCTTAAGAAGTGATACTGAATCTCAATGTATTTAGTCGTGGCATGAAAAATGGGGTTAACAGCTAGATACAATGAATTCATGTCATCTCCATGAATAGTGGATGCACTGTGAATGATGTCAAAACTCTTCATGAGAATCTTCAACCATATGACTTCCTTTGCAGCTTCAACCATACCGTTATACTCTACGTTTGTAGATGATAAAGGAATTGTATGTTGCTTCTTTGAGCACCAAGATATTAGCTTATCTCCCACATAACAAAAGTATCCATAAGTTGATCTCCTATCACCAAGATTACCTGCCCAATCTGTATCACTATTTATCTTGATGTTTGTATCTAATGTAAAACCATAATAGAAACCTTCTTTGAGTGTACCCTTGAAGTAACTCAATACTCTTTGTCCTGCAACCCAATGTTCTTTCCTAGAGCAATGCATGAATTGAGACAACACTCCAATTGCATATGAAAAGTCAGGTGTAGTTAATGTAGCATAGATTAAACTACCAACCAGACTTTGATATAACTTCATATCCTTGAATTCTTCTCCTCCATATCTGTTCAATTTATGATTCACCTCCATTGCAGTAGGTGCTACCCTGCAATCTTCCATTTTAAACTTGATCAACAAGTTCTTCAAATACCTCTCTTGAGTTACATACACTCCATGTTGAGTATATGATATCTCCATGCCCAAGAAATATGAAAAGTCTCCCAAGTCACTAATCTTGAACTCTTTCTCCATTTGCTTCTTTAGGCTTTGTATGCCCTTCTATTTGTTATACTTTAGATACTTGAAAACCAAGTTCCTTTAAAAACTTCACAAGTCTATGATTCCATGCCCTTGGGGCTTGCTTCAAACCATACAAAGCTCTCTTGAGATGGCATACATATTCTGAATACCTTTCATCTCTAAATCCTTACGGTTGCTCCATAAAATATCATCTGAAATATAACCATTAAGAAAAGCATTCTTCACATCTAATTGACATACTCTCCAACCTTTACATGCAACAATCGCTATGAGTGTCTTGATATTTGTCATCTTTTCCATAGGACTATAGGTCTCATCATAGTCTATTCCATATGTCTGAGCAAACCCTTTCACAAAAAGTCTAGCTTTATATCTAGACACACTTCCATCTGCATACCTCTTTGTTTTATAGACACATTTGCGTCCAATGATCTTCTCACTCTTTTGTTTAGGAACCAAATCCCATATCTCATTCTCCATTAATGCATCATATTATTCCTGCATAGCTTTCTCCCAATTTTCCGTACCTTTTGCCTCTTCATATGTAGAAGGGTCCTTATCTGCTTTCACCATATAAGCATAGTCTTTAGTAGTCAAAAAAGAAGTGTCATAGCTATACCTTTTAGGTTGCCATTTGTGTCTCGATGACCTTCTAGGTTCTCCATATCGTGAGGTTTTTGGTTTATCACATTCTGGATCATATCTTTGCACTTCTTCAACTTCAACTTGTACTTCATTGTTCTCTTCTTCATCAAATATTTGAACCTTTGATTTACCTTTCTTTTGATGCACAACTTCATCACCTGCATGAATATTGATTGTACCTGCATACCAAGTACCTTGCTCATCAAATGTAAAATCCTTTGATACAGGAATTGTTTTATGGATGGGCTCCAGAACCTATATCCCATGTGCTTATCATCATATCCAATGAACACATACATTTCAGCTTTAGGTTCCAATTTATGCCTCAACTAAAATGGCACATATGCATAGGCTAAACATCCAAACACTTTGCAATGATCTAAGGTAGGTATATTACCCCACCATGCCTCATATGGTGGCATATCCTGAAAAGCTTTACATGGTAACCTGTTGACCAAATATGTAGCTGTATTTATAGCTTCAACCCACAAATAACTTGGACAAATTTTTTCCTTCATCATTGATCTTGCAAACTCAACAAGAGTTCTATTTCTTCTTTCTATTACAGCATTTTGTTGAGGAGAGTACCTGCAAGTAACTTCCCTTTTATACCTGCGTTCCATAAGTAATCACTAAACTCATAAGAGAAATACTCTCCCCCTCCATCTGACCTTAGTCTCTTCAACTTTTGACCTGCAATTATTTTTGCATACACATGATAATGTTTGAATGTATTAAATAGCTCTGATTTATCTTTGATCACATAGATAGTGATCCACCTGGTAGCATCATCAACATACATCACATAATATCTTGAACCATTTATACTGAAATCCTTTGATGGTCCCCACACATCTGTGTGTACCAACTCAAGCTTCTATGAATACATGAACCCATGCTTATTGTATGATTGCTTATGAGCCTTACCTAATTGACATGCCTTACATCTATATCTCATATGTTGACCTACAACATTAGGCAATCCAATCATTGAACCATTGTTAACCATATCTTTAATACCTCTTTCATTGAAATGTCCAAGCCTTTTGTGCCAAAGATCTAACTCATAGATCTTATGTCCTCCATAAGTGAACAAGGCATGATGAGCATTACCTTGAATCTTCAATGTGAAAAGTATTCCTTCTTTCTTCCCTAAAACAATTTGGTTATACCCATTGCTAGGGTCTTCCACAAAAACTCCATTATTAGTGAGTCTTACTTCATAACCTTCTTCAACAATTTGTCCTACACTTATTAGATTCTTTGGTATTGTAGGAACATACAAGAACTTACTCATAAGAGTACTTCCATCCTTGGCCTTCAGTGATCCAATTGACTTCTCATTGTGCTTTGTATTATCACCTGTTTGAACTACATGATTAGTTACCTTATTTTCCAAATCAGTCATCAAGGCTATGTTGCCACTCAGGTGATTGCTACACCCTGAGTCAATGTAGAAGACTCTTTGGTCTTCACTTTGCCTTTCACAAGTTGCATTCATAATCAAGGTTGAATCTTGCTTTTGATCTGAAGCATAATTGTAGTAACTATTATTGTAGGGTTGACTTTGGAATCCTCTACCTTCATTTCTTCCAAAGTAACCTCTACTACCTCTACCTTGGAAATTAGCTCTTTGGTTTTTGCCACCTCTTCCTCTTGAAGTAAAGTTCTGATTATATCCTCCATTATTCCAAGTATTATGCCAACAATCATGAGCTAAATGATTTGTCTTATTGTACCTTCATCTTCATTTGCTTGTTGCATACCTTTGCTATTCTTCTTCTTATCCTTTGAATACATTGCTTGACCTGCACTCTTATCACCATCGCCTTTGACATCCTGCTCAAAAGTTAGCATGTGTCCTAGCAACTTATTTAGACCATGAGTGAAATGATCTAGTGACAATTCAATAAACAAAATAAATGGCTTCCATTTCTCATCTCCTCTCAAACTTGTGAGGATTTTCCTTACCAATTTATCATCCTCAATATCTTCATCAACTACTCCGAATGCATCCGCAATGTCCTTCATCCTTGTTACATAATCAGAAACGGATTGAGAGGCCTTCTTCTTAAATGTGGTAAACTCTGACCACAAAGATGCCTTCCTTGACTCTGTAGTGTTTTGGAAATGCTCCTCCAAAGCATTCCATATATCACTTTCACTTTCAAGACCTCTAATATGAGGTAGCAAGTAGTCATTGACTCCCATGTAGATAATGCTCCTTGCTTTAGCATCCTTCTTCATCCAAGTCTTCAACTCTGATATTTCATCCCTACTTGGAACACCAGGATCTCTGAATTGTGGTTTTTCTTCTTCACATGTGATGTAACCTATCAAGTCTTTGCTCATGAGATGAGCTCCCATCCTCATTGACCAAGCTGGATAGTTTTCTCTATCTGATTTCTCTATTTGGAGAGAATCTCCCATCCTTTCTTCACTTGTGTATTGAACTTCAAACTTTATGAGTAATAAGTGTACCTTTACTTTGAATGAAATTCCTTTTGATCTTCTTGATGACTTCTCGCCTCCTTTTCAAGCTTTCCCTTCAAGCTATCAACTTTTGAACCTTCAAGTGTTGATTTCTTTATGACTGTAGCAGTCGAAGTCTGCCTTTCTTGAATTTTGATGATTCCTGCTCTGATACCATTGATGGAGAGTGTAAATCTCCAAAAGAACAAGCTATCCTTGATATTAGAGCACCTCTATATCAAGAAAAACTCAAAACCTTTACCAATTTGAAGGACCAGTTCCAGATTATCAAAATTTTGAACTAACTGTGAAGAGAGTAACTACTCAGAAAAGTCTGCTGCACATAACTCACTCATTGACGAAGGAAATATGTAACGTTTTTTATAAATGAAGAGGATAATACTTTACATGCTGATTCTACTGATGATGAAGAGGAATTACCAGAAATCGATATTAATCCATCAATAGATGATGTGACTCATGAGAACACAAATTTGACAATAGAAGAAATAAATGAAATCAATAAGGATAATAAGGATGAGACTATAGTGATGTCTTACCAAAACGATGGCAGTGATAAAAACATACAAGCAGATTAGATAGTAAATTCTACTCTAGTTATTGATCAATAACTTGAAGCTTCTGAATGGATATCAGATAATGGATTGTTTATTCAACTTGAATATCGATGAATCCTACTAGAGAGATGAAATCATGTTCTTTTAAGTTATAACATGAAGCTCGGGGGTATGCCTAGTTATTTTATGTATAGCTTTATCTTCAAGGAGAGATATTTTCTTATGTTTGTATGCATATGTGTGTGTATTCATATGTATTATATGTATACATGTGTTAGTATGCATATATATGTGTTTCATGTATATGTATGTGTGTGCATGTGTGTGAAATATTTATACATGTGTTAGTGTGCATACGTATATATATGCATATGCATCTGTGTAAAATATTCATGTATTCATGTAATATATGCAAGCGTTTATAATTATGTATGCATGTATAAGTATATATGTGTGCTTGTAGGCATGTATATGTGATGTGTACATGTATATATGTATATGTTTTTATGTGTAAATGTGTACATATAAATATGTATGCATGTATATATATTTATGTGTGCATTGAGGCATGTATGTGTGATGCATAATGTATCTAGTACTCCATTTTATATTGATGTATGTGTATCTACATGATGTGTATATATCTTTGTATATATTATGATCCTCCTTGATTTGAGTAGCTATATATAGAGGCATAAGGTGGGGAGGAGAGACATCTCTCTAGAAGGACGTCAGAGGAATAGATGCAATGTGTACATATACTTCAATGATATGGATAAAATGCTGAATTAGAGTTTCTAGATTAGGGGTTTTAAAACCCTGATATCAAAATTAGTGTTTTCGAATTAGGATTTTTGAAATAGGATTTCTGAATTAGAATATTTATCATAGGGTTTTGGAATATATATATATATATATATATATATATATATATATATATATATATATATATATATATATATATATATATATATATATATATGTGTGTGTGTGTGTGTGTGTGTGTATGTATATGTATATATGTATTGTTATAAAATGAGATATATATATTGTAATATATATATATATATATATATATATATATATATATATATATATATATATATATATATATATATATATATGTGTGTGTGTGTGTGTGTGTGTGTGTGTGTGTGTGTGCGTGTGTGTGTGTATGTATATCATTTGCATGAAAATATGTATAATGGCTAAAAGCTTTTTCTTTTTACAATATCAAGAAGGTGATAGATTTCTTGAACATTTCAAGAACCTTACCAAGTTTTTCTCATATTTTTCGAGATGTTTCATGTTACTTGTTGCTTATTATTTTAAGAGTGATTGCCAACACCTATTATTCACTATAGAAAATGAAATGACAATTAGTCAGCATAATAAAGTAAGAATTATACGCATTATGAATTTCTTCAACAGGATGTTTGAATGTGAATACGGAGGCTTGATTGCTAACGAGGAACCTTATTTATCGATCAAGAAATGCACAATTATCAAAAATCTTAATTTAATATTCACTCTAAATTCTCACAGAAGAGGAAGATATCTGAAAGTAAAAGTGAACTATTCGTTAATTAGCTTGTTTCTCTTGCTAATGCGACTAAGATCTTGTAGCAACTTTCTCTTTTGCCTGATTAAATAAGCTACTATGTATTATGTCTAACCAAAACTACGATTTCCGATATACCTTGTGAGATCATTCATCCACCATCTCGAGACTAGAATGATCTACAAAACACGAAGACTAGAATGTTGACAAGAACGTCCATCTACGATTTCAGGTCAATAATCCACGTTTATGCCCCACACTGACGGTCGCCTTCTTTTATCACTCCATCGTATTGTATGTCCTATGTTTTGCACTTAGTTAAAGCCATAGTTCATTGTATAACTCATCAATTTCTTACCCAAGTTATGAGATCTATTAATCTTTTTTTTTTTCTTTGCACATGCAAACTTAGACCAGAATATAGCAAAATCCATTTACGATAGCTATGTTAACAAGGTAAATTACTTTCTACGACAATCCAAGCGACACCAACAATCTCGTCTATGGCACGATTCAAAGCATCTATTTCACTATTCCTTCGTCTCAAAATATCTTTTATAAAGGTGCTTAAGACAATCGAACCATCGTATTGCCTAAAATCTGTTCTGATTCCATGTTCCTATGGTCTGTAGAAATTAAGATGCACTTTCTGTTTGTTAGAAGGTGCAAGGGGAAAAGAAGACGGTGATCCACATAAATAATGTACACGAGAACCTTCAAAAGACAAGGAGATAATGAATTTGGATCAATTACTCTCATGCGACAGTCGATGAACACTCAATGGAGAAAAACTTACTACTTTCAACAGCGTTCTCGCGATCGTTAACAGGTAGTTTATGCGCCACGATGAGACTCGAGCTCGGCGTTCTGTGGTATTTTAAAATGCGAGTTATAAATGGTATATGCGCCACATGGCTGTAGTTGGGGGCGGAGTGAGCGCTCTAGGCTAGACATCATGCTGTCAAAGATGGAGCCCATAGAGTAGAGTAGCTTGGAAGGGGTAGTGTTTGGGATCGCATTCAAATGAAAGTGCCAGACGATGACCGAACGATTCGAAGCAGAAGAGGATATGGTCCTGAAGGGGGGATGATCTGTAGATACCGGCGTGATCTGTAGGTAAGCTCTGTAACCCTCAAAACCATAGCTGCTTTCAAGCATGCAGTACGTCATACGGCGCTCAGCGGCGTTCATTGTAAGGAGTTTCTCCTTCACCCATCGCAAAGGGCTTCCGTCCGGAGCTGTTCCACCTCCTGCGCAGTACCGGACGCACCCCGGTTCGTCCTCCTTCCCCTCGATCACTTCGCATACCTCTGCGTTTTCATTCCAGCGCTTCATCTGCGCGAACTTCCCCAGCATCTCCCATATGTCATCTGCGCTTGCATCGATTTCCCTCGTTACGACTCCCTCCCACACTTCATCGTCATTTTTCAACGCTCCTGTAACCTTCACGTCGCTGAAGGCTCCACAATCTTGTCCTACCACTTTTCGAAGCCTACATCTGCAGCTCTCCTTTTCGATATACGCAAGATCTTCCGCCTCAGTAGCACCGCTTTCATTCCTGCAATGATCATTAGCGCCAAGACTATTTAGGCTGCTCAGAAATATTATCTATTCGTGTCATACAAAATCTTTACATTCACATTGGTTCATATACTCAGAAATTCTATGTTCGATATGTCCACAGATAATCCACGTAACAGAACCAATTGAAGACGCCACTCACTGGCAGGAAACGGCAACAGCAGGAGCATCCGCGTAATGCGCAGAAATCATCGCGGACTAGAGAGACGGGAATTACGAGATGAATTGTCAACACACCCACAAACAAATATAAGTATTCTCTAACCACGAGGGACGAAGATAAGAATATAAGCATTCTCTAACCAGCTATTCCACATAACGACAGAGAGAGAGAGAGAGAGAGAGAGAGAGAGAGAGAGTCGCGTTCACATGCTTTCCATGACATCACCGCGATCGTAGTCTCTTTGTACGTGTTCTTCCAACATTCTAGGCTAACGACTTTCCACGACCGCAAATGCCCACCACATGCTAACGGCTTTTCACGCGTCCATGCCGACCTCGTTGTCCATCTTCTGTGGGCTCTGAACCATGAAGATAGACTAAGATAGTTAGACTGTCAGTAGATTGAATAAGTCCTCGGGGAATGAGAAAAGGATGCAAATATCCAATGATATTTTTTTGCGTTACTCATGTTGTTTGATGCGAAAAAAGCCGAAAGTCTGCACAGGAGCACAAAGGCAATTCAATCGGAGGAAAGTAATTCTTGGACGCCATTGCTGGATCCATCGGTGCTAGGTCCATCCTTCATTCTACTCTCAAATTTGTTCGAGCTTTTGGGAAGAGTAGATTCTCGATCTCTAGACCCACCTTCAGCTTCCTTAAAAAACAAGAGTTACTGCAAAATAATGCAAAGTCGAATCCAGCAGTGGATGCGCTGTATTCAGCTTCTCAAGGCCGAAGAATGAACATTCATTCTCTGTATGTGTTGAACACGCCCACGGAAAGGTCAGTGCCATTTCAGAACTTAGAACAATGAGTGAAACACATTGAGCTTTAGGCATCATCATATTTCAAAGGCATCTTCTTCAAGTACGTGCTTTAGGCCGATGTTTGCAGCAAGGCTATTCCAATATGGTCACTCGGAGATTGTCTAGGTTTTATCAAGACATCGTTTGCGGACCAAACAAACTTATCACTGCTAGAAAATTCGAACAAAACATTTTTCACAAAGCGAGTAGTGCATCAAGAAATGAGCCTCACTCCACCCTAACTATCCAGACCTATTAAGCGGACAAAAATGTGCACTTTGAAATTGATACACTCACTTTTACCTTTCATAATCAAATCATCAAGTCAGGTTCTTCTCATATTTAAATTTTATAATGACCGCTTTCTGGAATGTATTGCATATTTTGTAGTTAAATCTTTATTTACTATCATAGCTTCCTTTCTAATAATGGTTATATGATGACTCAAGGATTTAAAACAGTACACTTGAAGTCTTATCGCTGTCTTATGAATAGGAAAATTGAAGGTAATTGGAGGGTATCTTCACGACGGAGTACACATTTGATTTGATCTTCGACATCTATGAATAGTTCCACAAACTGTTTGTTTCGTTCGCTCCTTCCTCAACGCATCTTACACAGTTGTTGATACCACATTGTTCCTCTTTACCTATACTCTTGACTCAGAAAGTTCACATTAAACGTCTATGACCTCATCTTTCAAGCTCCTAATGGTTGGATTTCTCCTAGTTTTTAAACATATGGGTTCACTGCAATAAGTGCATCTCTTTGGAAATTGTTTCAACGAGTTTCGAAGAGCTCCATCACACTATGATTGAACATATCTTGATTTTCCACAAATCTCTCTTCAAACATCCCGTTAGACACCAAACACACACTTCCTCATTTGTTCTCTCCCATTCGCTCTCATGTACACTCAATCTCACTCGTTCGCACTCATAATCAGTCTACAGGACTCTTTTATCCAGACGAAATTTTATACCATAAGCAATGCATATCTTTTATTTTTCCTAAATAAGATTAATTTTTGCCTATAAACTCCCGATCATGAATAGCCCATGCTCTCATGCGCTCTACAACCTTCATTAACCTCATTAAACCTTTCATATGTTAACTCTAAACGGATGACATTGCCTTAGGTTCTCGTGTTCCGATTTTCGCTCCTCTGAGAATTAGATCTTGACCGAGAAGACTCCAAAGTTTAGAAGTTTGTCTAGACCATCTGAAGGCTCCACAATCTCCTATTGCCACTTTTGGAAGCCACCCTTTCTGCAATGAGTATTCAGCACTAAAACTAGTGTGCTCAGAAATTAGCTATCCATTTCAAACATGATCTGTACATTGATGTTTCATATTGGTAACAGAACCAACTGAAGACGTCACTCACCGGCAGGAAACGGTAGTAGCAGGAACATCGGAGTAATGCGTGGAAACCATCGCGGAATGCAGAGATATCGGCATTCGATGGTTATGGCAAGCACCGAGCAAAGCTTTGTGGGCTGTGGCGTCAACGGATCTACGAAGAAATATATGCAAATCGGCGAGGTGCCGCTTGTACGTGCAATCGAGTATTACTGTGCAACTGTAACAGAGCTATGCCATAACTTACTTCACCACGCCCGAATACACATTCTGTAGCCAATTATTTCGGATAACGTCGTCTTCAGAGAGAGAGAGAGAGAGAGAGAGAGAGAGAGAGAGAGAGAGAGAGAGAGAGAGAAAGAGAGAGAGAGGTAGTCTCCATGACATCACCACGATCGGGATCACTGTTTGCGAGTTATTCCACGTTGGGTTTCCGACATTCTTACGGAAGGAAGACCAAATGGGGCCGCATTTGATTTAAAGCTGAGAAGTAAAGGAAAATGCATATCACGTGCTAACGACTTTGTAGCCCGACAATGCCGATCTCGATGCCCATCTTCTGTGGGCTGTGACGCATGAAAAAAGTTGATTCAATGAGTCTTTGGGGAAAGAGCAAAGCATCCAAACATCCAAACCTTTGCTCTTTCCCCAATGTTAAGCCTATTGCCAATGTTCTCTTGTTTGTATTACTGGCCTTGTCTGATGTAAAGAGAGCCGAATATTAGATAAAAAGTAGAAAAGTAGTTCTTTGGATTCAGCTACAGAGAACAGAGCTCATGGAAGATAATGGGAAGTCGAAAGAGTGGATAGGTACACACCTACAAGGAGTATTTGAACGAGACGATTAAAAATTGAGGGAAAGAGCGTGCCCTTGGAAAGATCCATTTAATGACTTTGAACAATGAATGATACAGTTCACATGTTTTCTTCAAGTATGTCCTTAAAACACAATTTTTGTGCTTCGTAGGTTCTTCCATAGTTCATCCATTATCCTCACAGGTTATGACTTACAACTCTATCAAAAAAAGGGCAATTGACGAAGGTCTCTTTCTGATGAATATTTACTTCAATTATTCTTCATTCTCTAAGCATAAAGACATTGAGGTTATTTAGAGCACTTTTGATGTGTATCTAAGGGCTCGCGTGCGTCCGATGGATTCCTAATGTATACCAAAGATAGCTACTAGTACTTCTTGGTATTAATACTTGGCATGTGGGAGAGATATAAGTTGATATACTCTCTAGAAACCCATTCCACTATCTAGCATCCTTAGAATCCTAAATGTTTATTCGATTTTCTTTTATTTTATTTTTTGCTTCTCGATATCACTAAATACATGGGATTATTATATATTTCTAAAAACATAGTCGCCTACATTAAGCTAAAGAATACGACATTGTCAATTACGATGGCTACCTCCAGAATTATATTCTTGAGTCCTTTCTCAAGAAAATCAAGTAATCTTTATGCCAAAACTTGCACTTTCAAAATATAAGTTAGCGTCCACGCACTACAAGGAATACGAGCACTTAGCGACGGTTAAGGCGACACAACTTATTCACTATTAAATTGCAAAAAGCATCGTAACAAGCGTCGACCGTGGACCGTCGATTAAATGATGATCAAACCGACGTTTTTTTTTACGTCTGGAGCGACGAGATGTGCCACGCTCACAATGAGCATCGCTAAAGCCACGGTTTAAAAAAGCATCACATAAGCTATACTTTTTTGCATCCCATAAGCGATGGTAAATAACATCGCTTATGCGATGCCAAATTTACTAGTTTTTACGATGCCTTACCATCAGTTACATGATGGCCTATTGAAAAAAAAAATTAAAAGATTGGAGGCTCTTCGATCCACATGTTCATGCATCTCATCAAAGAGCCCTCCAACGTTCGCAATATGCAAAAGTGTTGTTTTGCCTAATCTCTATCTTAGCTATTTCTCTCTTTCTACCTCTTTCTCTCTTTGAATTGTCTCTTCCTCTCTCTCTGTCTCTCTCTCTCTATTGCAGGTTATTCAAGAAGATAACCTAGCAATAAATATGGCTAACTGTTGTAAGTACTATTTCCATTCTTTGTATATGATTTAATGTTTGTTATTTTCATTAGTTAGCATACTAACACTTATTGATATGCACATATACACTTATACATGATGAAGATGGATGTTCACACATATACACATATACACATATACACATGCACATACACACACATATATACACACACATACATGTGCACATACACTTACACATACACACACATACACATGCATATGCACAAACATTTCTACAACCACATAAAAAGACTTGCATGCATGCATTATTGCTTATATATATATATATATATATATATATATATATATATATATATATATATATATATATATATATATATATATATATATATATATATATATCTATATATATATATATATATATATATATGTATACACATTAACATATACTTAAATACATGTATATGCACATCCACAGGCATGCACATGGATGCAACACTACAACATATCGAGGGTATACCGAGAACGCTACCGAGGCAAATGAACGGGCGTGATTTCTTCGCGACGTCACTGTTAGAGTCGGTATACACGTTGGAAACAAAGCACCGGTATAGGCGCCGGTATGAGCATGGGTATAAGCATCGGTATAAGCGTCGATATATGCCTCGATATTACCGATGCTTATACCGATGTGCATACCGAGGCCTCCACTGGGCGTACAGATGCGTATACCAACGTCCATACTGGAGCTATCGGCGTGTATACCAACGACCTTATCTGCACATTTTTTTTTGGGCAGAATGTGTTGTCTTTTGCTACAGCATGATGTTGTCTAGCAAAAGATAATACACTCTCCCCAACTGAGTACATGTGTTATGTACTCTAATGGCAACCAAAACATAAACTTATATGAGCAAAAATGATCAATGAATCATGTACAGAAAGTTGTATATTCCATAAATGAAAAATGTACAAATGTGTGGCAAACCAATTCTATATATGAATCGAATACAAAATGTGACAAAGCACTTCCATATAGGAATCGAATACAAAATTATGGTACATCATTGCCACATAGGAGTGTAATACAAAATTGTGGCAATGTAACAAAATGTACAAAATTGTGGCAATGTTAGATCATTGTCGTATGCGAGTGTGATACAGAATTCCGGCATTGATCAGAATATTTACACCTACAATCCTGCAACAAAACATATGTATAAAATAAGACCAATTAACATGACATTTATAAACAACAACTAAAAACACGAAACCATGAGATGATTGCACCGCGTCCCTTTAAGTCTTGTTACAGTGCAATCAGTCCATCAAGAATATTCTCCCATGAGACGATTGCACCGCGTCCCTCTAAGTCTTGTTAGAGTGCAGTCAGTCCATGTCGATATCCATATGATTCTTCACTTCGCGTCGGAGGACGACCCATTGCCAACTCCTATAATAAATATGCAAAATGTTAGATGAACATACACAATGTGCTTAACACAAACAACTTCAATAATTAACATGATACTTACAAATTGGTAGCGCATACTGTCGTATCCACCGCTACCTAAATGCGATGTTCCAACCATATCTAAACATGTGGCCGCCGCATCTCTCAGTTGATGATATCAATCAGGAGTATGTTGCTGCTCATCTTGAATCGATTCCCATTCTTCGACATCTAGCCATACACGCTTTGGTAAGCCTGCTCTAAAAGCATCGCGAGCTTCCGATCATCGATGAGACATTACCTCGCGTGCCGTATGTTGAATCCATTTGGAACTTACAATAGGATTCCCAGGTGGTGGCCGGTACTCTTCATATATGCATTGTGTGATATGATTTTTAGAGTCCCTATCCTGTTCGGTCCGTTTTAACATTACTGAATGATCGAATTCGATAGAGCAGAGTTGTCGAATGCGCTGACGCATTGACTTTCCCGCCGCATCCATAACTGGAGCTCCATTACGGATATGATATATCTTTGATTCGCTATGATCATGCACACCCCAAGGTGTACATGGAGATCCCATCTGATGCAATGTGAAGATCTAATCTCATCCAATGTATATATATGCATGTTTGTATGCATATGCATGCTGGTATGCATATGCATGCTTGTATGCATATGCATGCATGTATGCATGTGCATGTGTATATACATATGCATATTTGTATGGATATGCATACATTCATTCTTGTATGCATATGCATTCATGTATGCATATGCATGCATGTATGCATATGCATGCATGTATGCATATGCATGCATGTATGCATATGCATGATTGTATGCATATGCATTCATTTATGCATATGCGTTCATGTATGCATATGCATGCTTGTATGCATGTGCATGTGTGTATATATATGCATGTGTGTATATATATAATCTCATCCAATGTATATATATATGCATGTTTGTATGCATATGCATGCTTGTATGCATATGCATGCTATATGCATGCATGTATGCATGTGCATGTGTGTATGCCTATGCATATTTGTATGCATATGCATACATGCATTCTTGTATGCATATGCATTCATGTATGCATATGCATGCATGTATGCATATGCATGCTTGTATGCATATGCATTCATTTATGCATATGCATGTGCATTCATGTATGCATTCATGCATGCATGCATATGCATGTGTATGCATATGCATGCATGTATGCATATGCATTTATGTATGCATTCCTCCATGTATGCATATGCATGCTTGTATGCATGTGCATGTGTGTACACATATGCATACATGCACTCGTGTATGCATATGCATTCATGTATGCATATGCATGCATGTATGCATATGCATGCTTGTATGCATATGCATTCTTGTATGTGTATGCATTCACGTATGCTTATGCATTCACGTATGCATATGCATTCATGTATGCATATGCATTCATGTATGCATATGCATTCACGTATGCATATGCATTCATGTATGCATATGCATTCATGTATGCATATGCATTCATGTATGCATGTGCATTCATGTATGCATTCATGCATGTATGCATATGCATGCATGTATGCATATGCATGCATGTATGCATATGCATGCATGTATGCATATGCATGCATGTATGCTTATGCATTCATGTATGCATTCATGCATGTATGCATATGCATGCATGTATGCATATGCATGCTTGTATGCATATGCATTCATGTATGCATATGCATTCAAGTATGCATTCATGTATGCATATGCATTCATGTATGCATATGCATTCATGTATGCATATGCATTCATGTATGCATATGCATTCATGTATGCATTCATGTATGCATATGCATTCATGTATGCATTCATGCATGTATGCATATGCATGCGTATGCATATGCATTCATGTATGCATATGCATGCATGTATGCATATGCATGCATGTATGCATATGCATTCATGTATGCATATGCATGCTTGTATGCATATGTATACATGCATATGCATTCATGTATGCATTCATGCATGTATGCATATGCATGCGTATGCATATGCATTCATGAATGCATATGCATGCATGTATGCATATGCATGCATGTATGCATATGCATTCATGTATGCATATGCATGCTTGTATGCATATGTATACATGCATATGCATGCTTGTATGTGTGTATGTGTATGCATATGCATGTGTGTATGTGTGTGCATGTGCATATGCATTCATGTATGCATATGCATTCATGTATGCATATGCATTCATGTATGCATATGCATATGCATTCATGTATGCATATGCATATGCATTCATGTAAGCATTCATGAATGTAAGCATACCAGCATGCATATGCATATTTGTATGCATTTGCATACATGCAGTCTTGTATGCATATGCATTCATGTATGCATATGCATGCATGTATGCATATGCATGCTTGTATGCATATGCATTCATTTATGCATATGCATGTGCATTCATGTATGCATTCATGCATGCATGCATATGCATGTGTATGCATATGCATTCATGTATGCATATGCATGCATGTATGCATATGCATGCATGTATGCATATGCATTTATGTATGCATTCCTGCACGTATGCATATGCATGCATGTATGCATATGCATGCTTGTATGCATATGCATGCTTGTATGCATATGCATGCTTGTATGCATATGCATGCTTGTATGCATATGCATGCTTGTATGCATGTGCATGTGTGTACACATATGCATACATGCACTCGTGTATGCATATGCATTCATGTATGCATATGCATGCATGTATGCATTTGCATGCCTTTATGCATTTGCATGCTTTTATGCATTTGCATGCTTTTATGCATTTGCATGCTTTTATGCATATGCATGCTTGTATGCATATGCATTCTTGTATGCCTATGCATTCATGTATGCATATGCATTCACGTATGCATATGCATTCATGTATGCATATGCATTCATGTGTGCATATGCATGCGCATTCATGTATGCAGTCATGCATGTATGCATATGCATGCGTATGCATATGCAAGCATGTATGCATATGCATGCATGTATGCATATGCATGCATGTATGCTTATGCATTCATGCATGTATGCATATGCATGCATGTATGCATATGCATGCTTGTATGCATATGCATTCATGTATGCGTATGCATTCAAGTATGCATTCATGTATGCATATGCATTCATGTATGCATTCATGTATGCATTCTTGTATGCATATGCATTCATGTATGCATTCATGCATGTATGCATATGCATGCGTATGCATATTCATTCATGTATGCATATGCATGCATGTATGCATATGCATGCATGTATGCATATGCATGCATGTATGCATATGCATGCATGTATGCATATGCATTCATGTATGCATATGCATTCATGTATGCATATGCATGCTTGTATGCATATGTATACATGCATATGCATTCATGTATGCATTCATGCCTGTATGCATATGCATGCGTATGCATATGCATTCATGAATGCATATGCATGCATGCATGCATATGCATTCATGTATGCATATGCATGCTTGTATGCATATGTATACATGCATCTGCATGCCTGTATGTGTATGCATATGCATGTGTGTATGTGTGTGCATGTGCATATGCATTCATGTATGCATATGCATATGCATTCATGTAAGCGTTCATGAATGTATGCATATGCATGCGTAGGCATATGCATGCGTAGGCATATGCATTCATGTATGCATATGCATATGCATTCATGTATGCATTCATGAATGTATGCATATGCATGCGTAGGTATATGCATTCATGTATGCATATGCATGCATGTATGCATATGCATGCATGTATGCATATGCATGCATGTATGCATATGCATGCATGTATGCATATGCATGCATGTATGCATATGAATGCATGTATGCATATGCATGCATGTATGCATATGCATGCATGTATGCATATGCATGCATGTATGCATATGCATGTTCGTATGCATATGCATTGTTGTATGAATATGCATTCATGTATGCATATGCATATGCATTCATGTATGCATATGCATGCATGTATGCATATGCATGCATGTATGCATATGCATGCATGTATGCATATGCATGCTTGTATGCATATGCATTCATGTATGCATATGCATTCATGTATGCATACGCATATGCATTCATGTATGCATATGCATATGCATTATAGCATATGCATTCATGTATGCATATGCATTCATGTATGCATATGCATGTGCACTCATGTATGCATTCATGCATGTATGCATATGCATGCATGTATGCATATGCATGCACGTATGCATATGCGTGCATATATGCATATGCATGCATGTATGCATATGCATGCATGTATGCATATGCATTCATATATGCATTCATATATGCATTCATGCATGTATGCATATGCATGCTTGTATGCATATGCATTCATGTATGCATATGCATTCGTGTATGCATATGCATTCATGTATGCATATGTATTCATGTATGCATATGCATATGCATTCATGTATGCATATGCATATGCATACATGTATGCATATGCATATGCATTCATGTATGCATATGCATATGCATTCATGTATGCATATGCATATGCATTCATGTTTGCATATGCATTCTTGTATGCATATGCATTCATGTATGCATATGCATGTGCATTCATGTATGCATTCATGCATGTATGCATATGCATTCATGTATGCATATGCATATGCATTCATGTATGCATATGCATATGCATTCATGTATGCATATGCATGTGCATTCGTGTATGCATATGCATGTGCATTCATGTATGCATATGCATATGCATTCATGTATGCATTCATGCATGTATGCATATGCATGTGTATGCATATGCATTCATGTATGCATATGCATGCATGTATGATATGCATGCATGTATGCATATGCATGCATGTGTGCATATGCATTCATGTATGCATATGCATGCATGTATGCATATGCATGCTTGTATGCATATGCATGCTTGTATGCCCAAAAATCTCTTGCAAAATTAAAGAAAGAACATATTAGAAAAAGAAAAAGATAAAGAAAGAAAAAAGAGAGCTACAATATGTGCGATCTACCTACCAAAGCATCAGATCTATAAAAATAGAGGTGTGCTCAGAGAGAGAGAAAGGGAAGGAGAGGAAAAGACAGAGAGAGAGAGAGAATTGTTTGAATCAAGGTCGTCAAAATCCACTTGCAGCTCTCCTTCGTCGATTTTCCAAAGATTTGATCGCAAAATCTCTAGCAAAACCAAACAGAGAACATACTAGTAAAGCAAAAACATAAAAAAAGAAAAAAGAGTGCTACAATATGTGTGATCTACTTACCAAAAGTTCAGATCTATAAAGATAGAGGTCTTTGGAGAGAGAGAGAGAGAGGGAGAGAGAGAGAGAGAGGAACGGAGAGAGAGGGAGGGAGAGAGAAGGAGAGAGAGTGAGAGAGAGGGAGGGAGAGAGAGAAAGAGGGAGGGAGAGAGAGAGAGAGAGATAAAGGGTGACAAACAGAGATTTACAGTTGGCGCGTGCAAACCCAACAGGAAAAGATCTAGATTCAAAACGCTCAGAATGATGAATTTTGGTTTCGGGCCCGGTTAAAAAGAGGGCGTCGATATAAGCGTCGATAATTCCAGCAAATTACCGATGCTTATACCGATGCTTATACTGACGCACTCTTTTAGAGGCAAAGCGGCTTTCCCAAATTGTCCGAGGGTCATATCGACACCGAGAGGTGACCGTCGGTATTCCCTCGATATTTTGTAGTGCAAATGGAAATGCATCCACACTCACATGCATGTTTCATACATATACACATGCATATATGTACACTTGTATATGTTTATAGACATACACATACATACGCACATATGTATATATACACACACATACACATATATATGGACATACGTACACACACATATACACATACACACACATGCACATACATACATATACACATATACATGCACATACACACATATACACATACACTTACACATATACATGCACATACATATACACACACATACACATGCACATGCACATACACATATACACTTACACATGCACATGCACATACATAGATATATACAGACATACACATGCACATACACATACATACACGTATACACTTACACATGCACATGCACATACATACACATATACACTTACACATGCACATGCACATACATACATATACACACACATACACATGCACATGCACATACACATATACACTTACACATGCACATGCACATACATGCGTATACACATATACATATGTACATACATTCATATACACACACATATTACACATATATACATGCACATACGTACACACATATACAATGATAACAATCAATAGAACAAAAATTCGCATTACTTAATACCACACAGACAATTCAAAACATAACTGAAATGGACAATATATATATATATATATATCAATGTAAATACATATCCAATGGCATAATCAAGTATCCTAATCATCATCATCATGATCATCATCATCATCATCATTAACATTATGATCATCCTCATCCTCATCATCATGATCACCCTGTCATGATCAAGATCGTCCCTCTTGTGTGTGTCTCTCATCCATATCTGCCTCTCCATAATACTCATCTAATACATATAACAACATAAATAACTTAAACAATTAAAACATCCATAAAAAAAATAATTATATAAATTTCAATAATACTCACTAATGCATCCAGATGATCTCGCATATACTCGCTCAAACGTCAATATCCAAAATGAGTAGCATACTCAATCTCATGTTTTGTAGGATATCTACCATAATCTTTTCGCAACATTGAAACAAATAAAAAGATTAGTTTGTTGCATTGGAAAAAAAATGAAAAATATACTCAAAATAACACATATACTTACAAATGTAGCTACAAAACCATTGTGGCCCATTTGGCCTAGATGCGATGTCTGGCTCGACTCAACTCTCTTCTTTGCAGCACCCTGTTTAATTAAAAAAAAGAAATACATAAATTAAATGTAAAAAGTTATGAAAATATAGAAAAATTATAAATATAAACTATTAATTTGTTTAGCTTTTGGTGAGGAAATGACTCCTGAAGACGTAAATGTCTACGAAAAAATTGCCACGTCTCAGGTGGTATGTTAGGTCGCCTCTTATTTTTTTCCACCATACAATATCATCATAATACATACACATATATACACACACATACACATACACATACCCACATACACATATACATGCAAACATATACACATACATATATGCATACATATACACATATACATACATATAACATAAACACACATATACATATCCACATATGTATGTACACACATACACATGCATGCATATAGAGTCATTCATACAAAATACATGCATTTATCCCATAATAATGTGTATATGTGTATATGTGAACATGTGTGTATGTGTAAATCTGTATATGTGAATATGTGTGTATGTGTAAATATGTGTATGTGAATGTTTATGTATGTAAATAATCAGATTATTAGTATCAAATACCATTATTTGTAGATTCCCATCAATCAGATGGAACTCCACCACCGTCTCCTAATTGTGCAAGGACTATATACTGTACGTATATCAAACTTTTAATTTTAAATATATTTGATAGATACATAATTGATATATTTTTTTTTCTCTTGTTATAATCAGATTTTGATCAATCAAAGGGCACTCCACCACCTCCTACCTGGTCAACGTGATAATGCTTGGGTATGTATCTTTTCTAAAATTAATGTCATTATTTTATTTAAAATCCATATACAAAATCATATTACTCTTGATATAAAGGAATAGTTGCTCGATGATGATGATGATGATAATTTTTCTCATAATGTTAATATACCTCGTACATGTCATGGACTTATTGTTCATCAATGACAAGGAGAGGTATTTAAAAATCATCTACCTCTTGGTTTAGAGACTGAAACCGCTGGAGATTATCCATTGTCAGCTTGTGATCGTTCTCTAGTACAAACATATGATCGAAGAAGATATGGAGGATGGAAAAGAGGACCACTTCCTTTAAATGGAGAGGTTTTCAATTTTTGGTGTAATCACTATATGATTGCTTCATCCACTATTACTAATGTTGGTCGTGGTCTCTTTATTGTAGAGGATTCATATGGGCCTCCGAACTCTTAAGTCACTCTTATGTCATTTTGTGGTCCTATATATGGATGGGGAGATTGGAATGACTTGCACGTTATGTTCAAAGAATGAGTAATTATGGAATATGCTTAAATGTAGCATCCCTTACTAGTAGAAGGATTTCACATGCACAAAATGAAAGATTATATATTGATGGAAGACCTTACATGCATGGAAATATAGAAGGTTTAATAAATAGTAGTCGAGCATTACATAATAGTTCAAGGACTAATTGCACATTTGAGGACCATGAAAATAGTCATGAATCACCATACATCAGTAGAGATGTATCAAGATACATAGTTGTCAATGCTATTACTACATTACATGCTGGTGATGAATTATTAGTGAATTATGGATGGCGTAGACCTCCAAGAGCACCTTTTAGCTAGAGAGAGAATTAAAATTTTCTATCCATATTTAATAACTTATATATTTAATTTTATTTTGAAAGTTTACTTTTTATTCATTTATGGAATACTAATGATTTTTATTCATGTGTGTAGATTCCAACGAATGATGTTGATGATATTCCTCCACACCATTCACAATTGCCAGTAAAACCTCATTTATCAGAAGCTTTTATGAGGAGGCTATGCAAAAAAGATCGTGTGAAATATGCAAGGTTGAAAGATCTATATTAAAAAAAAAGATAAAGTACAAGATTTATGCAACAATGATGAAGATGATGGCATGGCAGATTTTATTGCTGATTGGTATGAAAATTACAGTGAGAGCATTGGTATTTCTAAAAATGAGAAATATCTTTGAGAGGAATGTCTAAAACATGTATATGAAGGAAGTCATTTGACACGACTAAGTGCGAGCTTACTTATTCTGAATCCTCAGAATCATTTTGGATGGAGTAATGTATCTATTTCGATACTATTAAGATATAATTTTCAATGTTCTATCTATTTATATATATACATGCATAGATATATACATATAAATACATGCATATATAGACATACACATAATTATACGTGAATGCATACACACATATAGACATACACACACATATACACACATACACATGTTATGAGAGTAAGGTCAAATTATACATACCTATATCGAATGAAGATGTTTTGTCCATCTAACCTTTAGAATTGTCTACCCAACCTTTAGAATCTTCCTGACACATCTGTTTCTCCTATTATAGTCGACCTAATACCTATGCTGCTAACTCTTTTAAGAACTTTGCATAATAATAATAAGTATGAGTTAGCTATGGAGGTATTAAGTTGTTTGAAAAATAGAAGTAAATTCACCTCGAAGAATTTGAAGGATGGAAGAATAATTTTAAAGAATGGGCAGACACAGAGTGTTCATTCGGTGCAAGTTTTTGTTTTTACCTTAGCTACAGTAAGAACAAGAACTTGCATTGAATAAACACTTCATGTCCACCCATACTTTGGAATTATTCATCCATTTTCCAAAATCTTCGAGAGAAAATTGCTTGTATTATTTTCAAACAACCTAATACCTCCATAGTTAGCTGATACTTAATCCTTGTAAACAAATATGTAAGTCTTAGTTAGCAACGAAGTAATAGATTGACTATAAAATGGGAGACAGCCAAACAATTCAGTGCTCTAGATATGAAATTCTGCAAACCACAATATACAAAAAAAACTTTTAAAAACGAAATCAAATATACACAGCTACACATGCATACATACATATACATATATACAATACACATTCATACATACATACACATACATACGTACATACATACATACATACATACACATATATACACACATACACATACATATATGCATACACATATGCATACATATATATACATGCATATACACCTATAAAACACATATACACACATACATACATATACACATACGCATACGTATGGGCATGCACATGCATATACACATCGACATACACATACACATAAACATACACATATATAAAGTGATATGCATATATATATGTATATTTATTTATTTTTTTATATTAATATGTCTTTTTTTGGTGATCTTATAGGTTATTATCTGAAAAGTTTTTACCAAGTCAGAATATTCTTCCTACCTCACATGATGAAATGAAGAAGATAATCAACAATCTTGATATAGATTATCAATGTATACATGCATGTCCTAACGATTGTATTTTATATAGAGGTGAATATGCAGGCTCTTTGACATGTCCCAAAAGTCAATCTCCTCGATATAAGGACGAAGAAGGTAGAATCTGAAAAAAGGTATTGAGAGATTTTCTCTTAGCTCCACGGATTAGACATATGTTTCAAAGCCCCGAATTATCAAATCTTTTGACATGCGGACATGATCATAAAAGTACTGATAGAATAATCAGAATTCCTCATGATAGTGTTGCTTTTCAGCATATTCATTCTACATGGCCAGAATTTGGACAAAATCCACAGAATCTAAAGTTAAGAGTTTCATTAGATGGGGTTAATCCCTTCACCATGAAATCCAGTAAATGGTCAACATGGCTAGTGGTACTCATAAACTACAATCTTCGGCCATATCTTAGCATTAAAAAGGAACATTTAAAGCTTTCACTTTTAATCCCAGGAAAACGACAAGTTAAAGATATTAATATATACCATGCTCCTCTCACTGACCATATGCAAGAGTTATGGATAGGTATTATTGTCATTGATGTATCGAAAAGCATCAATGAAAGACCTATTATGGTTCATGATATTGTGGCTTGGACTATTCAGGATTCTCTAGGATATGGTGCTTGTTCAGGTATTGATATATTTTTTTATTCAATATGCATAGAAATAAATGTGATTTAATCTAATTATATTTTTATCGTTCTCATGATGCAGGAATATGTAATAAGGCTTATAAAGCTCGTACATATCATTGTGATTGGTTGAGATCAATCTATAGTAATAATCTCAACAAAATTTTTTTTTTCGACATCGACGATTCCTGCCTGATGATCATCCATTAAGATCTAAAAGAGAAACGATACATTTTAATGGAAAGCTTGAAAGAGGTTATTGTCCAAAACCTATGATGCCTATGGATTGGTACAAAAAATGGACAGATGGACCTCTGGTAGATCCAAAATCAGAAATCTTTAGTGATGATGAAGATAATGAGTATGTGAAGAGCGGTAAAGAAAAATTGGCACTCCCAAAGAACATATCAATATGGTATTCTTTGGATTAGTGGAAAGAGTTAAAAGTATGTCATCTTTTTTATCCTATGAATATGTTCAAGCGTATTGGTTATTCTCTATGGTAGCATCTTCTTGGACTAAAAGATACCATAGCATGAAGGAATGATTTGCAAGATCAAAACTCAAAACCAAAGTTATAACCAGTTTTTGATAGACATCGATAGGAAACGACTTATGCACCTGCTCCTTGGGTACTTACAACAAAAGAGATAGAAACTATCAACAATAGGATTCAATTGATACGGACTCCTACAGGATATGGAGCATCTTTCCAAAACATGTTTACTATGGATGATAAGAGCTTATCTAGGTTAAAGACCCATGACTGACATGACATTTTGAAACATATTTTACCTTTGGTTATCGATGGATGTACATATTTTACCTTTGGTTCTGCCAAGGTAATGCATGATGGAGAGTGTTAATCTTCAAAAGAACAAGCTATCCTTGATGTTAGAGCACCTCTATATCAAGAACAACTCAAAATCTTTACCAATTTGAAGGACCAATCCAGATTATCAAAATTTTGAACTAACTGTGAAGAGAGTAACTACTCAAAAAGTGTGTTGTACATAACTCATTGACTGATGAAATATGTAAAGTTTGTTATAAATCTTTGCAGAACGTGTTTTCTAGAGAATGCGCACGTTTTCCGAGTGACATCATTGCAAAAGATTAAGTATATCTTGAGAAATGAATCAAACAATTCACCTATGTCTGAAACTGTTCTCCTGTATAGTCGATTCTGACACTTGCAACTTCTAACACATGGTTCTCCCAAACTAGGATCCATTTAAGCAAATGTTTCTATCCATAGATGGCCTACTTTCCAACTTAGATATTGACTCCTCATTTGTGCAAAACTTTACACTGTGCACTGAGAATTGATCAATTCTTTGACCATCAAGATTGTGCCAGTTTTAGAAGACACTCAACACTTCTTCACATACACATGTTCCTACACAAAATTCTCTTATCTTGTTTATAATTAGGCTCTCAAATTTTAACCATAGACTTAGTAACTATGGAATTAGATATCTAAAATAGGATTCTTGAAATGATCAAACATAGAAAGAGAATACAACAAAATATCAGGCGCAATTTTTCCTTCTATTTAAAAAACTTTATATCTGAATGATGAGAGAGTTCTTCCTTACTTCTAATGTGTCTAATGATAATTCTAACTTCTAATTCTTCTCATCTCATACTCTCCCATACTTGCTCTGACGTTTTACTTGTATATATATATATATATATATGCATATATGTACAAGCTCATGACCATACAAAAGGTATATGTGAGCTAACTACAAACTAATGTACATATGTATACAAGTCTTCATCTTCTGATCATGTACTATCTTCAAGCTTCATAAACCAATCTTTTCTTCATTCTTTGACTTCCAGTCTTTATCCAAAACATCAATTGCTGGTTGACTTGCACCAACAACTCCCCCTCAATCATCAATTGAGGTTTTCTCTATCTTCTTCATACCTGCCATGTCTTTGAATCTTTGTAGCTTTGGTCCATCCAAGCTTTTGGTTAACATTTCAGCAATCTAATCTTTTGTTGAAGTATGTATGACTTCAATCTCCTTATCAATCACCTTCTCTCTTAAGAAGTGATACTGAATCTCAATGTATTTAGTCGTGGCATGAAAAATGGGGTTAACAGCTAGATACAATGAATTCATGTCATCTCCATGAATAGTGGATGCACTGTGAATGATGTCAAAACTCTTCATGAGAATCTTCAACCATATGACTTCCTTTGCAGCTTCAACCATACCGTTATACTCTACGTTTGTAGATGATAAAGGAATTGTATGTTGCTTCTTTGAGCACCAAGATATTAGCTTATCTCCCACATAACAAAAGTATCCATAAGTTGATCTCCTATCACCAAGATTACCTGCCCAATCTGTATCACTATTTATCTTGATGTTTGTATCTAATGTAAAACCATAATAGAAACCTTCTTTGAGTGTACCCTTGAAGTAACTCAATACTCTTTGTCCTGCAACCCAATGTTCTTTCCTAGAGCAATGCATGAATTGAGACAACACTCCAATTGCATATGAAAAGTCAGGTGTAGTTAATGTAGCATAGATTAAACTACCAACCAGACTTTGATATAACTTCATATCCTTGAATTCTTCTCCTCCATATCTGTTCAATTTATGATTCACCTCCATTGCAGTAGGTGCTACCCTGCAATCTTCCATTTTAAACTTGATCAACAAGTTCTTCAAATACCTCTCTTGAGTTACATACACTCCATGTTGAGTATATGATATCTCCATGCCCAAGAAATATGAAAAGTCTCCCAAGTCACTAATCTTGAACTCTTTCTCCATTTGCTTCTTTAGGCTTTGTATGCCCTTCTATTTGTTATACTTTAGATACTTGAAAACCAAGTTCCTTTAAAAACTTCACAAGTCTATGATTCCATGCCCTTGGGGCTTGCTTCAAACCATACAAAGCTCTCTTGAGATGGCATACATATTCTGAATACCTTTCATCTCTAAATCCTTACGGTTGCTCCATAAAATATCATCTGAAATATAACCATTAAGAAAAGCATTCTTCACATCTAATTGACATACTCTCCAACCTTTACATGCAACAATCGCTATGAGTGTCTTGATATTTGTCATCTTTTCCATAGGACTATAGGTCTCATCATAGTCTATTCCATATGTCTGAGCAAACCCTTTCACAAAAAGTCTAGCTTTATATCTAGACACACTTCCATCTGCATACCTCTTTGTTTTATAGACACATTTGCGTCCAATGATCTTCTCACTCTTTTGTTTAGGAACCAAATCCCATATCTCATTCTCCATTAATGCATCATATTATTCCTGCATAGCTTTCTCCCAATTTTCCGTACCTTTTGCCTCTTCATATGTAGAAGGGTCCTTATCTGCTTTCACCATATAAGCATAGTCTTTAGTAGTCAAAAAAGAAGTGTCATAGCTATACCTTTTAGGTTGCCATTTGTGTCTCGATGACCTTCTAGGTTCTCCATATCGTGAGGTTTTTGGTTTATCACATTCTGGATCATATCTTTGCACTTCTTCAACTTCAACTTGTACTTCATTGTTCTCTTCTTCATCAAATATTTGAACCTTTGATTTACCTTTCTTTTGATGCACAACTTCATCACCTGCATGAATATTGATTGTACCTGCATACCAAGTACCTTGCTCATCAAATGTAAAATCCTTTGATACAGGAATTGTTTTATGGATGGGCTCCAGAACCTATATCCCATGTGCTTATCATCATATCCAATGAACACATACATTTCAGCTTTAGGTTCCAATTTATGCCTCAACTAAAATGGCACATATGCATAGGCTAAACATCCAAACACTTTGCAATGATCTAAGGTAGGTATATTACCCCACCATGCCTCATATGGTGGCATATCCTGAAAAGCTTTACATGGTAACCTGTTGACCAAATATGTAGCTGTATTTATAGCTTCAACCCACAAATAACTTGGACAAATTTTTTCCTTCATCATTGATCTTGCAAACTCAACAAGAGTTCTATTTCTTCTTTCTATTACAGCATTTTGTTGAGGAGAGTACCTGCAAGTAACTTCCCTTTTATACCTGCGTTCCATAAGTAATCACTAAACTCATAAGAGAAATACTCTCCCCCTCCATCTGACCTTAGTCTCTTCAACTTTTGACCTGCAATTATTTTTGCATACACATGATAATGTTTGAATGTATTAAATAGCTCTGATTTATCTTTGATCACATAGATAGTGATCCACCTGGTAGCATCATCAACATACATCACATAATATCTTGAACCATTTATACTGAAATCCTTTGATGGTCCCCACACATCTGTGTGTACCAACTCAAGCTTCTATGAATACATGAACCCATGCTTATTGTATGATTGCTTATGAGCCTTACCTAATTGACATGCCTTACATCTATATCTCATATGTTGACCTACAACATTAGGCAATCCAATCATTGAACCATTGTTAACCATATCTTTAATACCTCTTTCATTGAAATGTCCAAGCCTTTTGTGCCAAAGATCTAACTCATAGATCTTATGTCCTCCATAAGTGAACAAGGCATGATGAGCATTACCTTGAATCTTCAATGTGAAAAGTATTCCTTCTTTCTTCCCTAAAACAATTTGGTTATACCCATTGCTAGGGTCTTCCACAAAAACTCCATTATTAGTGAGTCTTACTTCATAACCTTCTTCAACAATTTGTCCTACACTTATTAGATTCTTTGGTATTGTAGGAACATACAAGAACTTACTCATAAGAGTACTTCCATCCTTGGCCTTCAGTGATCCAATTGACTTCTCATTGTGCTTTGTATTATCACCTGTTTGAACTACATGATTAGTTACCTTATTTTCCAAATCAGTCATCAAGGCTATGTTGCCACTCAGGTGATTGCTACACCCTGAGTCAATGTAGAAGACTCTTTGGTCTTCACTTTGCCTTTCACAAGTTGCATTCATAATCAAGGTTGAATCTTGCTTTTGATCTGAAGCATAATTGTAGTAACTATTATTGTAGGGTTGACTTTGGAATCCTCTACCTTCATTTCTTCCAAAGTAACCTCTACTACCTCTACCTTGGAAATTAGCTCTTTGGTTTTTGCCACCTCTTCCTCTTGAAGTAAAGTTCTGATTATATCCTCCATTATTCCAAGTATTATGCCAACAATCATGAGCTAAATGATTTGTCTTATTGTACCTTCATCTTCATTTGCTTGTTGCATACCTTTGCTATTCTTCTTCTTATCCTTTGAATACATTGCTTGACCTGCACTCTTATCACCATCGCCTTTGACATCCTGCTCAAAAGTTAGCATGTGTCCTAGCAACTTATTTAGACCATGAGTGAAATGATCTAGTGACAATTCAATAAACAAAATAAATGGCTTCCATTTCTCATCTCCTCTCAAACTTGTGAGGATTTTCCTTACCAATTTATCATCCTCAATATCTTCATCAACTACTCCGAATGCATCCGCAATGTCCTTCATCCTTGTTACATAATCAGAAACGGATTGAGAGGCCTTCTTCTTAAATGTGGTAAACTCTGACCACAAAGATGCCTTCCTTGACTCTGTAGTGTTTTGGAAATGCTCCTCCAAAGCATTCCATATATCACTTTCACTTTCAAGACCTCTAATATGAGGTAGCAAGTAGTCATTGACTCCCATGTAGATAATGCTCCTTGCTTTAGCATCCTTCTTCATCCAAGTCTTCAACTCTGATATTTCATCCCTACTTGGAACACCAGGATCTCTGAATTGTGGTTTTTCTTCTTCACATGTGATGTAACCTATCAAGTCTTTGCTCATGAGATGAGCTCCCATCCTCATTGACCAAGCTGGATAGTTTTCTCTATCTGATTTCTCTATTTGGAGAGAATCTCCCATCCTTTCTTCACTTGTGTATTGAACTTCAAACTTTATGAGTAATAAGTGTACCTTTACTTTGAATGAAATTCCTTTTGATCTTCTTGATGACTTCTCGCCTCCTTTTCAAGCTTTCCCTTCAAGCTATCAACTTTTGAACCTTCAAGTGTTGATTTCTTTATGACTGTAGCAGTCGAAGTCTGCCTTTCTTGAATTTTGATGATTCCTGCTCTGATACCATTGATGGAGAGTGTAAATCTCCAAAAGAACAAGCTATCCTTGATATTAGAGCACCTCTATATCAAGAAAAACTCAAAACCTTTACCAATTTGAAGGACCAGTTCCAGATTATCAAAATTTTGAACTAACTGTGAAGAGAGTAACTACTCAGAAAAGTCTGCTGCACATAACTCACTCATTGACGAAGGAAATATGTAACGTTTTTTATAAATGAAGAGGATAATACTTTACATGCTGATTCTACTGATGATGAAGAGGAATTACCAGAAATCGATATTAATCCATCAATAGATGATGTGACTCATGAGAACACAAATTTGACAATAGAAGAAATAAATGAAATCAATAAGGATAATAAGGATGAGACTATAGTGATGTCTTACCAAAACGATGGCAGTGATAAAAACATACAAGCAGATTAGATAGTGAATTCTACTCTAGTTATTGATCAATAACTTGAAGCTTCTGAATGGATATCAGATAATGGATTGTTTATTCAACTTGAATATCGATGAATCCTACTAGAGAGATGAAATCATGTTCTTTTAAGTTATAACATGAAGCTCGGGGGTATGCCTAGTTATTTTATGTATAGCTTTATCTTCAAGGAGAGATATTTTCTTATGTTTGTATGCATATGTGTGTGTATTCATATGTATTATATGTATACATGTGTTAGTATGCATATATATGTGTTTCATGTATATGTATGTGTGTGCATGTGTGTGAAATATTTATACATGTGTTAGTGTGCATACGTATATATATGCATATGCATCTGTGTAAAATATTCATGTATTCATGTAATATATGCAAGCGTTTATAATTATGTATGCATGTATAAGTATATATGTGTGCTTGTAGGCATGTATATGTGATGTGTACATGTATATATGTATATGTTTTTATGTGTAAATGTGTACATAAAATATGTATGCATGTATATATATTTATGTGTGCATTGAGGCATGTATGTGTGATGCATAATGTATCTAGTACTCCATTTTATATTGATGTATGTGTATCTACATGATGTGTATATATCTTTGTATATATTATGATCCTCCTTGATTTGAGTAGCTATATATAGAGGCATAAGGTGGGGAGGAGAGACATCTCTCTAGAAGGACGTCAGAGGAATAGATGCAATGTGTACATATACTTCAATGATATGGATAAAATGCTGAATTAGAGTTTCTAGATTAGGGGTTTTAAAACCCTGATATCAAAATTAGTGTTTTCGAATTAGGATTTTTGAAATAGGATTTCTGAATTAGAATATTTATCATAGGGTTTTGGAATATATATATATATATATATATATATATATATATATATATATATATATATATATATATATATATATATATATATATATATATATATATATATATATATATATATATATATATATGTGTGTGTGTGTGTGTGTATGTATATGTATATATGTATTGTTATAAAATGAGATATATATATTGTAATATATATATATATATATATATATATATATATATATATATATATATATATATATATATATATATATATATATATATATATATATGTGTGTGTGTGTGTGTGTGTGTGTGCGTGTGTGTGTGTATGTATATGTATATATGTGTTAAAGTGTTAAACGCGGGACTAACTGTCAGCAGCGCTTTTAAACATTTATTAGGTTCTTGGGAGTGGAAGGGGTCTGCTAGGCAGAGGCCCTATGCTTGGTTTCCCAAACTAACCACTTCACACACAGCAATACAGTGATGCTCAAAACTCTATCAAGACTTCGTTACACTTACAATCTTAAAGTACTCAACCAAACTCTCCCAAAGTTGACCGAACACACTACACCAGACTATGCAGTATCGTGATACAGAGTTACTTGATGAACTCAAGAACTGTTCCAAATACAAAATACTATAACACTAGAGACAATATCAGTAATTCAACCTTCACCGAAGAGGTACAAACAATCAAACAAAACCGAAGACACAGAAGAACTCAACAGTCTTAGACACAGAGTACTGGGGGGGGGGGGGGACGGGGTTCAATATGCAACTTAAGATGACCCTTACTGTAGCTTAACCTTTACCGTATGAGGACAGACCTCAACACGGAAGACAACACAATACGACTCAGAGTTCTTAGAACACTACCGCAATTATACAGACTTCATCCAACAAGTTACAACACCTTATAGGAAAGAGCGACACCACGATACGCTTAATCAACAGAACAATCGCACCTGAAACACCGCAGAACAACTCACTGAGATAAACAGTATAATGATCAACTGAACGTCTATGTAACTCACGAACAGAAACAGGTATCAATAGACAACCAGACAGAACAAAAGTAGTCTACTCAGAATTGCTCAACAGACACTACAGCAGCGTTTCGCTTAATTACCCAGGCAGACATTGTGGTGATCCCAACGAACGTCACTCTAGCATTTCTTTTTCATTGCTCTATATAAAGATTACAAAGTATCGGTGTAACAACCTTTCGTTCGTGCGAACAAGATTCAGTTTTTTTACAATCGCCAATCCGGGGGCCGACTAACACTGGCACGCACGGTGGACTCGAACCCGCAGGTTTATCAGAAAAATGGAAAAAACTCATGGTTCATCGACTATACCTTCTAAGTACATGGATCTTGCTAATCTAAAATTTTTGGCTATTTTCTTCTTTACAGCTTCTAACGTCTGTTTTAAAGTATCTGGTTCTACTAATTGGGCATCTGTTCGTACAGAACTTAAGGAAATGGCTTCGGTCAGCAAAACTTCTGCCTGCGTCTGCAAAAAAACCTCTTGTAAATAAAATTCGTTTGATAAGGCCGCATCTCTGGATACTTTCATCTCTACAACTTGCTTCTCCATTTTGACTACTCTATCTTTTTGAGCATCCAGTTGGTTCTCCCTTCGTTCTATTTCCTCATTTTGAAATTGGATGGTCCTGGAGTAGGCATCCCTTTCTCTTCGGAGATCTGTTATTACCTTTTGTCGTTGAGCTTCCTCGGTCAATAATCGTTTGAGAATACTGTTTACTTCATATAAATCTGTCTTGCATCTCTGGAGTTCTTCAGTAGTTTTCATAGCCAGATCATGCTGTTCTTGGCCTCGCTCTACTACTTCATCTAGCGTCTGTCGTGTTTCTTCTAGCAGATTCCCTAAGGCTACTCGTGCATCTTCTTTATCCTGTAGATCTTGCTTCAACTGGATGATTCCTGTATTTTCATCGTTTAATAATTCTTCCTTTTTTCTGAGCTCAGCCAGTGCTGCATCTCTTTGTGCGGTAACTTCTACGTGTTCGGCCATTTGGGGCTTCTAACTCCTTAAGTTGTTCTTGTAAGGCTTGGTTTTTGGCTTTAGCTACTATTAATTCTTCTTGTAGAGGACTAATGTTTGCCTCCAGCACGTCCACTTTGTGTTGAAATTCATCTCGGATATTCTCTGTTATTTGCTTCATTTGTGTAAGTAGTTGTTGTGAAAGTTGGATCAACATCTGACCCATGGTTGCAAGTTCAGATATCATAGGAGTTGAAGGAAGTGGAAGATGAGGACGAGGTTGAGACAAGGATGCGGTGAGTAGCTGCTGGGAGTTCGGTGGAGAGTAGTTTGGGGATGAGGAAGAAGAGGTAGTTGGTTCTTCGGGAAGAATGGGTGGAGTAGGGATAATTGGGTTGAGCGGAGGTTCCGGTGGGGGAGTGGGAAGAACAGAGTGAGATTATGTTACCTTTTCTGTGGTTTGTTGTGTGTCAGCAGTGTCGGCAACTGTGGACTCTACTGCTTTAAGAAGTTCCTCGAAAACTTCTTTAATTATATGTTCTTCATCTCCTTGCTTTTCCTGCTCCGACTGTTGCTGAGATGCTTCTTCTGATGAGCTTGTGTCAGATTCGGTGGGAGCCTCCTGCTCTTGTTGTTGTTCTGAAGAGGACTGTGCTGAAGACTCATGATGCATGGAGGTTGCGGTGTCGTGAAAGGTTTCTTCTTCGTTTGCTTCTTCTGCTTTGTCGTCTGCTTTGTCGTCTGCCTTGTCGTTTGCGGCTGACCCTTGTACTTCACTATCGGATGAGCTTATCCTGATTCTTTTTCGGCGGAGAAGGTGGAAAATCTCTTCGTCATTTTCATCTTCATCGTCCTCTAATATTTGTGCAGATTCCTCATGTCGTAGAATGGGTCCTCGGGGTGGTGGTTGTGCTGCTAGAATGGTCGGAAATAGAAAGGATATGATGTGAGGGAGTCTCGACCTTGGCATATCCCCATTATTGACCTGCTTGATAATTGAGACGCATTCTTTGTGTATTCGCCGGAAGAAATATGATGCAAAATTGATTGGTTCTCGAGCAGCTAAATCTATAGCGGAGTAAAAAGGACGAGAGATTCCATGGGTTCGCTTCTGCAGGTTAAGAATGGCTACTAGGAATTGTAGCACGGATCTCTCAGGTTTAGGGTGGTAGAGTATTGTGTATTCGTTGGATGAGCTCCTAGGGAATAATCGATTCATGGTGGAAATCGATAGATTTGGGCCATTTTCCCGACCTTGCCGAGGGAGTCGAAACGCATCAGCAAAGGCCTGGAACCTGATTACGGTTCGGGAGGGTAGGGATGTCATCGCCCAACTCTGCTCGGTGGCAGGTGTGTTAGCGATGCCCGCGATTATCTGGGCATAGAACGGGTGGGATTCCACTGAATGCGAAGGCACTTCAGCGAAATTGGATAACCCACGGGTGCGCAGGAACTCCCCTACGTCGGCAGGAAGTCCGTCACGGAAAGCGGCGAAGTTTGCTAGAGCTTCCATGGCGCACACAGTAAAAGCAAGCACAAGACACAAACACACAGGGTATACACAATCACACAAATCACGCACAATAGCGATTTTTGGTGAAACAAAGAAGGTTAAGTAGATGCATTGCAGTGGAGAGCAATCAAAATCACTAATCATCGTGCGACGTTGAGATGCTAACTTCATAACTTTGGTGTGCATGCATGAGCAGAACGATAATGTCGGGCGGCTGTTGAGCATAATTAGGTATTTAAACGAGGATATTTACAAACTTATTTTACTAAGCGTGCAAAAACAAAAGAAAAGAAAAGATAAGAAAACGCAAAATACGCGGCCAATCCGCGAAACGTTTTAGTGCGGATCCGATGCTTGTTGATACGGCCGCAACTTTGAACCATTTATCACCTTTGGAAGAGGTAGTCGGGTCAAAGTAGTCAACCAAAAAGTGGCTCGGCCCACCTGTTCAGAAATCCGGTAGGGACCAAACCATCGTATCTTGAATTTGCCAGCAGAGCGATCTGACTTTGCATTATAAAAGAGTACAAGTTGCCCCACCATAAAAATTGGAGTCCTTAGATATCGATCATGTGTTCGAGCTTGTCTTAACTGAACTTCCTCGATGGTCAGAAAACTTGTCCATCGATGCTCATCCAGTTCTCTGAGTGTATCTAGCCGAAATGATAAAGAATCTTCTGGTATCAATTTCTGAGTGAGAGCTACACGTAAACTTGACACAACAATCTCCATTGGTGCTATGGCTTCCAGTCCAAAAGCTAGTTTGAAAGGGGTTAATCCTGTTGCTACCTTGTATGTAGTCTGGTATGCCCATAATACTGCATGTAACAGTTGATCCCATCTCTCCGATGGTTCCAGAATCAGTTTTCGAAGCATATTCAACAGGGTCTTGTTTGTACTCTGAGCCAAACCATTTGCACGAGGATAATATGGTGAACTGAATTTATGCGTGATCTGAAAAAGAATGTGTGAGTACTTTCATTAAATTGTTGACAAAATGAGTGCCTTGATCTGTAACAAGCTCTAGAGGTAAGCCAAAACGCGGAAAGACATCTTTCATTAGACACTTTGCCCCGAAACAGCTGTGGCAGACCTTAAAGCCCATGTTTCTGCCCATCTGGTAGCATAATCTGTACATGTTAGAATATAACGATTATTACTGAGTATGGCTGGAGGTGTAATAGGTCCAACAAAATCTAGGCCCCACTTCTGAAACGGCTCCAACGGCAAGACCGGTTGGAGAGGGAAAAAATGGCGTTGTAGAGGCTGTCCAGACCGTTGACAAGTATCACATTGTTTGACAAACTGAGATACATCCCTGTACATAGTAGGCCACCAAAGTCCACTTTGCAGAATTTTTTGGTGCGTTAAATCTGCAGCAAAGTGTCCACCGAAAGGAATTGAGTGAGCCAGAGTAATGACCGAGTTAACTTCGTGTGGAGGAATACAACGAAGTAAAACTCCAGTGTGATCCATGTAGTATAATTCTCCATTAATTAGCCGAAATTTGCGACTGTACACTGCAATCTTCCTACCTATTGCACGAGATGTTGTAGAAGGAAGACATCCATCAGTCAAAAAAGTTAACAACTGATCATAGTAATTAGTTGTTGCAGGAGAATTTGCTTCTTCATCATTAGTCAGTTCAATATTGTAAATCGCTAGTGTTGTGTCATCAACACCGACCGGAGCTTCACCGGAATCTAAGCGAGAAAGAAAATCTGTTAAGGCATGTGAGTTGTCGGGCCGATGGATTACTTCAAAATCAAACTCTTGTAAAAGTGGAACCCAACGCGCTAATCGACCACCTAAATGCTGTTGTCATACCAGATAGATAAGTGCAGCATGATCTACATGAAAAGTAAATCTGCGGCCAAGTAAATAGTGTCTGAATTTCTTTATCGAATACACTAAACCCAGACATTCTCTTTCGGTTACAGAGTAATTCTTTTCTGCAGGAGCAAGTCTTCTACTCGCATAGTAAACAGGCCGGAACCACTTATCGGTTTGTTGCATCAGAACACTGCCAATGGCAATATCTGATGTGTCTACAAAGACATGGAATGGGCGATCCCAATCACGAGGCTGTAAAATTGGTACCTGTGTTAATAAACACTTTAGACGATCAAATGTTGTTTGACATTCCGGAGTCCAATCAAACTGTTTAGGAGTCTTCGTGATTAATCGATTGAGTGGAATGGTTAAATGAGCGAGCGACCGTAAATGTCGACCATGCCATCTCACTTGACCCATGAAACACATTACTTCCTTTGGTGTAGTAGGTACAGGTGCTTCTAACACAGCTGCTACCTTATCTGGGTCGACTTGTATGCCCTGTGCAGATACAGTATGGCCAAGCAATTTACCACACGAAACCGCAAACACAGATTTGTTTGGGTTCAGATAGGGTCTGTATTCTCTCCATTTCTCAAAGCAGCACCGTAAATGGAACAAGTGTGCTACCATCTTACCGAACAAAGAGAAATCATCAAGATATACTTGCATGAACGAAGTAAGATAAGGTGAGAATATTTCTTGCATACACCTCTCAAAAGTACTGGGGGCATTTCTTAATCCAAACCACATAACAGTACAAGCAAATACACCCCAATTGGTGATGAACGTTGTTTTTGGTATATCTTCCTCAGCCATTCTGACCTGATTATACCCACTGTATCCATCTAAGAATGAGTACATTTCGTGTCGTGCTACTTTGTCAAGCATCGTGTCAAGAAAAGGTAGAGGAAACGGATCAGGCACCGTAGCGGCATTTAGTTTCCAGTAATCCACACATATGCGTAACTGCTTATTCTTCTTAGGGACGATAACAATGGGTGATATCCACTCAGCATGCTCTACTAGTACGATGAATCCGACTTTTAGTAGCCTATCAAGCTCTGCCTTTACCTTTGCTGCATAGTTTGGATTCATCCGGTAGCTCGGTTGTTTGATTGGCTTAGCTTCCGGCTTCAGCATGACCCTATGTTGATAAATGTGAGGTTCTAAACCCTTCATGTCTTTGTAATCCCATGCGAAAACATCATAGAACTCTCGAAGCAACTGTATTAACTCTGCATGAAACAATTCAGGCAATCCTTCCTTTATTTTTACAGGTCTTTGATTAACTTCATCACCTAAATTATATGTAATTAACTAATCTTCTGGAACATAGAATTGTCGGGACTTCTGTGTAACATCGTGTGGGTTTAAAAGTTGTTTTAGATTAGTGTCATCTACAACAGCAGTATCTTCTTTCTTGACTTCTTCCGTCACAGGCATCACCGTACAAACTGCCGGATTCCAATTATCTACAACAGATTGTAGATCAACAGTTCCTAGGGAGATCAAATCAATATTATTTTTCAAAAACTCTTCTTCTTCATCATCTGACAAACCATCTAACATATGAACTGGTTCTGCAAAATAAGGTCTAGCATGTAATTCACAAGGCTGTATAGCATCTAACTTAACAACATATTTACGATTATTGTCCTTGAAAGTGAGTTCCTCTGCGGACCAATCTTGTATCACCTTGGCTTGTTTCAGCCAAGGGCGGCCGAAAAGAAGATTATAATCCAAGCTAGACTCTGGTAGCTCTAAGACGACTAAAATCATCTTAAATGTTGTGCCTTGCAGGGTTATGGGCACATCTCATACTAGTCCTACTGGGTGGACTCTGGACTGATCGGCCATCCTTACAAAAAACTGGACAGGCTCAATTTTCATCCATCCTAACTTTTTACACAGAGCGGTAGTAGCAATATTTACACCAGACCCTCCATCAATTAGTACTTGATTGATTTTATGATTTTTGTACCATACCGTAATCAATGGGACCGAATGATCCACCGTAGTGTCAGTTTCTCGTTGTACTATTGCTATTGTTGGAATGTAGGTAGACTCAGTACTAAACTATAGCTGGAATTGTTGACGGACTCCTGGTACTAGTGCAAGTAACTATCCAAGAGGAAGAGTAATGGACGCTTTAGATAAGATTTCCCATGATTGATTTACTTGACTTGTTTCTTTCACCGATTCTGAAGACGATGTGTCGGTTACTGGAATTGACTCTTGCTCCTGTGCAGTTTCCTTTGAGAGTGGAACTTGTGTTACCAGAATAGGATCTGGGAACACTGGAGGTTCTGTGGTGGTCCACTTACTAGCCTTGTCATATGTTCTTTGCTGCTCTAGGATGCTTGGTTCAAATATTTCAGCTCCTGGTTATAACGGCCTACCGGATCTGGTCTGAACTACTGCAGCTTGTGTCTCTATGGGTGTGATCTCAACCATATTTGTCATAGGGTTCTCACGCTCTTTCTTCCTTTGATCGTATTCAACTGCATCTTTACAAAATCTTCTAATGTGGCCAAATTCACCGCAAAAATGGCAGTGAGGTGGTGGCAAATTAGTATTTTCCTGTGTTGGTCCTGCTTGCCAACGGTTTGCATTGTAATTATTATTTCTCTGTCCTTTGTAATTTCGGTATCCCTGCTCCTGGTTGTTTCTCATTTGAGGAGGTACATAGTGATTGGCAGGCTGCCCTGGTTCTTGTATAATTGCATTCACTGTGGCTGTTCCCTGTACTTTAGCGTTGTATGCGCAGTTTTCGGTGGAATGTCCTGTCGTGTTACAGATAGCACAAAACAACTGGTTGAGGGCACAAGTGGCACGAGTATGCCCTGAATTCTTGCATGTGGTGCAATACATATGTCTGGTCGGATCTTATGCAGCATTTTTACTTGTTTTTAACCATTCGGGGTCTTCTGTAAATCCTCCAACCTTGTTTTCCAGCTGCAAAGCCATCGCAATCACCGCATCTAGCATCATAGCTCCCACACAGCGTATGATCATAATCTGTTTAAGTTGTGGAGTCAAACCATTGATAAACCATTGAGTGATAACGTCATCCGGTAGGTTGGCATGTGCTGGGGGCATTTGCCTCAAATGCGTTTTGAATAGGGTGGCATATTCCTGCACTGTCTGATTCATCTTCTGTCTATTGTTTTGCAGGTAATCAAAAATTTTGGCTCGATTCTTCTTTAGCCTGAATCTCTGCAAAAATGCATCCCTTACTGCTTCATAGGTGCTGAAATGGTTAATATCATATTCTGTAAGCCACCTGGCTGCTTCATTCACCAATGTAGATTGGAAGACAATAGCTTTGTACGCCGGATCAGGAGGATGATTGAGCACTGCGTAACTTATCTCAAATGTGCGTACATGAGTGTTTGGGTCATCACCTGGAAATCTTCCGAATTTAGTGTACGTTACTCCTGTTGGAGTCGGCTGGGGTGGAAATAGATGATGTTGTTGCTGCTGCTGCTGCTACTCCTGCTGTTGTTGTTGTTGTTGTTGTTGTGGTTGTTGTTGTTATTGTTGTTGTTGTTGTCCAGTCATTGCGCTGGCAGTTGTATTGTGACTATCTTCTATATTCTTGAAGCTGGATATCTGAACCGTCGAAATCTGTATCGTCAGCTTGTGTACTCTCTGGCTTAATAATATTGTTCAGTATATTTCGGATCTCAGCTTCGAACAAGCTACGTTCCTTCTTGATATCAAATGTAGGAAAGCTTACTCCAAAGAGCGGTGACTAGACAAAACAAGGTGCTTTTTTGCCTTCTATGATTTCTTTGACCAAGACGTTTCTATCCGTAGACAAATTCGAATCTTGACCCACTAGTGTTAAATTAACGTCGTGCTGCATCCTGGTAGACTCTGGAGTTACTATAATTTCGATAGACTATGCCGGAATCGCACCGGAATCTGCCAGAAATGTAGTAAGTTCCACCGGAATACTGTTGGAATCTCCTCTAACATTCTTCACTTCCTTGGCAACTGAGTTAGACCTATCTGCGCTTCTACCTCCTGGCCGCGTCCTTAGCAAATTGGGTACCCCAGGCTGTTGGTTCTTCGGATACATCTCACCGGATCGAGTAACCGGCATGTATCATCTTTTGTACTACTTACGTACTAATACTGTCGATTCACAATCTATAGTCGCATTTCTACAATCGATTTGCAACAATCTGATCATTTGCCACCCTCCCATAGACGGTACCAGTGTTAAAGTGTTAAACGCGGGACTAACTGTCAGCATTGCGTTTAAACATTTATTGGGTTCTTAGGAGTGGAAGGGGTCTGCTAGGCAGAGGCCCTATGCTTGGTTTCCAAAACTAACCACTTCACACACAGCAATACACTGATACTCAAAACTCTATCAAGACTCCGTTACACTTACAATCTTATAGCACTCAACCAAACTCTCCCAAAGTTGACCGAACACACTGCACCAGACTATGCAGTATCATGATACAGAGTTACTTGATGAACTCAAGAATTGTTCCGAATACAAAATACTATAACACTAGAGACAATATCAGTAATTCAACCTTCACTGAAGAGGTACAAACAATCAAACAAAACCGAAGACACAAAAGAACTCAACAGTCTCAGACACATAGTACTGGGGGGGGGGGTTCAGTACGCAACTTAAGACGACCCTTACTGTAGCTTAACCTTTACCATTTGAGGACAGACCTCAACACCGAAGACAACACAATACGAATCGGAGTTCTCAGAACACTACCGTAGTTATACAGACTTCATCCAACAAGTTACAACACCTCACACGAAAGAGAGACACCACGATACGCTTAATCAACAGAACAATCGCAACCGAAACACCACAGAACAACTCGCTCAGACAAACAGTCTAATGATCAACTGAACCTCTATGTAACTCACGAACAGAAATAGGTATCAATAGACAACCAGACAGAACAAAAGTAGTATACTCAGAATTGCTCAACAGACACTACAGCAGCGTTTTGCTTAATCACCCAGACAGACAGTCTGGTGATCCCAACGAACGTCACTCTAGCATTTCTTTTTCATTGCTTTATATAAAGATTACAAAGTATCAGTGTAACAACCTTTCGTTCATGCGAACGAGATTCAGTTTTTTTTACAATCGCCAATCCGGCGGCCGACTAACATATGTATTGTTATAAAATGAGATATATGTATTGTAATATATATATATATATATATATATATATATATATATATATATTTATATATATATATATATATATATAAATATATATATATATATATATATATTTATATATATATATATATATATATATATATATATATATATATATATATATATATATATATATATATATATATATATATGCATGTGTGTATGTATGTGTAACTATATGTGTGTATGCATGTGTGTGTAGGTATGTGTATCTATGTATGCATATGTATGCATATGCATGTGCATTATGTATGCATCTGTGTGTATGTGTGTGTGTATATGTGTGTATGTCTCTCTACGTGTGTATGTATGTATGCATGTAATTATGTATGTATGCATATGCATATGCATTATGTGTGTATGTCTGTATGTCTGTGTGTGTGGGACTCTTTCTGTCCCACAGACCATAGGCTAGATTCCTCACACAATAGCCCTATGTGTTAGAGTTCGACGTTTGCTCAAGCACGCAAACAACACAAGGAACAAGAAGAAGCTTGGAGCACAACACACAATATTGAATGTATTACCACTATAATGTACAAATATAACTAACCCGTTAGAACTATAGGCGTATATACAAGCCGAGGGAAAACACCTCCTAAAGAAGGGAAAAAGTGCCTCCATGGTCCTAGTGTGTTCACACACATCACTACCTAAATATATCAATAACCCCCCCCCCCCCACTAGGAGTGATGTGGTGAAGAAGGAGTTGGCAATCATGTATAAAGAAGTGCCAAGCTATGTGGAATCAATCCACAAAGGGAAGTAAGCCCAAAGCTTTGAATAAAGCTTCAAATTTCACCTGAGGAAGAGCCTTTATGAAAAGGTCTGTAATGTTCTCCTGCATGGGCATGTATGCCAAAATGATCTCTCCTATAGAGAACCTCTCCCTGACATAATGATAATGCAGCTCAATGTGCTTAGTGCAAGCATGGAACAGAGGGTTGCTCATAACTCCCAATGTGCTCTGACTATAAGTGCAGATGGTGGTGGCATAGCATGGAATGCATCTCCAGCATCATGAAGACTCAATCCTAAACCCATCTCCATAGGAGTGGCAATACTTTTATAGTCTTCAAGGCCAAAAGACTGTAATAATGTGTCAAAATATTTCCTTGACACAAATCCATTCCACCATCAATGTGCATAAACTGAATGCCCAAATAATGATGCAAATACCCCAAATTAGACATCTCAAATGAGGCATGCAAATTAGCTTTAAATCAGCAATATGCTTCTCATGAGGACTAGTGAGCAGCATGTCATCAACATACACCACAATGATTAGAAGTACATCATTAGCATGCTTAACATAAAAGGTTCTTTCAGTTGGATTATTCTCAAAACCATTTGCAATCAAATAGGCATGTATCTTTTCATACCAAGCATGTGGTGCTTGTTTCAAACCATATAAAGCCTTTCTTAACTTGAACACCTGGTTTTCATGCTCTTTCTGCACAAAGCCACGGGGCTGGAAAACATACGCATTAGGGTGAAAAACGGCCCAAAAAAGGGCCGTGTAAGGATTTCAATTAGTTGTGCTTAATCGGGATTAAAGTTGTCAAATCCTTTAAGAAATTCCGTGTAAGTTCATTTAAAACGTATCTTATGCAAATTTTGAAGAGAGAGAAACTCGTATCATATAATCATGAAAAGTTTGTGTGATATCTTACACCTGGAAGTTTGTACTCACCGGGCGCTGATCAAAAGTCAAATTTTCCTCTTGTTCACGGACCTATATAATGTGTGCTGATGATGTTTTGCGCTTTTTTTCTCTACTTTTCATAGCAAGCCTGTTTCTCCCTTTCATGTCATTTTAGACACTTGCCGGTCATTTTTCATAGCAGACCATGAAGAACTTTAACCCAAATACTCTCGCTGAGCTTTCAAACAATCGAAATCATTGTGAAAAGTTCCATATCAACATTGCAGTTAGTCAGGACTATGCGACAACAAGAAAAGTATTTCGAAGGGCTCTTCATCCTCCTGAAGTGGATGGATTGCGAAAGGAAGGAAAGAAACATATCGACATATGGACAGATGGATCTGTCTATCCAATTGATCCACAAACTGGAAGGTACCCCCCTTTTCATAATCTTCATGATCTGATTAGATTTGTGGGAGATGGTGAGGATGGTTTACGAGCCTATTGTTCAAGGCTCTGGGATATTTCAAGGAATTATGTACAATACATAAACTGTTTACAAAACACACTACACCAGAAGAATTTACATATGAGGGAGCTAGAAAACAAATTATCCACTTTATCTTCTCAGTTAGAGTCTTTTAAAAAAATGAAAGAAACTCCTATAGGTTTGAGAATGCGGTCAAAACGAGTAAAACCTTTTTTAGATTTGAGTGAAAAATCTGGCCAGAAAAAGAAAAGAATGAAAATTGTTAGAGATCATGTGACAAATGTGCTAGGTTTCAATATGTCGAGTAGTTTTGAGCGCATACATTTTTGTAATGAAATTTTGAGTCAAAATGATGTTTTGAGACTATTGAAACTAAATGAAAATACATGCTTGAAACGCTTTGTTTTTCAAAAACTCATGACAGAAATGAATCTTTTACTAGAACCATCTCAAATTCTGAATATTTGTGATAGTGTCGGAGTGAGTAGGAAAGGTTATAGAGAAATTTCAAAAGTTTGGTGTGAATTTTTAAAATTTAACAAAGTTAGAAGTTTTGGATTGCCTAGACCCCATCATGTAGGAAAGTTTCGGCTCTGTTTGAATAAGAAAATCACATCAGTATTTGGTGAATATAAACATATTCACAGTAACATGCCTTACGAAGTAAGAAAACAAAAGTTACATTTCACTTACAATGCATTTAACAACATATGGATAGATGTTATAAAACTTCAAACATACATGGTTCAGTTCTATAATATAAAAGAGCATGAATGTTCTGGTCTATTGAAATTTGTAATCAAACTTGATGAAGCTGAGCTTAAAAAACATCAAAAGATGGAGAGAATAAGCATTGCACTGATGAACAAAGCTTTGGACTATAGCCTTGGGAAATTGGATACTCCATCTCTCAAAGTACAATCAGAAATGGACTTGTGGTGGTTTGGCTGTGCTCAAGTTCCATCTGAGAGCCATAAAACATTTAAATGGTTATTCTCACAGACAAACATTCCAAATGTTATCCAAGGGCATCATGCAAGAGGATTGTTGAATGTCAAAGACTACGGGAACTTTCAAGTTGAGTGGCATTTGAGTGGAGACCTAAAGACACTCAAATGCATGTTTGGTATAAGTGGGGGAGCAAATTCTAAGTACCCTTGCTTGTACTGCATGCAAAGCCTAGGCACAAATGGATGGATTGCTAGAGCTGAGGGTGAAGAGGCTCCTTCTAGACAAAATGTTATTCTTTGTAACTACTTATCTTCTTCAATGATTTGGGATCCCATACTTCCAATAGCATTGAAAAATGTACACATATGTACACTACATGCAGAGTTAAGAATTATTGACAAGTTGGTCCGTCTTCACTTGGATTATGCATATTCTATCAAGCCTACAACTCTTGCAGATGAATGCATAAAAAAATGTGAATGTCTTCTTTCAGAAATGGGATTTCATGGTGGTGATGTTCATCTAAGAAAAGATCCAAAGCTTTCACAAAATACAGGTGATGTTTTATAGGATGTCTCAATGGGAGGTGCAAAAGCAAGGAGATTCTTCAGCAACCATGATGGCAAACAACTTAATGCCATGTGGAATTCATGGAAAACATTTTGTGAGGTCACGACTAATGTAAAAAGCATACCAGAAATAGCAAAAAAGAGAATGGAGGTGTGGGTCAATCTAGATAATCTTTTAAAGATCATGAGGCAGTAGGTAGCATCAAAACGTTATGTGACAGATTTCAGAAAGGCGACCACAGAGATTATAGAAACCATCATAGAGGCATGGGGTGCCAAAGACATAACATACTACTTGGTGAGCTCCAAAGATATTTTATTCAAGTTATTTATTTTTAATTGAAATAAAGATCTAATGAGATTCTTCTGCTTTCCAGCATATTCTTCTTGTGCATGGTGCATTCTTTGCAGAAAAAGAACCACTTGCCATGTGGAACACCCAAGGCATGGAAAAATCTCATTATCAAGCAAGGACAAGCTTCTTTAGGTGTACAAGGAAAGGAGGAGGAGTAACAAAGAGCAATGCCTTCAGAGAGTGTTTTGATTGGTTCTTTAGAAGACAATTACAAAGGAGCTCATGCCAAATATAATCAGAAGGATATGGCTATCTCCAGACAAAATCATCATGTATCAGTATCACAAACTGAAAAAAACCACATTTCAAACAGAGCTTTAATATTTGCAATGTCTTTTATTTCTTTGAGAAATAAAATATGTCATGTATGTACATTTCATGATGTATTATGCTTTGAAAAGAAATATGTCTACTACCATCAGATGACTTTGACTAGAGAATCAATAACAATTAATATTAGGCCATGGATCAATTACACCAAAAAAATTTGCAATATCTTATATCACATTGGGAAATTTCTATATATGTACATTTGTTGAGATATAGAATTTGAAAAAATCAAGTCATTCCTTGAGCCTTTTTAAAGAGCTTGGCTCTAGCAAATCACCTCTATATCTAAGGAACTCTTTTCTCCTGTATCCAGCAATGCTTTTTAAATCTGACACCCCTGCAGCCATTGCATAGCTTGAATTACAAAGAAAGTGCCCTGCCCTTGAAGCATTGAGTCCTGGGGCATATCCAAAAATTCTGAATGCAAATGCTCTTTCAAGCAATAAAACTCTGAAAGCATTAAAGGGTATTGGAGTAAAACCCATGTATTTTGATAGAGTCCTCAAGCAAAATGCAAAGTCTGGCTCCTCACTATAGTGCTTGTGAATAACACAAAAAGTGTTTGGGTTCAAGTTTGAAAGATAGTGGATAATAGAATGAGTATCCACCTTTGCTTTTCCTTTCTCTTCTATGGCTTTTCTTGTTCCCTTGCCCTACCAAGGTAATTGTCTTCATCCAATAAAGTTAATTGTGGTAAAAATGAAAAACAAGGTTAGATGAAGTGCAAGCACACTTTAGGAAACATGTGAAGTAACTTGAAACTATTAGAAAGAAAAGCAAGAGACACGATTGATGCAAGCGATAAGGGTCTTCAGAGAAATTTAGACAGTCGTTATCCCTTGCATCGGTCGTCATCAATATCTATTTGCAAACTGCCTAGAAACATCTAATGTTTGATAAATGAGGGGAATTCCCACAAGCAAGATATGTATTATCATTGCTGCATGCAACTCCTAGACACGACCGATACAAGCGATAAGGCCCAATGGAAAATATCCGATGGGCCTAATCGCTTGCATCGGTCGTGATCGATTTCTGACACTTCTAATGGAGAACTTGGAGAAATCTGATACAAGAAAGAGATTTTGCATTGGTCCCATCTCATATCCTTAACCTCAAGTTCTTGAGAATATAGTTAATTGTATACCTTGACGTCATCTTCCTCAAGTCCAAACACGACCGATGCATGGGTCATTTTCTCACTAAAAAATTGAGATCTCGGACAAAAACTTTAATTCATACGAATATATCAAACAACATACCTTGGCCTCATCTTCCTCCTCAATGAGCTCTTTTGAGTCAATACAAATTGTTCCGTTGTCCTAAGCGACATCCAAGAATGAATAGCCGTGCCCAAACGAGTATATTCCAAGTTGCTTCAGATGCTCATCAAACTCTTCATCGGCAAGTTTTGGCTTCTCTGAGATAGCTTTCTCAAAGCATTTTGAAAGAGCTTGTGATGAATCTTTGAATTCTTCATTAGACAAATCCAAATCAAGACGCAAAAATTCCTCTCTTCTTTCTCCTTTCTTATTGATGAATCTCCTTGCAACTTCTTCTGCCTCAACTATAGCTGCAAGGGAGTAGTCCTCCCTTAGATTGAAAAGTTCCTAAATGTAAAATAGAGGTATGAAGTCTTTCTCAGAGATAAAGTAAAAAGGTAGATTTGGGAGAAGTAGGGACTTCTCTGACACTTGAACTTCTTCAGTTGGCTCCCTTATTGCAGTCTCTGCTTTAAAAGTGGCCACATCAAAATCTTTGACCTGCTCTTCTTCTGCTTGGAGATTGATCTCCTCAACAATCTCCATGACACCTTTCATAGTTTTTGAGCTACCCTCAAGTGTCAGCTTTAAGCAAGGCTCATCTTCATCATGAACATTTTCCTCCCTTTCAACTGAGATATGATCAAGCCATATCAAGAAAGCAATGTTTAAAGGGAGCAAGCAGTAGTCCTTTTCATGCTCTGGGCATAAATCAAGCTTCCCTGGCAAAGGGGATATCCTTTTGCATTTTCTTGTGATTTTAGCCCTATCTATTGGATCCTTCCCAAAGATGTGAGGATGGACATAGGTTTTCTGAGAAATAGAAAGGATCCTTCCATTGATCAACCCCAAGAAAATCTCCCACTCATCCTTAAGAAAACTTTTCGAGTTCTCTAAGAGTTTTTCAAAATCAATTTTGGGGTTGAATATCGTCATTGCATCAGGAAAATAATCTACACTTAAACCCTCTTCAACCATGAAATCAAGAAGTTTCTCTGATGGAGAGACACTAAGGATCTCATTCATTCCCTCCATCTTAGTTGCAGCTTCTCCTATATGCCTATTAGGAGAACACAACCGATGCAAGCGACTAGAGCGAGTCAACGTAGGTCAAACGGTGAAAATCGCTTGTATCGGTCGTGTCGGGGACGAAAGAAAAATACGCATGTAAGTGAGACAAATTCTCTGAAGGTTGAAAGTTTGAGATTGTGAAGGAAGTAGCTATTTATAGGCGAGGAGGGAAGAAACGGTCGAATGATGTGGACCAATCATAGAGTGCCACGTGGCAAAGTGTATGTTGCTCGATGTAATGGATAGATGATGTGGACCAATCAAATCATGCCATGTGGCAAAAGACGTTGGAATTCACAACGGCTATATGATGTGGACCAATCGGGGCATGCCATGTGGCACAACGGTCAACTCAGTTCTGGGACCTATTGAACCTTCCCTATTCATTTGCTTCATTTTTTTTTGTCAACACTTGCCAAGCGTCGAGGTTCCATTGCCACCAAGTTTTTTGGCTACTTCACAATTTCTATAGAGAGCGCTCTCTCCGTAAGGTAATGTGGACACGACCGACGCAAGCAATTAGGGACATCCGAGATTTTTGGATAACCCTAATCGCTTGGATCGATCATGTTTTTTAAATAGCATCGAGTCCTTGATCATACCTTGCAAATTTTGGTTTCCTTTGTGTTGCTTGAGTATAACGCATTGTTACCTTTATTTTAACTTCTATTTATTGAAATATGATGATGAATTCAGAGACGACCGATGTAAGCAATGAGGGACATCCGGGCATTTATGGATGAGTCTTATTGGTTGGATCGGTCGTGTCTCTAGTGAGACAAATTCTCTGAAGGTTGAAAGTTTGAGTTTGTGAAGGAAGTAGCTATCTATAGGCGAGGAGGGAAGAAACGATCGACTGACGTGGACCAATCACAAAGTGCCATGTGGCAAAGTGTACGTTGCCCGATGCAACGGATAGATGACATGGACCAATCAAATCATGCCACATGGCAAAAGATGTTGGAATTCACAACGGCTATATGACGTGGACCAATCGGGGCATGCCAGGTGGCAGTACGGTCAACTCGGTTCTGGGACCTATTTAAGCTTCCCTATTCATTTCCTTCATTTTTTTCTATCAACACTTGCCAAGCGTCGAGGTTCCATCGCCACCACATTCTTAGGCTACTTCACAATTTCTATAGAGAGCGCTCTCTATGTAAGGTAATGTGGACACGACCGATGCAAGCGATTAGGGACATCTGAGATTTTCGGATAACCCTAATCGCTTGGATCGGTCATGTTTTTTTAATAGCATCGAGTCCTTGATCATAGCTTGCAAATTTTGGTTTCCTTTGTGATGCTTGAGTATAATGCATTGTTACCTTTATTTTAACTTCTATTTATTGAAATATGATGATGAATTCAGGGACGACCGATGCAAGGGATCAGGGACATCCGGGCATTTACGGATGACTCTTATCGCTTGGATCGGTCGTGTCTCTTACAGTGGAACGAGTCATTGATTATAGTTTTCCAATTATCTTTTTCTTAGTGATAATTGAGTATTTTGCATTGTAAGATATATTTTATTGATATTTGATGATAAATTTAAAGATGACCGATGCAAGCAATCAGGGACATCCGGGCATTTCCGGATGACTCCTATCGCTTGCATCGGTCGTGCCTCTGATAGTGGAAAGATTCATTGATCATAGCTTTTTGAGAGTAAGTTTTGACAGTGGAAAGAGTCATTGATCATAGCTTTTTGAGAGTAAGCTTCCACTTTTCCTAATTCCTTGATTTTGTGCAGAGTATGGCTAGAACCAAAAAGACAGCAAGGAATTTGTACCCTGAGGGTCAGGACCAAAATGCCCAGAGGGAGAATGTCCAGGAGCAAAATTCCCAGAAGGTTCAAGCCAATGTGCCAGACAAGCCTTCAAAAAAAAGGGTCAAGCACCATGTAAAGTCCTTGAGGGAAATTAGAAGAGCTCAAAAGTCTGTGGGATTGTTGATCCCAAGACTTCCATTTATGAGAGTTGTCAAGCAGATCTCTGCCAACCTCTCTTCTTTGATGAAGACCTCATCCTTTTTCAATGTGAGGTGGCAAACTCAAGCACTGCTATGCCTGCAAGAAGCTGTAGAGGACTTTGCTATTGATTTTATGAATGATGCCTACTTATGTGCTGCTCATTCTCATAGGGTAACACTAATGGCGAAGGATTATGTTATTGTTTCAAGAATAAGATATAAATTTGATAAAGCTATGGTTCCTATTAATCACCACAATAAAAAATTCTTCGATATTTTAAAAATACCTCTAGCTCGAGCACCCAAAAGAACAGTTGTCATTGAAGAGATCAACGCTCAAGTCACTCATGATCATGAAACTAGAACTGTAGCAAATAGTGAGGAGGAGAGGAAAAAGCAGGGATTATTTACAGAGGAAAGTGTCATCTTAACCCAGATTCAAAAGTTACAGAAAGCAAATAAAGAGCTCCTCAAGAAAGGAGATGGGCAGGTAATAGTTAACCTTGCAATGCCATGGAAAAATGAATTGTTTCTTGACATTAGACCTGAAGACAAAAAAATGTTGAGGGAGCTTCATGTTGAAATATCAGATAGTGTGGTCAACATTTCACTCAGGTATATCTTGAGGCCTTAAAATGCTTTTATTTTGCATAATTTCCTAGTTCCTTAACTCCATTTTTATTTCTTGATTTGTAGGGTTCTTCTTCAACAATGTGAGGAAGTGGTTCAAAGAAAAGTATTTATTTTAGATTCTCTGGTGACATACTGTTTTTTGTATAAACATGGAGATGCCAAGTCCTTTCTATAGGATTTTACAAAAGAGGTAGAATGTGTTATTTACCCATATATTGAAAAGTATGTATTCATCTTCATTTTGGAAACATATTTGTTTCATTTAAGAAAGTATATTTACATGCAACTCATTGATAGGGGCCATTGGAGTTTGATTATTGTGGACTTCAATGCATATCAAGCTCTTTTCCTCAATTCTCTTCCATCACAGCATGGGAATTGCAAAGTGTAAGTTACTATACATTTTGTTGTTCTCTATTTTAAAGCCATGCCATCCATTCTGATTTTCACTTTAGAATGCAGTGCTGCAAAGCTTCTCAAGATGCATATTGATCAGAATTTTCCTAGAATTGCTAAAATGAATGAACAAAAGCAATTTGGATACAGCCAAATTCATGTGGCATTGCAGAGAGACTCAACATCATGTGGCTGGAGAGTGATTGCAAATGCTGTAAGATTATTGGAAAGAAGGTTCTACAGTCCTGAATTGAATTTATCAGACTACCCAGATGCATGGATCATCTTGATCAGAGAGAGAGCAATAAATAGTATCATGAAACATGCAAGCTGCCCACATGATCGAGACTCACCTCCACCTCCTCCACCTAATAAAAAACAGTCTGAAGATAAAAAGAAAGGGCTTCCTCTTCACTCACCACTAAAGCATGGGAACAACAAAAAGAGTCAAGCTGAAAGCTCCAAAAAGGGACAGAAGCAATAGAGAAAGCAGGGCTCCAAAAAGGATAGAAAGGGTTAAATCATTTTTGAGTCTTAGATTGAAATCAATTGTAAAACCAACCAAGGTTGGAAGATTTATTTATGTACAAATTGTATGTACTTATGCCAGTCTTCATCTGGAAGATGTTCACTGTAACCATATTTATTTGCCTTTACAATATTTATATGTTTGAGAAATATACAGTTGTATTGAACCTCTTGAGAGTTAAACAAAAGTTCATTGCATGGTCCAATTAAATTTATTAATGTCACAAATATGAATGCATTGTGGGTTTCTTACTTCATTCCTATTGGAAATTTTAAATTGGAGAAGATATAGAAGGACATAAAGAAATAAGAGGACACGACCGATACAAGCGATATGGAGAATCGGAGAATCTTGGATTGCCCCTATCGCTTGCATCGGTCGTATTATCCATTTCATTGCTGTTGCTAATTGTTTTTATACTCATGAGTCAAATCTTTACGCAAGGTCACTTCTTGAAGTCTCTCGTGGTAGTTTGCTAACACGACCGATCTAAGCGATAAGGGCCATCCGACAATTTCAGATTGCACTAGTCACTTGCATCCGTCGTCTTCACTTATCTCGTCTCCTCTATTTTATGCCTTAAGACATGCTCTTCTAATATTGAAATACCAAACCTTGGATTGGAATTTGCACCAGGTTCTCCACACTCTCTTATATTACTTGTTATGTGTACCATGATAATTTCTCTTGCATTACTTGAGGACAGAAAAGTTGGATAGAATCAAATTATTTAACTAAGACTAATGTGCACCTTTGATAGACTATAATTATTAAATTGAAATTAGATATTGAATTCTAGATCTCTTCTTCATCTAGAATTAACTTATGCAAGTTCTTGTATAATTATTTCTTAGTTGGAACCTCATCAGAATGTTAAGATTAAACAAATAAATGCCAATATGAGTTTAGATGAAGGGGGATAATTGAAGTCGTCAATTCACTCCTGCAAAAAAAAATCAAAGGAAATATGAAATTAAGGACCTAAAAAATATCTAAGACATTTAAAATTAATAATTTAACACACATTGTTTGTAACCATCCTGCAAAGAAAATTCAATGGAAGTATCAATAGAAGCTTCTATTAGATGAAGATACATTATGTAAGAATGTCAGGGTTAACTTGTTACAATCTTAAAGGTTGGAACTTAATCACCCTTGGTGGCAGGAAACTTATGCAAGATAATGATTTCTCTGATCCAATGTTAACTATTGCATCATCAATTGAGAATCTACACTGAGATGATACCTCATCAAGGTATTCTAGAAGCTCCCTTACATTTCTGAGATTCCAATTTGTAGTGAAAATTATTTTCCTTGATTGAAAATCTGGATGAATCAATACTTCTAACTCAAATTCTGGACAGCTCTCCTCTGAGTCCAAGGCTATCCAAAGTCCAAGCTTTTTTTTCCACCTTCTATAGTCATATCCTAGAACCAGATATTGTCCACATATCTGATATGAGATTGAAAGAGAATTGGGACTAACTTTACATAAAATAATGTCACCTAGCTTTTGAACTTCTTTGCTATCCCATTCCCTACCTAAAACATCATCAATCTCTGAAATAGAGACTCTCCTATTCAACCACATTGTTTTTGTTTTCTGTAATAACATGTTTTTAAAGCATGTTACAAAGACATGAATAGGCAAAAACCAATGAATCTTTATCCTTCTCGAAATTTGGCCTGCTGACATTGCCTTTTGGATGTCCAATTTAATTTTGTAGAGAAAACTTGAAACTGTTGAATGATCAGGAGCATCCCAATCTAATGAAGAGATGCAAGAACCAGGTACATGTACAAGAATTCCATAAGAACTCCTCCCTGACGGCACTTGATAATGTGCATAATGGACAAATAATTCTATGCTATTGAAAATTGAACAGATTTCTCTACATACATGAGTTCTGCATATTCCTTATGAAGAACTCTGAATGTTCCTGTTAAACATTCAACAGGTTGCCATTCCACAATATTGGAAGGAAAGATATCTGCAGTACAAAAACATATGTTTTATTATAAAAAATCAACTAGAATGATAGAAGAGCATTGTCAAACTTCACTTACAGTACGAAGGGAATTGTAGGTGATTTTCTAGAACAAGATCCTTAGCGGTGTACACATGTTGTACTCGTGCAAACCAACCGCATCTCTTCAATTTGAAACTGAGAATACGTCCCTTCCAATGGTTTCTTGTGTTGTCTCTTTTGGCACGCTTGACTTTATGGGCACCTCTACAACTAGAAATCATAGTTACCCAGTCATTTACTTTCACGGAAAGAGGTTTCCACAAAGAATCCTCTCTTCTGTTGTAAACCTCACATGAAGTTACACGATTGGAAGGACGACGAGAAGAAGAAGCCATTTGAACTTAGGAGAAGAAGAATGTTCAAAGCAAGAAACCGACGTTCACAAATTTTGGCAGTATTTATAGAGAAAAAGGCTTTGTACACGTGGAAACTTTTGATTTGATGTAAACCCTGTTGTTGAATGATCATGACATTTTGTGAACCCAAAAATATTTCGTATCTTCAAAAATCAATTCCTTCTTGGAAATTCGAGAATATGCTTTGTGTAGTGTGCAAAAGTATCTTTTTTTGCATCAAACCGAAAAATTGTACACTGAATACGAGAGTCTTCATCACTTTAGTGGCACTTTGAGAGAAAATTGTATTAAAAAAAGAAATTCTCCATACCGTTAAAAGAGACAACAATGTTATATCCTTGTACACGTGGAAAGACGCTATTTGTCAATTTCCTTAATCTCTCATTAGCAAACAGCCCCTTTTCGGCCGTTTTTTGCCCTAATGTTTCCTCATGCAAGTCACCATTCAAAAGTTCATTTGTAATGTCCAACTGATATACATTCCAACCATGATGAGCTGCAAGTGTACAAATGCTACGAAGATTAGTCATTCGGCAAGTAGGTGCAAAGGTCTCATCAAAATCAATGCCCCTTTCTTATGCATAACCCCTTACAACAAGCGTAGTCTTATACCTATTAATTATTCCATCAGGCTTACGGTTTAGCTTGTAACCCACTTAGTGCCAATGGCGTTCTTGCCCATAGGAGAGTCACATAAATACCAAGTACCATTCTTCATCATAGCATCATACTGAGATTTGTTGGAGCAAGTCTATGACAAGCCTAAGTATTGTCTTGAGTCCCACAAAGTCATAGAAAAAGCCTTAAAATGAAGACTATGTAAAGTTCACTTGTGAACTACCTCTTGTAACTTTTGAAGAGTTTACTTAATGTAAAAGTAAGAGAATCTTAAGTGGTTGAGTCCACTTGATCAAGAATGGAAAGAGGAGCCACGAATTCGTGATTTGTGGTAGGTAGAGAATCAAATCAATCATTGATTGATTGGAGAGTGATTGAGGGAAGTTAGCCTCCCAAACTCAACTGTAAATAGATGGCAGTTTTAATCGTGGTTAGAGAGACCTATGTGAAGACCTCCAAGAGCTGAGCTTTATTCCATATCAAGGTGTGATTACAAGGCACACATATGTATCAGTAAGTCATTGTATTGTACAAGCAATATACTTTCATTTTCATGATTATTTGAGTTCATCTTTCCATGTTCTTGTGAAGTGTACTACTCACTGCCATTACTCTCAGTTTTTCTCAGTCAGCTTGCAGAGATGTTTTCTCTGAGCTTGGTGCATCATTTTCAGTGATTTAACTTAGTAAAGTTATCTCTATAAGTATACTATATGCTCACAAATTTCCATGTCATTTGGATGTTTCAATCGTCAGTTATGTTCAGTTGAAGTCAACAGTGTCTGTGCATTTTCACTTCTCTATCAGGTACACGACTTTTTCACTCATCTTGTCAGAGGTGCTTCTCAGTGCTTACTTACCCAAATTCAGTGATTTAAAGCTTGTTGGATTCAACTTACTGTCTAGTAGAATCATACAAAGTTTCATAATCATTGAATTCCTAAATTTTTAGTTATGTTGATTTTGTTGCTCACTGGTCTCAAATTGTAGCAGCCCGTGAAAATCGGGATGATGTCATCAGTTGTTAAAACTCATTCTCAGTGTGTGGTTCATTATTTTTGATGCGATTACTCTTGAAAGTTAGATCTTTAAGTTACCTAGACTTCCCGAAGAGGAATTAAGCTAATTGCTGCTGTGCTCAGAGAATTATGTAAAATACTGGACAGGTGTATGAACCAAGAATAGCAAGTTTTCACCTCTGAGCTAACTCCAACTTATCTGTTTTGATCTATCTTTTTGAGAGTGATCTTCCAAGATACATAGGGTGTCTAATACATCCATTGGCAAGCTAAAAGGGCCCACCATATTCTTCTTGAGTTCATTTGGCTGGTGTAGATCAAGGATTTTGCAACAACTCTTCATCTTCAAGCACATACCTATCCATCTCTTCACAATGGTATCAGAGCAAGGTTGGACAACATGGCAGATGGATTTCCTTCATCAATTGACAAATTAGACAAAGGTAACTACTCAGCTTGGTCATTAAGAATGGAAGCCTATCTCCAAGGTAGAAGTTTATATGGTTATGTGGCTGGAGATGAAGTTATGCCAAGTTTCGGGAACAAAAGTCAACCAACACAAGAAGAGCAAGAAAGATTAAGCACATGGTGCTCCAAGGATGCACTTGCAAGGTCTTATCTCCTCAACTCTATCTCAGATTTTTTGTTGCCTCACATTAGAAGTTGTAAGACATCTCAGGAAGTGTGGGATGCACTTGAAGCTTTTTTTTCTTCAAGTACCAAAGCTAGGAAGCATCAACTATGGATGGATTTCACAACTCTCAAGAAGGCTCCCAAACAAAATGTGACTGATTTTGTCACAAAGCTCAAGGACATAGCGGATCAGTTGGGAAGCATTGGAGAGGTAATAGATGAAGAGCAAATTGTAAGGCAGGTCATCAATGGCTTGAAGGCAGATGACAAGTGGGAAGCATTCACCACAGCTATGGATTTGTACATGGACATGCATGTACCTGATTTCAACACACTCATTGGACAACTACTTACTCAAGAGGCAAAGCTTATCAAAAATGGAGAAAGCTCTAAAGGTAATCAATCTTCAGCTTTGTACACGGATAAAAGCAAGTCTAAAGATAACAAAGGAAAGGCAAAGAAAGTGGATGATGAAGCAGGTACATATCAAGCTAACTATGCGGGTAGAGGAAGACATGGCAGAGGTAGAGGAAGAGGAGGTAGACAAGGCAGGGGGAGATCCCAAGACTCCAACTCATGTTGTATTTGTGGATTAACTAATCATACAACTGAAAATTGCTTTAGGAATTCCACGAATCAAAGAGGCAGAGGATACAATAGAGGAAGTTATGGTTACTCAAGAGGAAGGTTCAACAACTACCATGGCAACTACAACAACTACAATCATTCAAACTATCAAGGAGGCTACAAAGGAAGGAGAGACTACAATAACTACACAAAAGACTCAAACAAAGAGGATTCATTATTGATCATGAACATGGCTATGCCACAAGGTAAATCTGATGAGCATGTTTTCTACATAGATTCAGGTTGTTCAAATCATGTGGCAAGAAATGTGGCACTCCTATCAGATTTAGAAGATCCAAGGAATAAGCATGAGGTACAAACAAGAGATGATACAAAACATCCTGTGGAGAAAATAGGCATTGTCAAAGCACCTGATGGAAACATCAACCTACTCAGTAAGGTACTCTATGTCCCTACCATTACAAAGAATTTGATAAGTGTTGGGCAGATAGTAGAGAAAGGGTTGCAAGTCAGGTTCACAAAAGGAGGAGCATTTGTTGAAGATCCAAGTTAAGGATTCAGAAGAATTGCAAAAGGTGAAAAGACAGGTAGATTGTTCACATTTGAATTACAGGACACTGGAAACATTGCTCTCTTTAATTATGGTAGTCAGACACTCACAGAATTGGAAGTATGGCACAAAAGGTTAGCACATATTGGTGAAAGGTCATTAAAGCAAATCTGCAGGGACCAAAGTGTACTTGGACTTCCTAATTTGTCGAAACAACATATGATTTATAAGTGTAGTGCATGTCAATTTGGAAAGTCTCACAGGTTACCATTCATGAAGAAAGGTTATATGCATGGAGATCTCTTGGAGTTGGTTCATATAGATGTATGGGGACCTAGCAAGGAAGCTTCAATATCTGGATCAAGGTATTATGTTTCCTTTATTGATGATTGCAGCAGATGGACTATCCTATTCTTTATGAAACACAAAGATGAAGTTTTTTCATGTTTCAAAAGATATTTGGCTCTTGTGGAGAACCAAACAGGTAAATCACTAAAAAGGCTAAGGTCAGATGGAGGGGGAGAATACTTCTCCCATGAGTTTGATTCTTTTCTTCAAGAAAGAGGAATCAAAAGAGAGGTAACTACAAGGTACACTCCTGAGCAAAATGGAGTGGCAGAAAGGAGGAATAGGACAATTGTTGAAGCTGCAAGGTCTATGTTAAATGAAAAGCATTTACCTAATTACTTATGGGCTGAGGCTGTATCTACAGCCACTTACTTGATTAACAGGTTGCCTTCAAAATCCCTAGATGTGATGACTCCATATGAGGCTTGGAATGGAAGAAGGCCAAACTTAGATCATTGTAAAATTTTTGGATGTATTGCTTTTGCTCATGTTCCTTCATAGGTTAGAGGCAAGATGGATCCAAAGGCAGAAAGATGTCTATTTATTGGATATGACAACAATCAAAAGGGCTACAGGTCATCCAAGAAGCAACCCACAGTTGCTCTCTCTTCTACTGAAGCTCAATATAGAAGTCTTGCCGTAGCTAGAGAAGAAGCTATGTGGATGAAGACATTATTCAAAGATCTTGGATTGGAGTTTGGAACTCCAACTATTTTTGGTGACAATATGAGTTCTATTCATTTGGCTGCTAATCCTATTTTTCATACAAGGACTAAACATATTGAAGTTCATTATCACTATGTACGAGAAAAGGTTCTAAACAAAGAGATTCAAATATCATATGTGTCCACTCATCAACAATGTGCAGATATTCTAACCAAAGCATTGGATGGTACAAAGCTTTGCAAATTCAAGGCTATGATTGGTTTGCAGGTAATCTTGGAAGATTGAAGACCTCAAGCATACTTGGCTTGAGGGGGAGCTGTTGGAGCAAGTCTATGACAAGCCTAAGTATTGGCTTGAGTCCCACAAAGTCATAGAAAAAGCCTTAAATTGAAGACTATGTAAAGTTCACTTGTGAACTACCTCTTGTAACTTTTGAAGAGTTTACTTAATGTAAAAGTAAGAGAATCTTAAGTGGTTGAGTCCACTTGATCAAGAATGGAATGAGGAGCCACGAATTTGTGATTTGTGGTAGGTAGAGAATCAAATCAATCATTGATTGATTGGAGAGTGATTGAGGGAAGTTAGCCTCCCAAACTCAACTATAAATAGATGGCAGTTTTAGTCGTGGTTAGAGAGACCTATGTGAATACCTCCAAGAGTTGAGCTTTATGTCATATCAAGGTGTGATTACAAGGCACACATATGTATCAGTAAGTCATTGTATTGTACAAGCAATATACTTTCATTTTCATGATTATTTGAGTTCATCTTTCCATGTTCTTGTGAAGTGTACTACTCACTGCCATTACTCTCAGTTTTTCTCAGCTAGCTTGCAGAGATCTTTTCTCTGAGCTTGGTGCATAATTTTCAGTGATTTTAACTTGGTAAAGTTAGCTCTATAATTCTACTATATGCTCACAAATTTTCATGTCATTTGGATGTTTCAATCTTCAGTTATGTTCAGTTGAAGTCAACAGTGTCTGTGCATTTCACGTACCCGACTTTTTCACTCATCTTGTCAAAGGGGTTTCTCAGTGGTTACTTATCCAAATTCAGTGATGTAAAGCTTGTTGGATTCAAATTACTGTCTAGTATAGCCATAAAAAGTTTCATAATCATTAAATTCTTAAATTTTTAGTTATGTTGATTTTGCTGCTCACTGGTCTCAAACTGTAGCAGCCGGTGAAAATCGGGATGATGTCATCAGTTGTTAAAACTCATTATCGGTGTGTGGTTCATTATTTTTTATGAAATTACTCTTGAAAGTTAGATCTTTAAGTTACCTAGACTTTCCCAAGAGGAATTAAGCTAATTGGTGCTGTGCTCAGAGAATTATGTAAAACACTGGACAGATGTATGAACCAAGAATAGCAAGTTTTCACCTCTGAGCTAACTCCAACTTATCTGTTTTGACCTATCTTTTTGAGAGTGATCTTCCAAGGTACATAGGGTGTCTAATACATCCACTGGCAAGCTAAAAGGGCCCACCATATGCTTCTGGAGTTCATTTGGCTGGTGTAGATCAAGGATTTTGCAACACCTCTTCATCTTCAAGCACATACCTATCCATCTCTTCACAGTGGTATCAGAGCAAGGTTGGACAACATGGCAGATGGATTTCCTTCATCAATTGACAAATTAGACAGAGGTAACTACTCAGCTTGGTCATTAAGAATGGAAGCCTATCTCCAAGGTAGAAGTTTATATGGTTATGTGGCTGAAGATGAAGTTATGCCAAGTTTCAGGATCAAAAGTCAACCAACACAAGAAGAGCAAGAAATATTGAGCACATGGTGCTCCAAGGATGCACTTGCAAGGTCTTATCTCCTCAACTCTATCTCAGATTTTTTGTTGCCTCACATTAGAAGTTGTAAGACATCTCAGGAAGTGTGGATGCACTTGAAGCTTTCTTTTCTTCAAGTACCAAAGCTAGGAAGCATCAACTATGGCTGGATTTCACAACTCTAAAGAAGGCTCCCAAACAAAATGTGACTGATTTTGTCACAAAGCTCAAGGACATAGCGGATCAGTTGGGAAGCATTGGAGAGGTAATCGATGAAGAGAAAATTTTAAGGCAGGTCATCAATGGCTTGAAGGCAGATGACAAGTGGGAAGCATTCACCACAGCTATGGATTTGTACATGGACATGCATGTACCTGATTTCAACACACTCATTGGACAACTACTTACTCAAGAGGGAAAGCTATTATCAAAAATAAAGAAAGCTCTAAAGGTAATCAATCTTCAGCTTTGTACACGGATAAAAGCAAGTCTAAAGATAACAAAGGAAAGGCAAAGAAAGTGGATGATGAAGCAGGTACATATCAAGCTAACTATGCAGGTAGAGGAAGACATGGCAGAGGTAGAGGAAGAGGAGGTAGACAAGGCAGGGGGAGATCCCAAGACTCCAACTCATGTTGTATTTGTGGATTAACTAATCATACAACTGAAAATTGCTTTAGGAATTCCAGGAATCAAAGAGGCAGAGGATACAATAGAGGAAGTTATGGCTACTCAAGAGGAAGGTTCAACAACTACCATGGCAACTACAACAACTACAATCATTCAAACTATCAAGGAGGCTACAAAGGAAGGAGAGACTACAATAACTACACAGAAGACTCAAACAAAGAGGATTCATTATTGATCATGAACATGGCTATGCCACAAGGTAAATCTGATGAGCATGTTTTCTACATAGATTCAGGTTGTTCAAATCATGTGGCAGGAAATGTGGCACTCCTATCAGATTTAGAAGATCCAAGGAATAAGCATGAGGTACAAACAGGAGATGATACAAAACATCCTGTGGAGAAAATAGGCAATGTCAAAGCACCTGATGGAAACATCAACCTACTCAGTAAGGTACTCTATGTCCCTACCATTACAAAGAATTTGATAAGTGTTGGGCAGATAGTAGAGAAAGGGTTGCAAGTCAGGTTCACAAAAGCAGGAGCATTTGTTGAAGATCCAAGTCAAGGATTCAGAAGAATTGCAAAAGGTGAAAAGATAGGTAGATTGTTCACATTTGAATTACAGGACACTAGAAACATTTCTCTCTTTAATTATGGTAGTCAGACACTCACAGAATTGGAAGTATGGCACAAAAGGTTAGCACATATTGGTGAAAGGTCATTAAAGCAAATCTGCAGGGACCAAAGTGTACTTGGACTTCCTAATTTGTCAAAACAACATATGATTTATAAGTGTAGTGCATGTCAATTTGGAAAGTCTCACAGGTTACCATTCATGAAGAAAGGTTAGATGCATGGAGATCTCTTGGAGTTGGTTCATACAGATGTATGGGGACCTAGCAAGGAAGCTTCAATATCTAGATCAATGTATTATGTTTCCTTTATTGATGATTGCAGCAGATGGACTATCCTATTCTTTATGAAACACAAAGATGAAGTTTTTTCATGTTTCAAAAGATATTTGGCTCTTGTGGAGAACCAAACAGGTAAATCACTAAAAAGGCTAAGGTCAGATGGAGGGGGAGAATACTTCTCCCATGAGATTGATTCTTTTCTTCAAGAAAGAGGAATCAAAAGAGAGGTAACTACAAGGTACACTCCTGAGCAAAATGGAGTGGCAGAAAGGAGGAATAGGACAATTGTTGAAGCTGCAAGGTCTATGTTAAATGAAAAGCATTTACCTAATTACTTATGGGCTGAGGCTGTATCTACAGCCACTTACTTGATTAACAGGTTGCCTTCAAAATCCCTTGATGGGATGACTCCATATGAGGCTTGGAATGGAAGAAGGCCAAGCTTAGATCATTGTAAAATTTTTGGATGTATTGCTTTTGCTCATGTTCCTTCACAGGTTAGAGGCAAGATGGATCCAAAGGCAGAAAGGTGTGTATTTATTGGATATGACAACAATCAAAAGGGATACAGGTTATACAACCCTACCAACAAAGGATTCTTGGTAATCAGAGATGTAGTTTTTTATGAGAACAATTCATGGTATGAAGATTCATGCAAGAAGGTCAATTTACCATATAATCTTGAAGAAGATTTTCCAAATCTTGGTAGAGAACAACCGAAGATTGAAGAACAAGACACCTCAGAGGATGATGAAGAATGTCAGATGGAAAAGATCAAAGCATGGAAGTCTAAAGGTAAAGCAAAATTGCAGGAACTTGGACATGAGGCAGAATCATCACATCATGGCCTAAGAAGATCTATGAGGGAAAAGAAAAAACCAGAAAGGTATGGGTTTGACACCTCATTAGTAACTAAACACTCTATCTACATAGCACAGGATATAAACCATGAGGAGCCATCATCATTTGAAGAGGCCAAAGCAAAATCAGAATGGAAGCATGCAATGAAGGAAGAGATTGAAGCACTTGAGGAAAACAACACTTGGGATTTGATGCCCAAGACTTCATCCATGAAGGTAATAGGCTCAAGATGGGTCTATAAACTCAAGAAGAATTCTGATGGTTCAATTAACAGGTATAAGGCAAGGCTTGTAGCAAAAGGCTTTGCACAAACTCAGGGAATTGATTATGAGGAGACCTTCTCTCCTGTGGCAAAGATGCCTACTATTAGGGTTTTGCTTAGTATTGCCTCTTCCAAGAATTGGAAGATACTTCAACTAGATGTAAAGAATGCATTCTTGAATGGTTGGATAACAGAAGAGGTATATATGGCACAACCACCTGGTTTTGAGAATCAAGTTTATCCTGATTATGTGTGTAAACTTAACAAAGCATTGTATGGTCTCAAGCAAGCTCCAAGAGCTTGGAATTTTAGGCTTGTTTCATTCTTGCAGGACAAAGGCTTTCAACCAAGCAAGGCAGATCCTTCACTCTTTATTAAAAAGAGTAATTCTGAGGTCATCTACCTATGTGTATATGTAGATGATATTATATTGACAGGAAATGATGCAGATGGTATGAAGAAGATCAAAGATCAGATGAGTGATTTGGGTTCACTTACCTACTTCCTAGGTTTGGAAGTTGTCTACAAAGATCATGGTTTGTTTCTCACTCAAAGAAAGTACATTAAGGACATGTTGGCAAAATTCAAGATGCAAGATTGTAAGATTGCAGGTACTCCAATGGAGGTCAATCACAAATTGAGCTCACATGAAGGTGAACTCATAGAGGACATCACATCATATCAAAGTCTAGTGGGTAGTCTCAACTATGCCACATTGACAAGAGTAGATATATGTTACAGTGTGAGTGTGCTAAGTCAATTTATGCACACACCAAGGAAACCACATATGGATGCTGCCAAAAGGATTCTCAAGTATCTCAAAGGAACCGTAAATGAAGGACTTTATTATCCTTATGTATCTTATTTAGGTTTGAAGCTATTTTCTGATGCAAATTGGGCTGGCTCCAAGGAAGATAGAAGGAGCACTTCAGGTTATCTTACCTTTGCAGGTTCAAAGCTTATTTCATGGTCATCCAAGAAGCAACCCACAGTTGCTCTCTCTTCTACTGAAGCTGAATATAGAAGTCTTGCCATAGCTACACAAGAAGCTATGTGCATGAAGACATTATTCAAAGATCTTGGATTGGAGTTTGGAACTCCAACTATTTTTGGTGACAATATGAGTTCTATTCATTTGGCTGCTAATCCTATTTTGCATACAAGGACTAAACATATTGAAGTTCATTATCACTATGTACAAGAAAAGGTTCTAAGCAAAGAGATTCAAATATCATATGTGTCCACTCATCAACAATGTGCAGATATTCTAACCAAAGCATTGGATGGTACAAAGCTTTGCAAATTCAAGGCTATGATTGGTTTGCAGGTAATCTTGGAAGATTGAAGACCTCAAGCATACTTGGCTTGAGGGGGAGCTGTTGGAGCAAGTCTATGACAAGCCTAAGTATTGGCTTGAGTCCCACAAAGTCATAGAAAAAGCCTTAAAATGAAGACTATGTAAAGTTCACTTGTGAACTACCTCTTGTAACTTTTGAAGAGTTTACTTAATGTAAAAGTAAGAGAATCTTAAGTGGTTGAGTTCACTTGATCAAGGATGGAAAGAGGAGCCACGAATTTGTGATTTGTGGTAGGTAGAGAATCAAATCAATCATTGATTGATTGGAGAGTGATTGAGGGAAGTTAGCCTCCCAAACTCAACTATAAATAGATAGCAGTTTTAGTCGTGGCTAGAGAGACCTATGTGAAGACCTCCAAGAGCTGAGCTTTATGCCATATCAAGGTGTGATTACAAGGCACACATATGTATCAGTAAGTCATTGTATTGTACAAGCAATATACTTTCATTTTCATGATTATTTGAGTTCATCTTTCCATGTTCTTGTGAAGTGTACTACTCACTGCCATTACTCTCAGTTTTTCTCAGTCAGCTTGGAGAGATGTTTTCTCTAAGCTTGGTGCATCATTTTGAGTGATTTAACTTGGTAAAGTTAGCTCTATAAAGCTACTATATTCTCACAAGATTTCATGTCATTTGGATGTTTCAATCGTCAGTTAGGTTCAGTTGAAGTCAACAGTGTCTGTGCATTTTCACTTCTCTGTCAGGTACCCGACGTTTTTACTCATCTTGTCAGAGGTGTTTCTCAGTGGTTACTTATCCAAATTCAGTGATTTAAAGCGTGTTGGATTCAACTTTTTGTCTAGTATAACCATACAAAGTTTCATAATCGTGGGATTCCTAAACTTTTAGTTATGTTGATTTTGCTGATCACTGGTCTCAAATTGTAGCAGCCCGTGAAAATCGGGATGATGTCATCAGTTGTTAAAACTCATTCTCAGTGTGTGGTTCATTATTTTTTATGAGATTACTCTTGAAAGTTAGATCTTTAAGTTACCTAGACTTCCCCAAGAGGAATTAAGCTAATTGCTGCTGTGCTCAGAGAATTATGTAAAACACTGGACAGGTGTATGAACCAAGAATAGCAAGTTTTCACCTCTGAGCTAACTTCAACTTATGTGTTTTGATCTATCTTTTTGAGAGTGATCTTCCAAGGTACATAGGGTTTCTAATACATCCATTGGCAAGCTAAAAGGGCCCACCATATGCTTCTGGAGTTCATTTGGCTCGTGTAGATCAAGTATTTTGCAACACCTCTTCATCTTCAAGCACATACCTATCCATCTCTTCACAAGATTGCATAGTAGCCATCCAATTTTCTGAATTTTGTGCTTCATCAAATGAAATAGGCTCATTCTCATTACAGAGACTAGATGCACCCACAGGATCAAAAGAGGCACTATGAGAGCATGATTGAGTATGATATGACAAAGGTGCATCTAATTTGCTATCACACAAAGTTTGCACCAGCCATTTTGGCATAGTTATTGCCTCGTCAATATCAGCTCTCTCATCAACAAGTGCATTATCTAAACCTGCATCGGAAATGGGATGATCTGCAGCATCACATGAAAGCTGCAAAGGTTGAGAAGTTACCTCACTAGGAAGAACACTAGATTGTCCACTTGTAAAAAGAGGCAGCAAAGTATCATACATGTCTCTGGAGCTAACTGATGTCTCCTTAGTACATCAAAGAAATGTCTAAATAGGATCTTCCACAAACACAAGATCACGGCTAACCAAAATGCATTTAATTTGTGGATGATACAACAGTAGTCTTTACTTTCATAATTGTACCCAACAAAAATACATTTTACTACTTTATCATCCAATTTTCTGCGACCACGTCGCCATCTCCATCAGTGACTTGACTTGTTCTTCCATTTGCCACCTTCATTCTGTTGAGGTGTATATGGCACTCTACACTGATGTTTAATCCCACATTCAGCCAGAAATGCATTAAAGTCAGAAGACATATATCTCCCCCCTCCACCCCCCAATTAGAATGGAGGGTGCCCATTTTACATGTTGACAGATTTAAAGCCAAAACCAAAAACTGTTTGAAGCACATAAACACTTTCGACTTTGCTTCCAATGGATATACCCATAAATTTCTAGAAAAAACATCAATGAAAGTCACAAAGTAAAGATAATTTCATAAAGAGGGAGTCTGCGTAGGACCATAGACATCAGTATGAACAAGCTAGAATTTCTCTGTAGCTCAAGTTGAACCATCTTTTGCAAATGAGGAATGCTGCGTTTTGCCCAAAATACAGCCTTCACATACATGTTTACTAGATGCCTCAACTTCACATGTGAGAGTGTTCCTTATAGGGGCAAGCTCTAATGAAGAGAAGAAACTACAATAGGAGGTAATATGTTCGGTTGCCCCACTATCAAAGTACCAAACATCTCAGTCTACTGCACACATGCACTCCTCATGAGAAGATGGGTTAAAACTACAAATAGTAGTAAATGCCCATTCTTCATACTTCACATGTGAGAGTGTTCCTTATAGGGGCAAGCTCTAATGAAGAGAAGAAACTACACTAGGAGGTAATATGTTCGGTTGCCCCACTATCAAAGTACCAAACATCTCAGTCTACTACACACATGCACTCCTCATGAGAAGATGGGTTAAAACTACAAATAGTAGTAAATGCCCATTCTTCATCCAGCACAAGATTAGCAAACTCTGTTTTCAGTGTAGAGGCCTCTGCAACAACCATTTCGGCCTCTTTCTTCTTTGCCTCTTTAGCAGCCAGTTTTGTACAGTTCTTAATGACATGATCATTTGCTTTAGATTATTTGCAAAACAATTTTTGCTTTTGTGATTTCTTCTCAACGTTTTCTTCCTTCTTTGATTATGCAAAGTTAGTAGCTTTTTGCTTACTAGTTGACGAGCTCCATTTTCCTTTGCCCTTCTGGCTAGCCAGGAAAGCTTGATCTGCACCATGCATAATAGACTTGTTGTGCCTAGACTAATCTTCCTGCAACGAAACAAAAACTAACTCTTCAAATGTTAAGGCATTTGGATTGCCTTTCATACTCAAATGAAAAGTAGAAGAAAAACTTTGATATGAGTCAGGAAGATCTTTATGAACAGTCTGCACAAGTGAACTATTAGGAAGGACTTCATGAACAGAAATTAATTGTTCCTTCAAATCCTTGATCTTTGTCAAAAAATTGTCCATAGAATCACGTTCATTCATGTGCTCACTTTCCAACTGTTTTCAGAGCTAAGAAACATGACCCTCATTCCTAGCCTGGTACAATGTGGTAAGTGTATCGCAAGCATCCTTAGTTTTTTTATAATTGCGAATGTGAGGAATAATGGCACGTCTGAGAAAAAAAAGCTATCAATGCATGTGCATGGGCATCTCTGCCATCCCAACAAATTTTCTCTATAGTAGGTGTAGCGAAAAGCGTAGCATGAACATGAATCTGCAAAATATCAGCATCTTTGACACCTTCTGCATCAGCTTGAGTTCTTGCAATTGTAACAGCGGTAAGTGTGATAGGATGTTTTTTAACACCCTCCACAATGTTCCACAGCTTTTGCAACCAATACATGTCACATCATATAAGCCCATAACTAGTTGGTACTAGCCAACTTATCCTCAATAGCCAACATACGGAATACATCACTTCTTTCAGTCATGGCCAATGACTAAAATACATTGATGCAAAAAATTGATTGTATCTAAAAAAGTTGAACAAACTTGCCGAGAGGAATTCTACCAAACCTGTAGCAGACTTTGAGGCGCTTATATTGGTGAACCAAAACTGGTATATATCTTTGGCATAAAAAGACAAAATAGCTTGCATAAGCACCACGATAGTGCATTCGGAGGCCAAAACGAGCTCAAATCACGATTTTGGCACCACATAGCAAAGCTGTTTTGATCTCTGAAACATCTTGAGTATGCTCACCACGTTTCATGCGATTCTGAGATTGCAATTGGAGAGGTGTCGAGGGCGCCCTAGATGAAGTGGTGACCTACTCTGATACCAATTGTTGGAGTTAGATGTCTATGGAAGCACGTGAACACCACAAGGAAGAGGAAGAAGCTTGGACCACAACACACAATAGTGATGTATTACCACTAGAATGTACAAAGATAAGTAACCCCCTAGGGCTATAGGCCTATATATCAACTGAGGGAAAAATCTCCTAAAGAGGGGAAAAACTGCCCCGGTGGTCCTAGTGTGTTCACACACATCACTACCTAAATATATTAACACTAAGACCCAACAAAATAACTATTTTAAAATTGGAAAGCATACTGAAATGAAAAAAAAAAAGAAAAAGACTATTTTAAAGTGAGCCGGAAAACCAACGATGAATCAACTTGAGCTGAAAACCAGAGACAAAGAGTGTGTAAAGACCACAATTTTAGAGAGTTGAAAGCTTTTGGACATCTTATCATAGATAGAAAAATGTATCGCTGGTAACGAGGTTTGAATCCTCTCCCCCAGCGCTCTGGATTTTTTTTTTTTTTTAATTCATATCTTCATACGCGGTCAAGGTAAGTAGTTACATGGCATATTCAACCGGCACGTCACCGACACGTCCTATATTTTCTTTGTGGACCCGTTGACGTTATATCTCGTGATTCTAGGCTGTCTGCTTTTTCGTGATTCTAGGCTGTGTGCTTTCTAACATGGAGGAAGTCCCGGGTTCAAATTTGGTTGGCAGGACATATCCACTTGGAATCCACAAGTTAATCGATGCCTCTACCTTACCACATTGGGTGTCTATGCTATTTTTTATTCATCATAACTTCCAAAACAACAAAAAAATTTCCGATAGTTCTCCCTAGATTGTAGAAGATGATAGCACGTTCTTGCTTCCAAATTTTCTGGAGAGCTTTACACTTAATTACATTGCAGAGAACATCTGATCATTTAATTGTCTTTTTCAAGAGATGTTGCGTACACTTTATGGTAGCATCTAGTTAAAGAGGTTTTCTCCTTTTTATCTTGTTTACATGCATTGGCACTCTTTGGGCAACAGAAAAAGAGGTGGCCAATTTCGTTTCTTCCCTTATAGCATCTCTTTATATGTGCTCACACATCTAATATGTATTCATGCGTGCATATCCCATTACGAAGAAATTTCCATAGGAGGACAACCTTCTTGCATTCCTAAATATGGTTGAACATTGCTTCATCTTTCCTTGTCGGATGACCAACATAATAAAACCCTTCAATGTCGAAGTTTATCAGAAAATAAGGGCCGTCAAAAAAAAACTATGGTTCAGACCTGAACTCTTAACAAATACTTTTCTGCTCTTGCACAGATTTTTTCCTCTCTAGGCTTACATTGATAGAGATGGGGAATTGCATCCAATTTTTATCCTCTCTAAGCCCATTAGGAGTGCCGGCACCTAGTTCATCATCATCTACCACACACCCTATTGATCGAATTACATATGGTATCTCCTTATAACTCTTGAGAATAAAGTCATTGATAATTTTTTTGGATGATTTTCAAAGGTTCTTAATCTTACTCTTGAGTTGAACCTTGCTAGTCTAGACACTCCTATTCCTTTCTTTTATGTATCTAGATCTTGGACATTCTAAACTTCCATGATGCCTAACTCCTATTGGCAAGCTTCTTAACCTCTATATTTAAATTGGTGTGATGTCAATGCACCATGATAACTTCTTCTTTGGGAGAGCTTAACATTGATGCGCTTAGAGTAGAAAACCGACCTTAGATGACAACCACCCTACTCTCCACAGATTTTCAGAAAACACAAAACTATAGTGTACATAGAGACCACATCTCATAGTTCCTAGGTTTTAAAAATGCAATCAAACTCAAAGTCTTTGGATGAGCAATCCACTATATGTTTTATTAAAAAGCATATACAAAAGTTTAGAGCGGCAATTTGCTCGTTCACATGGACACGAATGGTAAGAACACTAAAGCCAAATATGGCCAAAGTGAACTATGTGAGATAATAAGTAATGATAAATGATACCTCGGTGCAAGTATACGAACTCCACCTTCCATCTAATGGGCATGTCACAAGGTGTATAAGTAACTATGCAAGATCATGAATCAAGTAATCCAATCATGTCACAACAGTGCCAAAAGTTATCGAGTGGTAGAGCTTTAGGAAACGCATCCGCAACATTATCTCGAGTATGAAACTTCTCAAGAATAATGCATTTAGTGACTTAGAAGTCTCCAATGAAGTGATACCTCACCTCAATGTGCTTTGTCCTTGCATGACATAACACATTCTTAGCCAAATAAATGGCACTCTAACTATCACCATCAAATGAGGCATATGCTGACGTAGACCCATATCAAAAGCAAGATGAGAAATCCAGAATGTTTCTTTAGATGCCTCACTCGCTGCAACTTAAGTTGCTCTATAGTGGAAAGAGTTGTACATTATTTATGAAAAGATCTCCAAGATATGCCATCTCCAAAATAGTGAAAAATATACCTTCATGTAGACTTTGAATTGTCCGCACAACTAGCATTATCAAAATTTGTGTATTAAGTAATCGATGGCTTTCCTCTACCGAGGCATAGAAATTTATCCTCATTGCCACTCGGACATCTCAAGATCATCTTGATCACTTTCAAATGCTTCTTGCAAGGATGACAAATCCCATTGAAAATGAGATGCCTAGTCTCATAGCTACCATATCATACATGATACTACCAATAATAGATTGTTAACAAATTTTCTTCATGAATTAGGTTTCCTCATTTGATTTGGGTCAATCAACCTTGCTTAATCTTACATATTTAGGTAGAGGTGTACTCAATGAATTTCCACTTTAAATATCAATCCTATAAAATAATTTGGATATGAAATCACTTTGGGACAAATATGTGCATCTTTTACTCCTATCATGAGTAATGTGTATGCAAAGAATACGCATCCCATTGGGGGAAAAATGAACCCTACATGGGCCTTCTAGATTGGAGGGTGATTAGTGATGGACCAATGAGACGAGGGTGGTGAAAACAGTTTATTCCCTTAATAACCTACGCTAAGTATAGGCTCCCCTTGGTTTGAGCAGATCAAAACCACATAAACATGTCAAAGTTCATGGTTTTCCCCTTCAAGTAGTTTTTTTTAGACATGGAATTTAAATAGAACCCTTGGATCCCCTTAGAGATTCAATGTATATGATCATTTCTTGAAAAATAAGTGGCTTTAAATTATAGCCCTTGGATTTTTTGTACCTTTAATGGTTATTGTCTCTTGTCCATGAGGAGAAGACACCTAAAATTTGGGCGATTGGATTTGGAAAGAGTTCAAGGGCTTTATTTGATCCTTACATGGATTAGTAAACATTAAATGTACACCATTGAATTTGTATGCCATCCAATGGCTGAAAGTCCATGCGGATCCCCACATTTCTTGCATGATTTTTCAAGCTTTTGTCTTTTAGTCATAGGATGTCTGGCTACTTTGTCCTTTAGTTCTAGAACTTTGGGTTCCAATCTCAACCATCCAAGCTTATCGAGACCCGACGGTCCAAAATCCACTGATTGCAAAAGTTTCTTCTCTCTCCTCCCATGGTTGAGCATATTTTATCTTCAACTCAGCCTATTTTGTGTTCTAGTGATAGAGTGTGTACTTTTTTTTTTACTTTCAATTCCCAAATTCTGTGTGCGATCATCACCATCCAACCAACATATCTAAGGGCTAGAAAATCTAAGAATCCCACCTTCGTTACTAAGTCAATGCACCACTCATGCCTAGAAATGGACTAGTAATTTGAATCCACTTAGTTCACATGTTTGTGCCTATATCGCACATCGAGAAACTGTGAATTGGCCATGGATGTTTTTAGATCCAACCTTATTATTCATTAAGCAAGATAGTTTTTTTGAATCATTTGGATAGGGATGCCATCATAGAGATGAGACATGTTATTCCAGTTCTAGAACATGACCATGTTCTTCTAGTTTTAGAACATGAAGCTCGGGGGTTGCCTATAGTAGATATATAGCTCTATTTTCGATGACAAAAATGTTTTTTCCAAGGGAGGAAGGATGTAATAAAGTGAGTCTATAATCCAAGGGTCCAGCCGGTTCAGACAGATCTGAAATCAGACAGCGTTTGATCATCCGTGTGTATGACCAGAGATCTCGAGTTTAGACTTAGTAGGAGGTCTTGTGCACTTGTGAACAAGTGATCCACTTAGCTTAGTGGTTAAGTCTCAAGGATGTGAAGGAGGAGGTCTTGGTTTCAATCCCCATGGGGGACATAGAGAGAGTATTTTGCCCAACGAGATCTAGAGCCTTCTAGAAGCATCCACTTGAGTTAACTCGAGTTGACTGGGACACTTGTCCCACATGCAGTTACATGGCCGACACATGGCTGCCTACTATCCACCTGCTGAAGAAGGCACTCCCCTAGAGAGAGCTATATATAGAGGCATTTGGTTGGGAGGAGAGTCATCTCTCTAGCATGTGGTGGTTGTTATAGTCATTCTCTTGCAACATGCATACACCTTTTACTTTTCTCAACTGCATTTCCATCTTTCCATATTGCTTCTATCTTTACATGGTGTTTGTTCTGCACCATCCACACACAAATTAGGCACATGCAATATACATCTGCATCCATATTTAGGCTCCCACCTTGGAGAACATGAATATTGCTTTGCAAATAAAAGAGTAATGCCATTAAGCCTCTTGATCAAGAATACGTGGTTGAAACTAATGTTGTGCAATGGATCCAATACCTTAGTACTTTCATCAATACGTGCTAAGAAAAACTGCTTAAATTCATCAATCTGTATAAGATATTGAAATTTAGGCTTTGGAGTGTAGTCTTCAAGAATCAACATAGATAATATTGGAAGAGCAGAAGCAATATGGCATGATCATGAGTCTGCCCAACCAAAAGGAAATTTACCTTAACCTTCTGAAACACTTGTTAATAAACAAGCATACATAAATATCCAAATACTAGAGAATTTTTATTCTCTTGTAGTGTTATCAAGCTGCAAATAGAGATTTTGTGGAAAAAGAACCTCCCATGATTGCAAAAATTTATGAATCATAGTAACCTTAAGTTTTGGATCATTATGCATGTTGGGATATGTGAAGAAAACCTTCAACTTTATGGTTCCATTGTATACCAAAGCACCAACCAAATTCATTTGCACAAGGACTTCATCTCTAGTGTCCTTAGAAATGCGAGCAAAATGGAGGTAGAAATGTTTTCTTTAATCCGTACCATCAATCAACAAACACATATAATGCTTTGGATTTCTGAGTGCTTTACTTCCATGATGAATTTCTTTCTTTCTTTCCAAAGCTTGAATCTCACAATGGTTCTTTAGAAGGCCTTTAAGCTTATCTTTTTCAGATAGTGTTGTGGCGCCTTTTGCCATGTTTCTCAAAGTGGCATAAACTCACCATTCACCCATTCTAACTTTATAAAGGAGTAATCACATTGTTAAACTCTTCTTTCCATAATCGATTAAAATGTCAATACAGGACATACTTCTCATTTTTACTTTCCATTTCTTCTTTATCAACTTGAAATACTTCTCGATGAGAAACGTTATCTGACAAGTGTAACCTTCCAATTGTAGGCATAAATTGAGAATGCAAACTAAAATAGTTCATCATCCAACTCATTGCATGCCAACCAAAAAAACCTTTGGTCTAAACTTCCTCATATGTATAAAAAATGAGATTGCCACATATAAGCCCTTGCTTAATCTAATGTATTCTACAATTCCCCATGTGCATCGCAATTTGAAATGCCCCTACAAAATTAGATCCCTTGACTAAAGTAATATCCAAAAGAAACATATGTTATTGACATGTTATCCTCAATCATTTGCATGTGAGAAACATGGTATAAATCTTGTCTTTCATTATGTAAATGGCAGAATTTCTCTCTTAGCTGCTTTATTTTCTTCATTCCTAATTTATACAAACATGTTAAACCACAACAATGCTTCATAATGTCCAATGCAATTTGTCTATCTCAAGTAAGGAGATAAGATCTTCTTTTTCTTACTTCAGGAGGTCTTCACTTAAAACACCACATACTTTGTATACTCTCTCTCTCTCTCTCTCTCTCTCTCTCTCTCTCTCTCTCTTTGCTGACATTCTTTACTCCACATGCACTTGAATCTAAAGAGAGATCAATAGGTGGATCAAGTTCAATAGATGGATCGGATTGACCATTGTTGAATTGAGAATGTAACTTAAATGACTCAACTGAGAATACAGAATCATTCACTACAACAGATCCTCCGTATACCGAGGTTCTTACCGAGGGAAATGAACGCGGCTATTTTTGCCGCGATGTCGGTGTAGCTATCGGTATGCACGTCGGTACTATAGCGCCGGTATGGGCGTTGGTATAAGCGTCAATATGGGCGTCGGTATGAGCGTCAGTATAAGCATTGGTAATACCGATGCTCTTATCGATGCCCATACCGACGCCTCTGCTGGGTGCACCATCGCGTATACCGGCGCTCACTAGGTGTACCGATGCTTATTCCGATGACATTACTGCGAGTACCATCGCTTATACTGACGACCATATTTGCAAAAAATTTTTTGGGTAGAGTGTGTTGTCTTTTGCTATAGCAACATTACCATGATGTTGCTTAACAAAAGACAATACACTCTGCCCAAAAAAAAAACCGATTACATGTAATGTGTACTCTAATGTCAGCTGAAATATGATTTCATAAAACATAATATTATTGGACACAAAAGAGATAATCAAAATGAACCATGAACCATGTACAAAGAAAGTGATATATTTCATAAATGAAGCATGTACAAGAGTGTGGCAAACCACTATCATATATGACGCTTTTACAAAATGTGGCAAAGCAATGAATTGCCATATAAAAATCAAATACAAAATTTTGGTATGCCACTAACATACACATGCAAAGCATGTTCCATATCAACAGTCCTACAACAAAGAACATTAATGGAATGAGATAAATTCACATGAAATTACAAAAAATAAGTAAAAACCAAGTTTATAAATTAATCACCACATCGCAAATGCTCCCATGAAACGACTGCACCGCGTCCCTCCAAGTCCTCCAGTAGTGCAGTCAATCCGTGCTGATATCCGTAAGACTCTTCCATTCGTGTTGGAGGACGACCCATTTCTAGCTCTTGCAACAAATTTAAAAAACATTAGAGGAATATACATGAGAAAATTAACACAAATAAATTCAATAAATGAAATGGTACTTACAAACTCATGAGGCATTGTGTCATATCCGCCGCTGCCCAAATGTGACGGTCCAACCATATCTAAACATGTGGCTGCGGCATCTCCTTGCTCGCAATATTGGTCAGGAGTGTGCTGCTGCTCCTCGCAAATCAGATCCCACTCTTCAGCATCTAACCATACAGGCTTTGGTAACCTGCTCTGAAAGCATCACGAGCCTCTGATTATTGATGGGACATAACCTCATGTGCGGTGTGCAGAATCCACTCTGAATTGACAAGAGACTGTCCATCGGCTGGTCGGAACTCCTGATAAATCATTTGTGTGATATAATTCTTCTGATCTTTATCCTGTTCACTCCATTTCAGCATGATGGAGTGTCCAAACAGTATGGAGCAAAGCTGTCGTATATGTGAATGCATTGCTTTGCCAATCGCATCCATCATGAGAGCTCCATCTCATATACTATACACCTTGGAGTCATCATGGTCATGAGCACCCCAAGGTGTACGTGGTGTTCCACGTGGTGTATTGTATGGCGTACCTACATTTGAGGTACTTGTCCTAGGAGTAGAAGTGGGCAAGACAACGTCTATCGCACTGCCTCCACAAAAGCCACCTCCTCTAGACCTACCTGTAGATCCACTCCTAGAACCTCCTGCTCTAGACGTGGCCTCGATCTACGAGATGATCTAGAACCTGTATCACGCTGAGGCAACGAATGCACATGTCTACTACTAGACCCAGTAGGAGACGGCTGAAAAGATGGTCGTGGTGGAGTCACAAAGCTAGGAGATATACCTCTTGCGGGAGTAACACCACCTGTAGGAGTGACACTGGCACGAATGACACCAGTGGGAGTGAGGCTGGCAGGAGTAAGGCTGGTAGGAGTGAGGCGGCCACGAGTGAGGCCGGGAGGACTTCATTGGCTTAGAGCTAATTATGCAAAACATCATTGCCTTCTCTTTGAAAGCTGCATCTATTTTCCTTTGCAATCTGTTACCTTGTGGTTCATAGCCTACGAGACGAATATCTTCATCATCGATCCATAAGCAAGGCATTTCGGGATCCGACATACGTAGAAACTCAGTTATGAATACAAGAGACTCTTCTACAAGCCATCCCTCTGCCATGCTACCCTCTGGACCTGCTCTCTGTCAAAAAAACCCTTTTAATGTCTTCATAAAGCGCTTTAAGAAGAACATCCATCGATTAAGAAGAATCCCACAGTTGTTTCCAATCGCTAGCTTTCATTTGGCGTTGCGCTTGTCGACCAATTTGTCCTTCACGTAAAACATGTCCATTAGGCAAATATCTATAATATCCTTCATAGAGAGTTTTACGTAGTGCTTCGGAATTGCATTGTGGGAGCGATTTCTGACGACTGGCGGATCCATTCAGTCGTCTCGCTAACGGCGCAGGTAGGGTGACTATGCAGAACAAGTATAATTTTTCCTAAGGTCCATAGGGCAAAGCGTTTCTATATCTTTCTATTGCTTCTAAATAGGTTGGTAAGATTAATTTCTCACTAACTACTTGATCTTTAATGGTTTCAGTTACGTTTAAATCTTATTGGGAATTATCAACGTTTCTAACTACAGATGGTGGAAAAAGATCTTCACTATCTTCTGTATTGGGTGGAACAAAGGAAATTAATGGCAATGATCTATATAAACTACGATCAAATTCTCTAGTTTGCAAAGTTTCTTCTACTATCTTATCTTTAACTAACTCTTCAATTTCTTGAATTGGACTACGAAACAAAATTTCAAAGGTAGATGGAGGTAGAAAGGAACTACTTGATGAAGCTTCTTTAGACATAAAATGAAATGATACTAGGTTAATGATCAATTTCCTATACAAAAGTATAAGATAACGTTCATAAAATGATATCCTATTCAAGCTTAAAGGATAACCTATACAAGCTAATCAATAGTTTTAAGCTAAGTAAATTCTTCACACTTCAAATCTTCAGTTCTTCAACAGGGCTGCAATTCATCTGAAAAATCACATGAGAAATATTAGTATACTTTTTACAAAAGATGAACACTCATTTTAATCTTATCATATTAAAAAACTTAATTTAATTTAAGATAATTAACTTTTCTTAACACATATATATATAAGTACATTCATTGATTTAAACATACACATTGCAATAAATATTACATTTATACAATTACTTTAGCATACATCATTCATTCATATAAGTACATTGCTTCATATACGTATACATGTTCATACATATTATATATGCTGACATGCATCACATGCATACTAACTTACATGCATGACATAACATACATTAACATAAATGAACATGCATACTAACATACACTTGCATAAATGAACATTCATACATGCATACTAACATACATGCATGACATTCATACACTTGCATACATAACTTACACTATCACACATATACATGCACATAAATGAACATGCATTTAACTAACATGCATAAAATTTCATGCACCAACATATATATACATGCACATAAATGAACATGCAAATAAATGACATGCACACATACATGCATAAACATGCAAATAAAACTACACTAACATAGCTCATAAGTATACATGTACATGCATAAATGATCATGCATACATGCACATGCACTAGCAACCATGCATGAACATACATGCATTAACATGCAACAAGAAAACATGCATGACATGTATACATACATGCAAACATTATCATACATGCATAACATAACTCAACATGCATGCATACATGATATACTCATAACATCTATCTAACATGCATTAAACACACTAACATACTTAACATCTCTAATATTTGACATGGGTACATGCACTAACACCTAACATGCAGAAACATGCACTAACATCATACATGGGTCATGCACAAACTACTAACATGGGTTCAGTCAATTACTAAACACACCTATCATGATACATGGGTAAATGAACTTATCTCTATCAACATCTAACATGGGTATAAACATCACTAAATCTAATGCATTTACTACTAAGCGACTAACAAGCTAAGGGTTGAAGAAGCTTGGATTAAGGGTAAGGAAGGAAAGGATAAGCTAAGAATGGTTAGGATAAGTGAATGGATAAAGAAAAGGTAAAATCATATAAGGCTAAAGGCTCAATGGACCATCCTTTTGGAAACCTGAAACTCATAAAAAAGGTTAGGAACGCAAATCATAAACATGTCATCAGTTTAGATAAATAAACACTCTTCATACCCTCCGTTAAATCATTAATCATTGCATATCATTCATGTCATTCATCCTAAACATATGCATATCATAATAATATAATGAACCTAAGATAAAATACTTTTACACACACACACATACATACATAAACACATAAACATATATATAGAAAACATAAACATATATTAAGTCATCCATATACAATTACATACCTTTACATATGCATTCCATATTTTTATTTTAAGTATTTGATTAATAAATATACTTAAATATAACATAAGACATCATAATTTAATATATAAGTAAATTATTTAATTTAACTAAACTATAAAGTAAAAATATATAGAAAAAAATATATAAATAAAATAAAAAAGAAAAGAAATGAATATAAAACTCTCTCTCTCTCTCTCTTTCTCTCTCTCTCTCTCTCTCTCTCTCTCTCTCTCTCTCTCTCTCTCTCTCTCTCTCTCTACTGTGATTCGGATGGCCCCGTCGGCTGTAGGGACAGAGAAAGGAAAGGGGAAAAGTAAAAAAGAAAACAAAATAATAATAATAAAAAAACACTATGGTCAATTGATCTCTCTCTCTCTCTTTCTCTCTCTCTCTCTTTCTCTCTCTCTCTCTTTCTCTCTCTCTCTCTCTTCTATCTCTCTCTCTCTCTCTCTCTATTGCGATTCGGACGGCCCCGCCGGCTGTAGGGATAGAGAAAGGAAAGAGGAAAAGTAAAAAAGAAAACAAAATAATAATAATAAAATAATAATAAAAAAACACTATGGTCAATTGATCTCTCTCTCTCTCTTTCTCTCTCTCTTTCTCTCTCTCTCTTTCTCTCTCTCTCTCTCTTCTCTCTCTCTCTCTCTCTCTCTCTCTCTCTCTCTCTCTCTCTCTCTCTCTCTCTCTACTGCATCGTCGTTGTCGGCTGGCTGCAGGAAGAGGGGAGGGAGGAGGTTCAATAAAAAGTAAAAAAGAACAAAACATAAAATAATAAATTAAAAATAACAAAACTATACTAAATCTCTCCCTCTCACTCTCTCTCTCTCTATCTCTCTCTCTATCTCTCTCTCTCCTCTCTCTCTCTCTCTCTCTCTCTCTCTCTCTCTCTCTCTCTCTCTCTCTCTCTCTCTCTTTCTCTCTCTCTCTGCTGCGCGCGGAGCTCTGCTGCACCGCCGGCAGAGAAAGAGAGGCATTTTCCCCAAAAATACACACAACCATACAACTAAATATTTACTGGACCATAGTCTTTAGATTTAAATACAACATTTCACTTCTTTTTTATTTATTTAATTACTTTAGAATAAATCCAAACCTTTAGAATAAAATAAGTTTAACCCATCAATAAATTAAATTATTACCATAACCTTAGTGAAACTTTATAATATATTTTTTATTTGAAATATTTTGCTAAGGTTCCTTTTGTTATATTTATCCTATTTAATAATTCGTTTATAGACTAAAACCTACTTAACTAATCATTTAACCTTAGGTTTACACGTCAACTAACTTCAAACCATGTTAATTAACTCCAACTAATCCTTAAACTATTCTTCTAACCTTCCATAACCCTCTAGATTTGTTAACTAACCCTTAATTAACCTTGAAATTAAGCTAGAACCCTATAAAACATGATCAAAACCTATATTTAACCCTTAAATACCTTTGCATTTACTTTCAAAACATAGACAAACCCTTAACTAACCCTTGAATTTTCATCTATACCTTTAGTCATATTAGAAAACACCTAGATAAATACTTCCCGTCTTGATATTATTCATCAAACTTCTTTGTCCTACAAAATTTAAAATCGAACATTAGTCAAAATTATCATAATTTAACCAAACGTATATCATTCAATTAATCTTTTAATTTTAGTAATTTTTTTAAAGTAAAAATTTCTTTCCGACATCCGCCCCCACTAAACCTGCACATTGTCCCGATGGGCCAACCTACAGATTTGAATGGAACATATCAAATACATTTGAAAATAAGTTTTAATGTTTTTTTTCCAAATTTTATTTCATCATGCATTCAAACTTTATGCAATTAAAAAGATTAGTACAAATCATGTAAGAAAACAAAGTAGAGATAAGTCATAAAAATATCATGCCATATTTTTTGAATCCACATTTAAACAAGCATTCATAAGAATAAATCATAAGTCTCATAGTCCTTCTGTTCATGTCGCTTGCTTAGAATAAGTAACTTATCCTACATAACAGCATATACCAAAACTTTGATCATCAGGTAATAGAATTATATGCCTCCTACTTTTATTTCCTTTGGTCTGACTCTCTTTTCATTGCATTTTTTATATCATTTTTCTTTTGCTTTTTTACTTCATCCCAAATCAGCTTTTTCTTTATTTTTCACAAATCAGCCTATACCGAAATTAGGTGCGACTCTTGGACTTGTCCACTCGGCCAAGGTTATTCCACTTGTCAGCCAACCCGGCATAGAGCTCAACAAAACTATGTCAGCCCTACATGAAATTGACATCAGCTCGTGGCTCTGATCGCCCGACCAGAGTAACTCCAACTGCCTACCAACCCATGCAGGCGCATGACAACATGATACTAGCGTCAGTTCGTGGCCTTGATCACCCGAACAAGGTTGCTGCACCCGCCTACTAGCCCAACATAGTGCACCAACTCCAAACACATATACATATATGCTAATTGGGTATGAAGTTTATTTGTTTTAATTCATTTAGAGGTCAGATCTCATAAGGAATAAATAGCAGAATACAAGATCCATATACTAATGGATAAAATTTTAAGCATATACATGTATTCAAAATAAGGCTACCTTTTCTTCTACAAGCTTCCAATTCCAAAATTTCTATTTAACTATCTGACTCAGTTCATATAAATACAAGTTTTCATGCTTCAATCATAAATATATAAGATATTTTTACATCTTATTCAACTTGAATTTTTTTAAATTAATTTGAACATATCCTTTTAATCCATGCACTAATGTTATGCATATACACAAAAAATCAAAGAATTTTTAATTAGAACTTTTTCACCTGATTTTTAAGAGATATTTTAATCATCGTCTTCATTTTCATCAGCATCATCATCACCATCAATTTCATCAATTTCATATTCTTCGTTATTTCTCTTCTTAAACAGTTTAACTCTTTTTCCTGCAATCAAATTCTTTAGCAAAGAACCATCAAACTCTCTAAGTTTAAATGTACCATTATCAAATACAGTCACAACTACATACGGAACAGACCATCTTTTAATTAATTTTCTCCTAGCATCATAGTCAGTATCAAAAGTACTATCATAAACTAATACCCAATCTTCTACTTCTATAGTACGAGGTCTAATTCTATGTTTTTTATCAAAATAGTTATTTTTAAGACATGATTCTTTAATTTTTTGAACAGCTTCTTCAATCATTTTATTTCCTATATTTAACTGCATAATCCTAATAGAAATCAGATCTTCACGAGTCATCTCATTATTCCACGGAAGCGTCATCCATGAAATAATTTGGATCTGGATAGGAAAAATCGACTTCTGACAGTACATTAGTTCTGCGGGCATAAATCCCGTGGATCTAGTATATGTCATCCTATCTGCCCATAGTGCGAAAGGAAGGAATCTAGGCCACTGCATCGTATCACCATTGCAGGCCTTTGAAATTGCCTTCTCAATAGAGGGATGACCCCGCTCAATCTTACGATTAGACTCCGGATTATAAGAAGTAGTGAGAGATAGACGAATCCCATGCTGGTCAAAGAATTCTTTAGACTCTCTAGCATCTAACTCACCTCTATCTGCTACTATCTTTTCTACATAGCCAAATCTACTAATAACTTCTTCTAGCAAAAATTTACATATATTATAAGTAGTTTTCATACGAAGAGCTCTACCCTCTACATGATTAGTCAAGTCTTCTCTAGCTAAAACTATATATCTCATCCTATCTAATCCTTTAATCATGTTCACTAAATCAACTACCCACTTGTAATGAATACAAGGAGGATAGGTAGGGTGCAGAGGTTCTCTATGTCTAACTAACGAATGTATCTGACAAGTAGTACAAGAACTAACAAAGTCATGTATATTCACATACATACCTGGCCACCAGTAAACCTCTCTAATTTTATCATAAGTTGCATAAAAGCCTTTATGTCCTGCCCAAAGAGTCTCATGCATATCTATCATAAATCTATTTTGTAGGTTTTTATTTCCTAAAACTCGCTACAGATATCTAAGTTTCCCTTTTGCATGACGCCAAATAAAACCATCTTTTAGAAAGAAATTAAATGCACGTTTCCTAATATCTCTAAATCTATTAGCTGTCCAAATAGGTAACTGCTTCAGAGTGCTAAGATAATACCCTATATCATACCAAATTCCCTCATACTCATTTTCATTAAATTTTTCATACACATAAACATCCAAAATATAATTAATCATATTTAATTTAGTTTCAGTCATTTCATCATCTTCAAACTTAGCCCTAGAAAGCATATCTGCAACAGAGTTAGTTTTTCCAAAAATATGATTTAAAATAGGATTAATAAACTTTATATAAGATATCCACCTTGACATAGCTATATCAGGAGAAGAACAGTTAGTAATCATTCCTATTAATGGTAAACAATTTGTTTCTATTACTACATTAGCTCCTATAAAATACTCCTTATCAGTTTTTAACGCATTAACTAAACCCCATAATTTAGGTTTTATTTGTGGATAATTCTTTTGAGTTTCATGTAAAATTTTAGCTCCAAATCTAATAGCATATCTATTTCCCTCACTATCATCTTGTCCTATTATCCATCCTATTCCTATAGGACTAGTATCTACAGTTAGAATAATCGGTTTATTATTTGAATAATCTACACCTGTTAAAACAGGTGCATTAGAAAGTAAACTTTTTAATTTCTTCATTGCTTTAACATGAGTTTCAGTCCATTTAAATTTTCTATTTTTCCTAAGTAAGTCATACAATAAATTAGCTACATGGGCATAATGCGGAATCCAAATAGCATAAAATACACATGCTCCTAAGAAATGTCTAACCTCACTAATATTCTTACAAGTTTCAGATAGTTTATTTATAGCATCTACTTTTTGAGGATAAGGCCTACGACCATAATAACCACATAAATGTCCTACAATTAAAACTTCATTAACTCCAAAAACTGATTTTTCTATGGAAAAAGTTAAACCTACTTCTTCAAATCTTTTAAAAATTTTCTCACAATCTAAAATATGATTAGATACAAACTTTCTACAACCTAAAGAATCTAATGTTTCATCTTTTTCTTTTTCTTCATAGCCTTTAATTGGGATATCATCTATAAATGGCATGGTCACATTAGGAATAAAATCATGAAGAACCATATTCATTTCGTTCATCATATGTGCTACCGAATTTGTAGCTCCTTGAGGAAGAGTACATATACGAACTAATCCTAAAGGAGTCTTCATCGTAGTAATATCTCTACTCTCAGTAGCAAGTTGAAACTCGTCATATCCTGAATATATGTCACCCATAGAGTAGATAGAATGCCCAGCAAAAGCTTCAGTAAATTCTCCTACAATAGGCCCGGTTCCCACGTTCCTAATTGTAACTTTATTTACGGGTTGTAAGTCTTGAATAAATCTAAGTTTACCATTCTTTTTAGGTACAATAAACCATCTATTAGAATAAGGTGCAGAGGAAGGTTCTAAAATTTTCATATGCATCTTCTCCTTAAGCAGTTTCATTAGCTCAGGTAAATGAGCCTTTGGAACTGGTATAGGGCGAAGATTCCAAGGTATATGGGCTACAGTAAATATGATCATAGGAGATACTATTCTAGGGTCAACACATCCTTTTTCATGTGAATAAAGAGAAAAAGCTTTTCCATGTTTTCTAATCATTTCATGAAACAATTCACGTTCAATAGGCAGTAAAAAAGAATCTTCATTTCCTATCTTTATCAATTTTATAGTTTCATCAGTAAATTTATGTCCTATTTTTGAAATATCACGTAAGATGGGATCATTAGCTACTTGGTTTATTTTCTGGTCAGTTCCTTCAGGTAAGGCTTGAGCTACAGGTTTCACCTTTTTATCTACTGTTTTATACTTTGTATTAATTTTAGCTTCATGAAAATCAGAAATAAGTTTTGAAATTAAATCATATTCACTTAATGAGTTTAAAAGAATAACATGTAATAATTTTTCATCATGTAAGGTTTCATCAATTTCATCAAATAAAGTAGAGGAAAAAGAAGTTTCAATTACATTTTCAATATTTTCATTTTTAGACATATATCCTTTATCTTTAAAATATTTTTCATGTTTTTTCATTGTTTTTCTAGGGATATCTTTACTATTTAAAATTTGTATTTTTGAAGATGAAAAATAAACAGAAAAATTTTCTATTTTATGTACATTTTTATGCAAGATTTCAAACCAATTACCATTGTTGTCCCGCTCAACAATGGTGTCTAATAAAAATTTTGATGAAAGTATGTTCCAGAATCACTAAGAGGTAGATGACTCTCGTGCATCTTCTCTTGTGATTTGATAGGTGTTTTCCTAATTTGTTCTCTATTTCTAATATGGTTTGGGCTAACAGTCATTACTTGTAAGGATTGTAAGTCATCTTTTGATCTAAATCTAGCATAAACAGAGCCATCATCCATTATTTTTGTTTCCATACGAGTTTCACAGATAAAAGGTTGCCCTAAGATTATTTCATAAGAACAATTATCTTGTATAAAAAAGTGATATGTTTCACTAATTCCACCTATTGAAATTGGAATGTTGGCACATGCTCCTAAAAGTAAACGACATCCGTTGTCTGCTATTCTCATAATCCATCCATGTTGTTTATCTATAGGCCATCTAAATTTATCATATAATTCTTTTGATATTACATTTATTTTTGAGCCTGAATCTAGTAAAGCTAAAGCTGTACAAGAATTTTTCCTATTTCCTAAATTTACTTTGATCTCTAGTGTTCTCGTGGCTCAAAAACTCTTTTTGTAATTACTTTCAGATTTTTCTTGTATATTATCGAGGAGTATAGGTCCTAAAAAAATTTTATTAACGTATCCTTCACTTTCTTCTTCATCATCAGAGTCAGAACAAAAGGAATCTTTAGAAATATGAGTTACATCTACATTGTCATGCATTTTAGTATCAGTATTTAATGGAAATCTTTTTCTTTTAATCATTTTAATAAAGTTATCTTTAAATTCTAATTTAGCTATAGTAAATAATTGTTCAAGTGACATAGTCACTTGACTTTTTAAAAGAATATCATACAATATTACCTTTGTGTCATTTTTTTTTCAAGTTCTGAAGTTAAAATAGCTTTTGGAATTCTTTTGGGTTTCTTGGTTTTTCCCTCATTTTTATCTCTTTCTTCATTCCTCTTTGAATCTAATTCACTAGGTTTGTTTGATGTCTCAGGTTGTTTGCCCTCCCGTATATCTTTTCTTTTCTGCTCATCTGAATCTAAATTTGTATTTTCATTAAATTGAACATTTTTAGGTTCTTTTCTTAATTGTTTTCTAGTTACTCTTTGATTAGACTCATCTAAATCTTGAGTTTCATCCCTTTTTCTCTTTTCTTCCACATTTGCAATATGTGAGAAGATAGAGAAATTATCTATTGGTGAGTTCCATGTTGTTTTGTTCATTATATCATCTCTAGCTTTTATCAATGCTTCTATTGAATAATTTTTCGTTTCATTTGATATGTCATCATCTAGATCACTTTCATCGCATTCTAATCTAACCCCTGATGAGCTTCTTTGTGCTTCTTATATATTTTCATATAGTTTTTGCATTCCACCTTTTCCCCAATTTACAAGTAGAGGGAGGTGGATGCGGTAGTCACCTAGTTTTTTATCAATATCAATTACTAATTTTCTTTCTTTTGCTTCTTTTAGTGATTCACAGGCATAAGACATATGTTCAGTGGAGTCACACCAAACACATCGTCAGGTGGGTGCGCCTCTTCAGTAATTATTCTAGGATACTTGTTGATTCATTATAGGTGCTATAGGTATAGGATTAATTTGTGGGGCGGGGCATGAGTAAACTGAGGACCTAGAATTGTTCTATCTTGACTAGTTAAGGAATGAACTGTGTTTTGAAGTGTTGCCACTTCCTTAGATATATTTGTATGCATCTGCATCATATTATCTAGTTTATTAAATAGTATTTCAAACTGTACCCACTAGGCACTTTAGATGTTGAAGCTTGTTCAGTTAAACTAGAGTTTATATTAATTTTAGGATTTTGAGTTGTTGGTCCTATTGTTGGAAAGCTTAAATTCTTATCATATAGTAATGACTGCCTCTGTTTCATTTGTGTTACTATTTCTACTACTTGTTTTAGTACCACCCAGTTCTCTATTAAACCATATCTTTTCCTAGGTTTTTCTAGTCTTCTTTCTACTTCACTTCTAATGTCTGTAGGTAAAACTTTTAGGAAATAAAGAACTATATATGGTGTAAGAGCAGTCCTATCTTGCTCAGGCAATTGTGAAAATCTCTTGATAAATTCTCCATGTAATTGTGTAAGAGATATTTGGGTTTTTGGTGTGCTAAGCCACTTCATAAATCCCTCCCTACTATGTTGACTATAATCTTCTAAGTAAAATTCTTTATGCATTTGTTTTTTAAATTCTTCCCATGCAAGTGCTTTATGAGGTTCTATAACACTAATGGCTGAACCTATTGCAAGTCTTACTAAAAATGTTATCCATTTATCTACTGGCAAACCATGTAGTTTTGCTAGGTCTTCAAAAGTGTCTAAATAATTAGTTGTGTTGACTCCTGTGAATTTCCCTTTTTCTTTTAACATAGCCTCTACCACTTTTCGGCCTTGGGTTTCTGATATCATATTTTTAAATAACTAATCCATTTTGTTATGTATGTTAGAACTAGATGTATGTTTTCTAATATAATCCTTAATTTCTTCTTGAACTTTAGATTTTTCTTCCCTTACCAAACTAACTAAGTTGTTTGATTCCAGGTTTACTTAATTAAAAGAAAAAACCTTTAAACAAGTCTTGAAAATAGATTCTAACTTTTCAATGAAAATTCGTGTTGAATTTTCAAACTAAAATTATGCTAATTTAACAATCCTTAATAATTTAATAAAACTAGATACTAACTTTTCAAATAAATTATTTTTTGATTGTTTTAATTAAAATCGTACTAATCAAACAATCCTAAATAAATACTAACTTTTAAATGAAAATGTTTTTTGGATTTTAAATCTTGCAATTTCTAATATCTTAAGCTCTCCTAAAGTCCTACTTAAATAGTCACAAATAGATGCAAGTTTAGAAAATATACCTCATAGTTGGAGCAGAAGCTAGAGTGCATGTGAAATTTTCAAGTTACATTTGATGAGCAATAAATGCCTAATACAAAAAATCTAAGTGCTGTGAGTGCAAACGTTTTTCTTTAAAAATTTGATGGTAAGGGTGTAGAGATGAGGTTTACTACTTGCCTATTCCCATGGAGGCGCTCAGAGCCTAAGCGCAGCCCTCAACAACCAGGGAATTACAAGGTTTGTAATTTCTGACTCTACAAGATGACCACCTCAAGCTACTGCAACCACGTAGTCTAAACCAAGCTAATGCATATGCAAGAAAAGTAAAAGTGTTTATACCTAACCTGTTGTGCCGTTGTTCACGTCCGGTTCAAAATGTGGGAGTGATTTTTGACGACTGGCGGATCAATTCACTCGTCTCGCTAACGACGGACGCAGGGTGACTATGCAGAATAAGTATAAGTTTTCCTAAGGTTCGTAGGGCAAAGCATTTCTATATCTTTCTACTGCTTCTAAATAGGTTGGTAAGATTAATTTCTCACTAACTACTTGATCTTTAATGGTTTCAGTTATGTTTAAATCTTCTTGGGAATTATCAATGTTTCTAACTAGAGACGGTGGAAAAAGATCTTCACTATCTTCTGTACTGGGTGGAACAAAGGAAATTAATGGCAATGATCTGAATAAACTACGATCAAATTCTCTAGTTTGTAAAGTTTCTTCTACTATCTTATCTTTAACTAACTCTTCAATTTCTTAAATTGGACCAGGACACAAAATTTCAAAGGTAGATCGAGGTAGAAAGGAACTACTTGATGAAGCCTCTTTAGACATAAAATGAAATGATACTAGATTATTGATCGATTTCCTATACAAAACTATAAGAAAATGTTCATAAAATGATATCCTATTCAAGCTTAAAGGATAACCTATACAAGCTAATCAATACTTTTAAGCTAAGTAAATTCTTCACACTTCAAATCTTCAGTTCTTCAATAGGGCTGCAATTCATCTGAAAAATCACATGAGAAATATTAGTATGCTTTTTATAAAAGATTAACACTCATTTTAATCTTATCATATTAGAAAACTTAATTTAATTTAGACAATTAACTTTTCTTAACACATATATATATAAGTACATTCATTGATTTATACATACACATTGCAATAAATATTACATTTATACAATAACTTTAGCATACATCATTCATTCATATAAGTACATTGCTTCATATACTTATACATGTTCATACATATTATATATGCTAACATGCATCACATGCATACTAACTTACATGCATGACATAACATACATTAACATAAATGAACATGCATACTAACATACATGCATGACATACATACACTTGCATAAAGGAACATGCATACATGCATACTAACATACATGCATGACATTCATACACTTGCATCCATAACTTACACAATCACACATATACATGGACATAAATGAACATGCATTTAACTAACATGCATAAACTTTCATGCACCAACATATATATACATGCACATAAATGAACATGCATACATGCACATGCATAAATGGACATGCATTCTTTAACATGCAAACATAAATTACATGCACACATACAAATGCATAAATGAACATACACTAATACACATATGCATAGACATAAATATACATGCATACATACCTTATACTAACAAACATATGCATAAACATACATACACACATATGCATGAACATACATACACACATATGCATGAACATATATAACACACATATGCATGAACATACATATACACATATGCATGAACATATATAACACACATACATACATGACATGCACACATATATGCATAAACATGCAAATAAAACTACACTAACATAGCTCATACGCATACATGCACATGCATAAATGATCATGCATACATGCACATGCACTAGCAACCATGCATGAACATACATGCATTAACATGCAACAAGCAAACATGCATGAAATGTATACAGAAATGAAAACATTAGAATACATGCATAACATAACTCAACATGCATGCATACATGATATACTCATAACATCTATCTAACATGCATTAAACACACTAACATACTTAACATCTCTAATATTTGACATGGGTACATGCACTAACACCTAACATGCACAAACATGCATTAACATCATACATGTGTCATGCACAAACTACTAACATGGGTTCAGTCAATTACTAAACACACCTATCATGATACATGGGTAAATGAACTTATCTCTTTCAATATCTAACATGGGTATAAACATCACTAAATCTAATGCATTTACTACTAACTGACTAACAAGCTAAGGGTTGAAGAAGCTTGGATTAAGGGTAAGGAAGGAAAGGATAAGCTAAGAATGGTTAGGATAAGTAAATGGATAAAGAAAAGGTAAAATCATATAAGGCTAAAGGCTCAATGGACCCTCCTTTTGGAAACCTGAAACTCATAAAAATGGTTAGGAATGCAAATCATAAACATGTAATCACTTTAGATAAATAAACACTCTTCATACCCTCCATAAACTAATTAATCATTGCATATCATTCATGTCATTCATCCTAAACATATGCATATCATAATAATATAATGAACCTAAGATAAAATACTTTTACACACACACATACATACATAAATACATAAACATATATATAGAAAACATAAACATATATGAAGTCATCCATATAAAATTACATACCTTTACATATGCATTCCATATTTTTATTTTAAGTATTTGATTAATAAATATACTTAAATATAACATAAAACATCATAATTTAATATATAAATAAATTCATTAATCTAACTAAACTATAAACTAAAAATATATAGAAAAACTATATATAGAAACACGATAATATAAATAGATAAAATAAAAAAGAAAAGAAATGAATAAAACTCTCTCTCTCTCTCTCTCTCTCTCTCTCTCTCTCTCTCTCTCTCTCTCTCTCTCTCTCTCTCTCTCTCTCTCTCTCTCTCTCTCTCTCTCTCTCTCTCTCTCTCTCTCTACTGCGATTCGGACGGCCCCGCTAACTGCACGGGCAGAGAAAGGAAAGGGAAAAAGTAAAAAAGAAAACAAAATAATAAAAATAAAATAACAATAAAAAAACACTATGGTCAATTAATCTCTCTCTCTCTCTCTCTCTCTTTCTCTCTCTCTCTTTCTCTCTCTCTTTCTTTCTCTCTCTATTTCTCTCTCTCGCTCTCTCTCTCTCTCTACTTTCTCTCTCTCTCTCTCTACTGCGCCGTCGCTGTCCGCCGACTACAGGAAGAGGGGAGGGAGGAGGGTCAATAAAAAGTAAAAAAGAACAAAACATAAAATAATAAATTTTCAAAAAACAAAACTATACTAAGAGTCTCTCTGTCACTCTCTCTCACTCTCTCCGCTGCGCATGTAGCTCTGCTGTGCCGCCGGCAGAGAAAGAGAGGGAGAGGGAGAAGGAGAAGTACAATTAAAGCATTAAAGAAGATGGAGAGGAAAGGAAGGACATAAAGAAGGAGAAAAAAGAAGTAAATAAAATGGAAGGAAAAGAAAAAAGAAAAAGAGGCAATAAACTGAAGAAGGAAAACTAAACGCCTCCCCCCCTCCTTGTCTCTACGTCGATCAATTCCCAAAGTAAACAAATTTCTTTCATTTAATTGAAGGACAAAAGCAAGAGAGATAGCCTTCTCTCTCTTCCTGTCAGAGGACTGTCATGGAGATGAGTGCAAAAAGTGACTATAGTCTAGAGCAGAAGAAAATAGAGTACTTGAAAAATCACATGAGCTTGTGAGTATGTACACCCCTATTTTTATAGATGAGAGTAGCCCACCATAGACCACATTTTCCCTTAGATAAATGATCCATGCAACCTAAATTAACTCTTCTTTAACTCCATATCACTCCAACAAGAAATTAGGCGTGGGGTTTTCCTCTATTTGTTTTTTCCCAAAAAAACACACAACCATACAATTAAATATTTACTAGACCATAGACTTTAGATTTAAATACAACCTTTCACTTCTTTTTTATTTATTTAATTACTTTCGAGTAAATCCAAACCTTTAGAATAAAATAAATTTAATCCATCCATAAATTAAATTATTACCATAACCTTAGTGAAACTTTATAATATATTTTTTATTTGAAATATTTTGCTAAGGTTCCTTTTGTTATATTTATCCTATTAAATAATTCATTTATAGACTAAAACCTGCTTAATTAATCATTTAACCTTACGTTTATCCTTCAACTAACTTCAAACCATGTTAATTAACTCCAAGTAATCCTTAAACTATTCTTCTAACCTTCTATAACCCTCTACATTTGTTAATTAATCCTTAATTAACCTTGAAATTAAGCTAGAACCCTATAAACATTATCAAAACCTATATTTAACCCTTAAATACCTTTGCATTTACTTTCAAAACATAGACAAACCCTTCACTAACCCTTGAATTTTCATCTATACCCTTAATCATATTAGAAAACACCTAGATAAATACTTCCCATCTTGATATTATTCATCAAACTTCTTTTTCTTGCAAAATTTAAAATCAAACATTAGTCAAAATTATCATAATTTAACCAAAATTATATCATTCAATTAATCTTTTAATTTTAGTAATTTTTTAAGAGTAAAAATTTCTTTCCGACAGCGTGCTTCGAGTCATGGTCCGCATAAGGGACAAGCATGGTAACCCAAAATTGATAAACCTCAACATTCACCATAACCAGGCCAATCATGCATCGTCCACATAAGTATGCCTTGCACTCGCACATCTCGTTTTCTTATAGGTTGAGACATGTCACGCACAGTAATCCCATCCCATAAAATGTGCAGTTCTTCCACAAGTGCTGCAAAATATACATCCATGTTGTTTACCTTATACTTACCTGGTACAATAAGAGCTAATAATAAATGACCTTTTTTTGTGTCCAACCATGGTGGGTTGTTATAATGCACCAAACATACAGGCCATGTGCTCCATGAAGAACTGCGTAAACCAAATGGATTCACTCCATCCATAGCTAGGGCTAGACGTATGGACCAAGGCTCACTAGCAAACTCTGGCTACTTACTATCTATGTGCTTCCAAGCATCAGAGTCAGCAGGCACTCGCATTACACCATCTGTAGACGTGCTCTTTGTATGCAATGACATTAACTCAGCTATAGATTTGCATCTAAACATGTTCTTAATTCGTGGAATGATAGGAAAGTGGCAAAGAACCTTTGTGGGGATTGCTTCGCCTACAGGGTCTTCTCTAAATCTCTTTGCTCCACACTTTGGACATACATGGAGATGCTCATATTCATTCGGAAAGAGAATGCAATCATTCAGACAAGCATGAATTTTAGTATAATCCATTCCAATGGACTGTAAACGTTTTTTTGCATCTCCACGTGTTGGAGGCATGTCATTGCCCTCTGGCAAAAATTGATCTTTAAGAAGCCTGCAATAAGCAACTCAAATGATATTAGTAAATAAAGTTATTTTGATACAACAATGAAAGCCAATTTGTTCTCCACTTACCTGAACAATTCAATGACATTGCTATCTGACCATCCATAAATGGATTGCAGATTGAGCATCGCAAGTGACGCACGTAGTACAGATATCTTTGCTCCATTGTAAAGTGGTAAACGAGCTAGTCTTTGCAAGTTTTCATATTCTTCATCGACTTCTGATCGTGGAAATTCTTTTTTGTCCATGAAACTCTCAAGATCTTCTCCACCATCATGATCTTCGTCCATCTCATAAAATGCTTCGAGCATCTCTTTGATATGTTCATTCTGTGTAATATTATTAGTAATTGCTTGTATGTCTAAGTCCTTCTTTGTTCTCTTTTGTCCACGAGAGGTTACCGGTGCAATTTCGTTTGGGTCCATCTGCTCACCTGGGGGACCATGCGAATGGTAGCATAGGTTTTCTGGTTGACTCCTATGAAAGGATCCATACTGTCTAACATGTGCAGTACAAATCCATCGTTTTTGATAAATTTAATACTTGCAATGAGTGCAAGGACATGCCATTCTCTCCTCTGGATCCAAAGAAGCCATGTGCTACAATATGGACATTTTAGATCATTTGTTTTTTTATTAAACCTAAAAATCTTACTCCTAAAGACTTAAACCTGAAATACTAAAACTTGTATATTTGTATGTGTGTGTATGCATGCATGTGTGTATATGTGTGTATGTAAGCATGCATGTGTGTATATGTGTGTGTATGTAAGCATGCATGTGTGTACATGTATGTGTGTATGTATGCATGTGTAAATGTGTAGATGTGTGTGTGTGTATGTGTGTGTGTGTATGTATGCTCTATTTTCCTATGTGTATGTATGCATGTGTGTGTATGTGTATGTGTGTGTATGTATGCATGTGTAAATGTGTAGATGTGTGTGTGTGTGTATGTATGTGTGTGTGTATGCTATATTTTCCTATCTCTATCTTCCTTTCTTTTCACCATTCTTTATCTCTCACTCTCTCTCTCTCTCTCTGTTTCTCTCTCTCTCTCTCTCTCCCTCTCTCTCTCATATCTCTCTCTTTATCTCTCTCTTTCTCTCTCTATCAATAGACAATAAAACAATCACTTACAAGTATGTCCCTCTTTTGGATCGTTGTCATCAAAGCGTAATGTATGTCATCTATTGTCGAATTCCAAACAATCGATGCCAATGAACTTCTGCAAAATCAAAGAGAAGAGAAATTATAAGACCTAAAGCATAGAGAAAGACAAAGGCTAATAGTACGCGCACTACTTACCAAGACCTCAGATCTAAACCGAGGGAGTGTGTGTGTGTGTAGAGAGAGAGATCTGTGTGTGTGTGTGCACAAGACAATGCAGTTCCCAATTCCCTTCGTGCGCGCAAGTTTGATAGAAGACAAACAGTACTCAAACACGTGCAGAAAAGTGAAGTTTTTCTCTCGGGCTCTTCGTATGTTTAAAAGTCGGCCTTGGTATGGGCACCGGTATGGGTGTCGGTATGGGTGTCAGTCACTTCTAGTAAATTACCGACGCTTATACCGACGCTCATACCGATGCTTATACCGATGCTAATACCGACGACTGCGGAGCACATCAATGATCCGTTTAAAACGGTCATACGGATGGTCACTTGACCGTCAATATCTTTAAGCCAGGTTTTCCGACTTTTATACTGGTGTCGTGAGTGACCGTCGGTATAAGCGGCGTCAGTATGCCCCTCATATGTTGTAGTGATTGATACATTCTAAGCCATGGCCATCATTCATGAAATGATCCACTGAAAACAATGAATTTGAAAGTCTATCGACTCAATCACTAGAGACAGGTGGTGCCCAAGCATTTATCGAAAAGAGAGAACTCATCTTCATTGATAGTGGAAGTGTAAGAGGATTGCCTTTATAATATACCAATAGTGGAGGTGTAACATCAAGCAAGGATATCTCCCAAATCACGTATGTAGATAATTATGAAGATCGATTGTGCCCATAATTATGAGTTGTATGATTTGACTTTATGTTGTAATCAAAAATTTTTTAGAGGTATGATTTCATTGCTCACTAAATGTCAATGAGAGAGAGGAGCTAGCGATATGATGATCTCCACTATCCTTTGAGTCATGTGCACACACACACATGCATAAAGACACACCTATGCAAATGAGGCTCAGTCATGGAAAAGTCAAATGATTTTCCAAGAAACTCAAAGTTGATTGCACTAGACATTGAATATGAGAAAATACAAATGAATTTTTTTTCCTTTTTATATCCATGTTTTAAAAGCCAGCCCTCTTCACACTCTAGTATCCGCCCTTAAAAGATTAGGTCCTAAAGACTTGCTAGATTGAGACTTGAGTTAAGAGAAATCTTCCATATTGTGGAGTGTTAAGAAATCAATACTCAATCTTGAAGACTATTTTTCTTGCATAGATATGGAGGAATTACAAGAAAAGCTTTCTTGAAATATTTTGAGAAGAGGGATTTTATATAAAAATGGATGAATCGAGGAATACTTTTGAAATTTTGGCTCCCTATGCTACATTGTTAGGATATGTCCATCATGCATCTTGCTGAAGTTCATCAACGTGAACATATACTCTTGATTTCATATTATAAAAACATTGAAGTTTTCTTTGTTACTTCCAAATTAAAAATTAATCACTCAAAGGATAATCTCAAGACCCTCTAATAGTCCAGTGTTTTATCTCTCAAGTACCAAGTTTTTTGAGAGTTGGATTGAATTCAAATTTTGCTTTCTCACCTAACCTATCGAGTCTTGGGCCTTTATGAATAAAATAAGGGAGTTCTTGGTGAACACACTTGAAAGAAAATTACACTATTAGAAAGGTATGAAGCTTAATGTCTTAGGGAAAGTGATGTTTATCAACACCTTTGTGATCTCATTTATTATTACTTTGTTTTCTAATTCCTAATAATAATAAATTTCTCAAACCTGGAAACAACATGCAAAGACTTTCATTGTATGGGCAATCCTAACTATCTGTGGGTGCCTATAAGTGGGACAGAGAGTACTTGACATTCGCTGTGGCATTGGTGGTGGAGATTTTTACATTGATGTTAGTGTAGTGGGCATTTATCTTTTTGTGAATATGGTATCTTTAGGTTTGGAAAGATCCATTGGCTGAAAATGCTCAATCCAGTTTGAGATAGTGGATTGCACAACAATCGTGACATGCTTCTGCATATCCAAGTAAGTTCTTTCATCCAAACTCAGAATTTTTCATGTCTTGCCCATAAATGGGCTTTCCAAATTATTATTTTTTTCAACCTCTTCTACTGTCTATGTTTAGCACATGTCAAAGCTTGCAGAGTCATGTACATGGTGTTTTTTCATGCAAGTGATTGAATGTATTTCCATTGTACCTCATTGACGGAAGAATCTGAACCCTAGGATAAGCTATCACTTTTTGAAAGCATATTTAAGTATGGCTCAAGCCTGGTGGAAAATTGTTGATCAAGGATTATTGCAAGTCCTCGAATGTGCCTTCTTTAGATTTTCAGGAGTCTATCAAGCAAAGACGATATGATCTATAGGATGGTGATGCATATGCCCAAGCAAGTGGTCCAGCTAAAGCTTTTATTTCAAAACATATGATAACCAAATATCATATAACCAAATATCATATAACCAAGTTCGATTAGGCTAGAATTTGTTGCTTCTTGCTTCAATTCTATAATATAATTGTGCTATCAAGTTACACCTAGTTTGACTCACTTATAGCAAGTTATTTCCTAGTTAAACTCAGCCAATGTCTATAAGTAGATCATAGAACTAGAGAACCATTTTACAAATGTGCGAGTCAAGATAGAGCACACATAGCAAAAGAGCACAAAGAGAAAAAGAGCAAAAAAAGATTAAGCAAAGGAAAATTCACCAATGGAGAAAAAGGGAGCTAGAGACAAAACTCATAGGTCACCTAAATTTACCTAACAATTAAAGATTCCAAAAAGATTCCTTTTGAAAACCCTATAACTTACAATAATTTTTTTGAAGAAATTCACATTTTGGTCAAAGTTGAGAGCCAAGCATCCACTTGCCCTCAAAAATGGATCACAAACATCGAGTTGGATGAGCAATTCCATGCATGGCATCGGCCTAATGGTTCAAACCCATGCCGAGAATCCACTTGCTTGCCCAACTTGATGGTTGGCATCGAGTTTGGAGGCTAGGTTGATGAATGAGATCGAGTCTGGAGGTTAGCTCAATGCTTGGCATCAATGTTCTTAGCAAATCAAATGCTTGGTATCGAGTTTGGAGGGCAGGTGGGTGCCTCACTTTTACCTTTTCACCCAATCCGATGCTTGACATCGAGGTCCTTGCCCAATTTGATGCTTCTTGTCCAACTTGATGCTTCACATCGAGTTGCTGCATAAAAGGTCAATGCATAGCATCCACTTGGCCCCCAAATTTGATGCCTCGCATTGAATTGGACTAAGGGACTTATGTTTTGCATATGCCTACTCCCCTAATTCCATACGTACCATCACCTTGGGCATTAAGGTTGATGCTGGTTATCGACTTAGAGGCAACATTTGATGCGAGGCACTGAGTTGCAGGAGAAGCTTGATGCCTCACATTGAATTGGCCCCCAAACACTGAGATGAATGTTATCCCTAGGACAATGTCATACCCTTGACTAACAAAAATTGCTTCACTTCAGGGACATTGAGAAGAGAGAGAAGAAATATGTTAAGGAGCTCACGGTGACCGTAAGTGGCTTATGAGAGGATGCTCGGGATAGAAGCATTGGAAATCCACTAAAGCAAAAGAAGAGCATATTTTCTTTGTCATCTGCACATGCAAGTCATCCAATGGCCATATCGGGAGGTGGTCATAGCAGTGTCAAGCCCATTGAGGAAGAGCGAGGCAAAAAGATAAATCCAAAGAGATTGAAGTCACTAGGAAAGATAAACGACTTTGAGACATGATAAATCTGCAGTGGTGCCTTTAGTACATAGAGGAGAAAAATGCCACTCTGCTTGTATTTGCTAGTGCTTATGCGAGGGGAAAGATTACCACAAATTACTTTTTTAAATAAGGACTTGTGTTCAGTGTGGACTATGAGGATGAGGACTCAAATAACCTCCTTTTCCCAACGAAAACTTCAAAGGGATTGAGGAACACAATTTTCAAAATGGAGCTCCTATGTCTTCAATGTTGTGTTCCAAAGAGGCTCGCTCAAATTTGTAGGGAATCGAAAATATTGATTGTGGATCTTTGGCCATGGATACAAGGCAATATCATGTCAAGCCAATAGAGGTAGATGAAACCTATAAAGTCAAAGGGAAAGCAGCCCATACAAAAGAGGCCCCAGAAGAAGAGCAAGCCAATTGATGTGGAATCAATAGAAATCTCAGACTCTCAGGATGATATAGTTGCCACTAGAGAAGAGCTCACATCTAGGATATTGCATATAGAAGAGAATAAGATAAGGGAGGAGATTGGGAAGAAGCAGCTCCTCAAACAGGGACAACTTTCCCACCTCCTCATTACTATAATCAACATTCCCCCAATAGACCCACTTATAGGAAGCAGGCCGCTTGAGATAAGCAAGCCACATAATCTACATGTATAGAACCTTAAGATGTAGATGAAGATAAACCCACATGCAATCATCGTACCATTCTCGGTAATAGTTGATCCAAACGAATGGGGGTCGGTGGAGGAATTCAATGAAGGTTTGTTTGAGGACTATATATACTGAGTTATTGGAGGATCACACTCTCTAGAGGGCCAAATAGAGCTTGTAAAAGAGCATCCAACTACATACTTCTTCAGGTAGGTAGAGTGTAAAATCTATGTGGGTTTGACTATAGAGGAGGTCAAACTCCTAGCTTGGGACCACAACAATGACAATGATTATAGGCAAAAAATGTCATCCATTGAGAGTATCTGATTCTTCCACCATGAGTATGTCAATGCCTTAAGGGTGGATGGTGAAAGGATCCATCCAAATTTGAGAAAGCACTACCTAATAGAGGTATGGATAGTAGTGGATGACAATGTGAAGTCTGATGCATTCCGTAAATTTGACCCATGGTTCTAACTCGCCTTTAGAATAGGGGAAATCTGGGATCTTCAAGATAGAATATTCACAATGTGGGAGAACAAAAAGGTTAAAGTGCAAAAATAGAAAAACAAAAAAATTGATCCTCAAGTGGATGTAAAAGGAAAGGGAAAGGGAGATGATCTCTCCATTGAACAAGCTATTGAGGATATGAAGGTGACACCTTGGAGAGCATTGCTAGGCATAAAGGATTACATTTTGATAATTTTGACATTATCAAGGGTCATTTCCAAATATCTAAGCCTTCAGGAGATGGTCATTGAGCTAAATAAGTAAGTAGATTCTTTTCATTGATTGGTTTTTCTTGCTCTTTCAGTAACTTATCATGTTGTCTAAAACTCACAATGTAGTCACAAGGTTTATATGAAGATTCAGGAGGTAATGAAGAGGAGGCTTGGGTGCTTCACATGGAGAGAAGTCCAAGTAGAGTACCCAACCACCTCCTCATACAAAGCATTGTCAGAAAACTATATATTGTTCCACAATTGAGTGAGTTCTCTTGCTCATTACAATAAAATATGATTGATTTTTCAAGTAGTTGGTGCTATTCGATGTGGGTCATCAATTCAGAGGAACAGACATGCTAGAAGTTGATGCCTAGCATCGAATATCAGAGAATATCTATGTGCAGAAACAACCTTTAGTCAAAATTCAATGCCAGGCATCCAAATTCAATAGGATTCTGATGCTAGGCATCATATTGTAGCACATACCTGATTCTGGGTATAGCTTCCCACAACTAGTTGATGCCAAGCATCAACTTGAAGCAAGTTATATGGAAATTGGCCTCTAATCATCTATTCATTTCAGTCTCCTAGCAAAGATTTATTTAATGCTAAGCATCAAAACCATTGATATATGTTACACTTTGTAAACAATCTTTGAGTTGACACTCGTCATTTGTTTGTAGAAACCTCGAAAGAGAGTGGTGAGTCGAATGAAGACAATCCTTCTCCCTTCCTTGCTCCTATCCAAAGGGTAAGGTGTGACAAGTCTAGAATAGAGGCAAAGGAGATGGAGTTTGCGGATCAGTCCTCTCCACTAAAGTTTTTTTCAAACCCCATAGAACACCTAAGGTCATTGTATTACAATATATATTGTGATGATGTAAATCACACTTGTATAGTAGAAAGTAGGAAACATTATTCCCTTTTAATAAGAGACATCCCATATGAATTTAGAATGAGTGGTTCTATTAATGATCATGAGCAATTCAAGCTCCCACATATACGAAAGATGGTGATAGATTTTGCTAAATTGACCATGTGGCCACTCTGGAGGATTGTGATTTTTCATAGCAAGGACCAATCCTTCTGTGTCTCAACAACATTAAATTCAAGGTGTCATGTTGTCGAGTGTCTTACATGGTATGTACTTGCTTTTTGCCTCTTTCTAGAAATAACACCTGACATTGTTCTTATAATTATAAATTTGTACCGTGAAGACAAATGTAAATAACATGCCATGACGTAGGTTTGTTAGTGCTATCAAGTGCCTTATAGTTGGATACTATGATGAAGTTGGTAAAAAGGGGTCATGGAACATTGTAGTGTGAACAAAATTTCAAATGTGCTAATGTTTCATGCAGTTACAAAAAAGCTTTATCATGTGGTAGGAGACAAGACATTGGTTAATCCTTATCAAAAGCCCCAAAAGCTTATGATGAGGTTAATCCAATTGTTCTCCAATGATGATGAGTGGATCTTGGACTTGTTTTCTAGCACAAGTACTTCTAATTGCAATCTTATTCATTGTAGCATTTCCTCAATCAGAATCTATCCCCAATCCAAATCTTTTGATCACTCAAAAATAACAGTGGAGAGAAGAATGCAGAGATTGCACAAGGTAAGAGAGAATCTGATGCGGAAGAGTAGAAACAAATATGATGCAGAGAAGGAAGAACTCTGATATTATAGATGTGAATCAATGGTTAGAATAGCTTTGGACAATAGCTTTGGACAATAGCTTGTTGATGAAGCCTCTACCTCCCGACCACCCCTAAGCTATTAGAATCACATTCACACTCGCACTCTCAATCACACTCTCACTCTCACTCTCGCTCTCAATCACAAAGTATTTCTTAGATTTCTATGTCCCCTATTTTGACGTGCAGGTCTCCCTATATGAGAGTTTGATCATTGCCCTCCCCAAAGAAGTGTGCAATCCACCAAATTTAGAAAAAGACAAGTTTCTCCAATACTTTTGCAAAACGGCATACGATCGTAGTCTGCTTTCTTTCATTAGCGTACCTGTCAAAAATAGGAGAAAAACACCAAAAAGATAGATCCAAAAATATCCATATTTAGACATGGTGACATGTGAGCATCAAAATCATGGGCTCGAGTAGAATTAGATAATCCCTCAAATTTTTTATAAGTCTTGGAAAACCCTCTAATTCAAAGAATTAGCTTAAGCTTGTAAGAGACACTTTTATTTAATTTTGCGATTTGCACAATAGTGTTTGAGATGTCTGAGGTCCAAATCCACCTCCAAATGCCACTTTTGAGCCCTGCAAATTTCAAAATTGTAGAGAGAAAGATCAAGGCATGTTCTTACAATGAACTAAATATAGGAGCTTGAATGAGGTACTTAAACCATGACTCACAAAAATTTCACTCACGCACTTTTATTCTCCTATACTTGCTCTACCTTTCTCACATATAGAGTTTTTCCTAATTCTTTCATCTTCACCTTCAAAATTTGACTAGAAAACATGATGTAAATAAGGTCTAGAGAGAGAATATGAGACTTGTCAAGCCAAAACTTTTCCTACATGCATAAAATGACCTAATTATTGATTCTAAGAATTATCCTCACAATGAAATTCAAAAATTTCAAAATGAATTATTTCAGTAGAAAAGAGGCCTATTACATGAATTGACACTCTTTTGGCATCACATGTAATTGATTTTTTTGTTTTCAGGGACAATGCTCTCCTTTGCCCTCAAAATGTTTAGGCACTACATTGTTGTAGAGAAGCATGAAGCCCAAGCTAGCTTCATTAGGATAAGGATTAATGGCTTGAATGTCCTTTGCCCTTAAAATGTTTAGGCACTACATTGTTGTAGAGAAGCATGAAGCCCAAGCTAGCTTTATTAGGATAAGGATTAATGGCTTGAATGACTGTGCAGATGAGGAGCGAGAGGTCGGGAAGAAACATATAGCTTACATAGAGATATTCCAACCTACATCAAGGGGGCCTATCCTACCATTGGGAGATGAGCAAGGAGACATGGGTGACCTTGAGGAGGAGTTCTAGAGCAAGAAAATCCCTCAAAACCTTCTCAAGTCCTTGAAGATGTTGCTATGCAAGAGACCGAGAATTTATATGATCACCTTCTATTGTAAAAAGGTTGTTGATCTTTGTAAACATATAATTTTGTAATGATTTGATTATTGGAATATAAAGATCAATGATTTTGTTCTTTGTTCTTAGCCCATTTCACACTCTATGCATTTGTGTTGGATTGATATGTGGTTTGCTTTACATTTATGGTTGATTAAGGTCATTCTTTCTCATTTTCTCTCTCTTTTTTCTCTCTCAAAACGTCGTTTTCGAATAATTCGTCACAGAATTCCTATATTCATACGTGCTGAAGTAAGTCATTCCATCGCCCATGCAAGCGGCACGTCGCCGACTTGCCTATATTTCTCTATGGATCCGTTGAGTCTTTGCTTGATCTTGCAATTACATGCTCGGTGCTCGCCACAGCCATCGAATTCTCGTCTCTCGGCATTCACCGATGGTTTGCGCACATTACTCGGATGTTCCTGCCATTGCCCTTCTCTCCCGGTGAGTGACGTCTTCAATTGGTTGTGTTACCGATATGAAATTTGTGTGGGTGTATGGAACATGATACATCAGAGCATACCAATGAATGTAAATGTACAGATTATGTTTTAAATGAATAGCTAATATTTTGGAGCACGCTGAGTAGTATTGGCGCTGATAATGATTGCAGGAAGGAGAGCGCTGCAATGGTGGCAGAAGACCTTGCGTACATCGAAAAGAAGAGCTGCAGATGTAGGCTTCGACAAGTCGCAAGACAAGATTGTGGAGCCTTCAGCGACGTGAAGATTACAGGGGCGTCCAAAAATGACGATGAAGTGTCGGAATCGTGACAAGGGAACTCGACGCACGCGCAGATGATGTATGGGAGATGCTCGGGAAATTTGCGCAGATGAAGCGTTGGAATGAAAACGCAGAAGTATGCGAAGTGATCGAGGGGAGGAAGGACGAACCGGGATGCGTGCGGTACTGCGCAGGAGGTGGAAGAGCTCCGGACGGAAGCCCCCTGCGATGGGTGAAGGAGAAGCTCCTTACACTGAGCGCCAATGAGCGCCGCATGACTTACTGCATGCTTGATTTGATAGCAGCTATGCCTTTGAGGGTTACAAAGCTTCCCTACGCATCACACCAGTAGCTACAGATCATCCGCTCTTCAGCACTATATCCTTGTCTGCCTCCAAGCGTTCGGTCATTGTCTGGCATTTTCATTTGAATGCCATTCCGAACACTACCGCTTCTAAGCTCCTGTACTCCATGGGCTCCATCTTTAGCTGCATGATGTGTAGCCTAGAGCGCTGACTCCGCCCACAGCTAGAGCCATATCGCAGAGCATATTAAAATACCGCAGAGTCCTGTTGAAGGTGTTCGGTAATTGATCACGATTCCCTATCTTGTCGCCTTTTGACACCTCTAATATGACTTCCATGTAGATTGTGGATATCTGTACATCGTTCTTTCTGTAAACCATTCGATCATGATAGAAGCAAATTTCTACACAGTACGATGGGTTCATTTGTTTCTGATAATTAATAGAGTTGGGCACCACCTTCAACAAAGAAACTTAAAGACGCAGGCATAGAGAGAATTATGCTTTGAGTTTTTTCAGTGCGAAGTTCTATGTCAAGAGTGTCGTTGTCCCTAGCATTGTCGTACACAGTAATTTTACTAATATATTTTGATTCATTCTCCTCTAGAACTGCATGTGTAAAAAGTAGCTTGATAACTTGGGTAGAAAATTGATGACATATAGAATGAAATATGACTTAATACAATAGAGCGATTAATGAGATGATGAATGAAATAGAGAAAATAACTATTCCAGAATGAGGACGATCGTGGAGATGTCATGGAGAGTGGAGACCATGTGAATAACATTCTTTTTTTATTATTTCTCTTTTTTGAAGCGTAATCTTCTTTGATAATCTTGAATCAATTGAAAGTACAAGTGAAGGCGTTCTTAGTATTCATGAGACATTTGTTGGTGCAATTCAAGCCTTCACACTTGGCTTGGAACCTTGGAAATTTGGGTTGAAACCTTGGAAGCTTAATTCACTTGAAGAAAGGACCATGTGAACTTATGTTTATAAGTTCTTACTTCTTTACCCTTTGTAAAAGTCTAGAATGACTTGGCATATGTATGAGTACACCTAGTTGATTAGTCGTGGAAATTTAGATGACTTAATGGAGAGAATATCTCCCTAATTTTAGATGAGATATTCTAGGGAGCCTTAGATTTGAATTTCAAAATTCAAATGATTACTCAACCTCTATAAAAGATGAAGGAAAAAAGTCGCGTGTGTGTCTCTCACTTTAGCTCACTTCCTTAGGCATTTTATCATTGTATCTCTGTGTGTGTGAGTGCTACATCTTAGCCTACACCACAATACCTCATTTAGCTATGCTTATCATGCTAATGAGATTGTACAATTACATCAAGCCATAGATACATTCATACTTTTCAATTCTATGTTTATTTTGAGTTATCTTCTCCAAGTCTGTCAACTTCAACAAGGTATATCCCAAGATCTACTCAACCAAATCAAGTGATTCAAAGCACATTGGATTCAGCTCAAAGTCTTCTACAGGCTTACAAAGTTTGAAGGCAATTGGTTTTGCCATTTTCGAGAAATCACCGTCGAACTGCTCTCTGGTATTTTTCTGCAGAGTCCCTAAAAAGTCAGGAGTGTCCCTAACTTTGCTAAAGAGATTTCTCTGAGTATAGTCTATCATTTTATCTCATTCCACTTGTAAATGGAAGCTTACTAAGCTAATAGAATACCTCTAGAAGAAATTTTGTCAATTGTAACTGTACTGGTCATACTGAGTGAAAGACTGAGCAGGTATCAAGACAAAAATAGAAAGTTTTTGAGCCTTGTAATGTACAAACTTGTCTGTTTTGATCAAGTCATTACTTTAACCTTTTCCAAAGTACATATAGCATATTTTGGTATCATTTGGAATCTCAAGGAGTCTACTAATCATATCTGGAGTCACTGAGGGCTGGTGCAAAGCAGGATTAGCAGCATCAACTCAATCTTCTAAGTGTATCCAACCATCCTCTCCCAACGGTGGTATCAGAGCAAATAAGGTAACATGGGAGATGGTTTTCCTTCATTCATTGATAAATTGGACAGGAACAATTACCAAGCTTGGTCTCTAAGGATGAAGACCTATCTACAAGGAAGCAGCTTATTTGGATTCATCTCAGGAGATGAGGAATTGCCCTCATTCAAAGCAAGAGGACTACCCACTAAGGATGAACAAGAGAGGCTCAACACATGGTGTGCAAAAGATGCATTGGCAAGGTCTTATCTTCTTAACTCTATATCTGATTTCCTTTTACCTCATATTAGGAACTGTAAGACTTCCCAAGAGACTTGGGAAACCTTGTCATCATACTTCTCTTCCAACACAAGAGCCAGGAAGAATCAACTATGGATTGAATTCACAACCCTTAGGAAGCAGCCCAAGAAATCAGTCTCAGAGTATGTGACCAAGATTAAAGATGTGGCAGAACAACTAGCAAGCATTGGAGAGGAGATTGAAGAGGAACAAATAGTAAGGCAAATAACAAATGGACTCAAGGCAGATGATAAGTGGGAAAGCTTCACCACTGCAATGGATCTCTACATGGACATGCATACCCCAGATCTCACAACTCTCATGGGCCAACTATTCACACATGAAGCAAAGTTTACAAAGGCTGGAGATCAATCAAAAGGTAATAACCCCTCTGCTCTATATTTTGATAAGAAGTTAAAGATAAAGGTAAAGGGAAGAAGCAAGAAGAAGAAGGCTCTACCTCCCAAGCTAATTATGCAGGGAGAGGTAGATCTTCAAGAGGAAGAGGCAGAGGAGGTAAGCAAGGTAGGGGGAGACCCTACAATTCATCACCATGCAACATTTGTGGATTGTCTAACCATACCACAGATGAGTGCTATAGAAATTATAAGAATCAGAGAGGGAGAGGCTATCAAAGAGGTGGATACTCTCAAGGTAGAGGCAGATTCAACCAACACCAAAGCTACAATGGATACAACAATCAGTACAACAACAATTACAACCATAGCCACAATGGTAACTACCAAGGTGGATTCAGAAATAGAAGGGGTTACAACAACTACACAGAGGAGCAAGATGACTCCCTATTGATCATGAATATGACCTCCAAGGTAGGTACAAATGATGATCATTTATTTTATATTGATTCAGGGTGTTCTAACCATGTAGCTGGTAATGTGGCACTACTCTCTGATTTGGAAGAACCCAAGGGCAAACATCAGGTACAGACAGGTGATGATACTAAACATTCTGCTGTAAAGATTGGAAATGTGAAAACTTGTGATGGGAACCAAAACCTATTGAGCAGGTTACTTTATGTTCCAACCATTACCAAGAACCTAATGAGTGTTGGTCAGATTGTGGAGAAAGGTTTGCAGGTCAGGTTCAATCAACATGGAGCATATATGGAAGATCCAAGACATGGATTCAAAAGGATAGCCAAGGGAGAAAAATCAGGTAGATTGTTTACTTTTGAGCTAGAGGACACAAAGAAAATTGCTTTATACCATTATAAGGATCAAACACTTTCAGAGTTAGAAATATGGCACAAGAGGTTAGGTCACATAGGTGAAAGAACCCTAAAACAAATGAGCAGAGATCAATGTGTGCTTGGGATACCCAATGTATCCAAGCAACACATGATTTACAAGTGTGGAGCTTGTCAGTTTGGTAAGTCCCAGAGGTTGCCCTATTCAAAGAAAGGTTTTATGCATGAAGACTACCTAGACTTGGTACACACAGATATTTGGGGACCTAGCAAGGAACCCTCCATTTCAGGTTCAAGGTACTATGTGTCCTTCATTGATGATTATAGCAGATGGACTGTCTTATACTTTATGAAACATAAGGATGAAGTATTTAATTGTTTCAAAAGATATCTTGCACTAGTTGAAAATCAAACAGGTAGAAACTTGAAGAGGCTAAGGTCAGATGGAGGAGGAGAATACTTCTCCAATGAATTTGAAGACTTCTTGCAGGAAAGAGGCATCAAGAGGGAGATAACTATAAGGTACTCACCTGAACAAAATGGGGTAGCTGAAAGAAGGAATAGACTCATTGTAGAAACAGCTAGGTCTATGCTTAATGAAAAGAAATTACCAAATTATCTTTGGGCAGAGAGTGTATCTACTGCCACCTATCTCATTAACAGGTTGCCATCAAAGTCACTTGATGGAATGACACCTTATGAAGCTTGGCATGGTAAGAGACCATCATTGGATCATTGCAAAATCTTTGGTTGTATTGCATATGTGCATATTCCCTCACAGGTAAGGGGAAAGCTAGATCCTAAAGCTGAAAAATGTATCTTCATTGGTTATGATTTGAACCAAAAAGGATACAGATTCTACAACCCAACAAACAAAGGCTTCAAGGTAAGCAGAGATGTCATCTTTGATGAGAATGACTCATGGTATGAGAATGAATGCAGGAAGGTTAGTCTACCTTATGACATGGAAGAAGATTTCCCAAAGCTCACCAAGGAGGAACCAATCCAAAAAGAAGACTCAAGCTCAGATGATGATGATACAATCAACCTTGAGGAATTCAAGGCATGGAAGTCCAAAGGGAAGATGAAAATGAAGAAGCTAGAGGATATACCAGAATCCTCAACTCAAGCTATGAGGAGATCTCAGAGAGAAAGTAAGAGGCCTATCAGATATGGGTATGACACTTCTCTTGTAACTAAGCATTCTGTATATCTTGCAAAGGATCTGTTGAATGAAGAACCAGGTTCATATGAGGAGGCAATCACCAAACCAGAATGGAAAGAAGCTATGGATGAAGAAATGGAAGCTCTTAAGGAGAGTGACACATGGGACTTAGTACCCAAGAAGGACTCTATGAAGGTGATAGGATCCAAATGGATCTACAAGCTAAAGAGAAACTCAGATGGAACAATCAACAGGTATAAAGCTAGGTTGGTAGCCAAGGGTTTTGCACAAACCCAAGGCATTGATTATGAGGAGACATTTTCTCCTGTCGCTAAGATGCCAACAATCAGAGTACTAGTGAGTGTAGCTGCATCCAAGAATTGGAACATGTACCAATTAGATGTCAAGAATGCTTTCTTGAATGGATGGATATCTGAAGAAGTCTACATGTCACAACCACCTGGCTATGAAGATCCCAAGAAGGTAAATTATGTTTGTAAATTGAAGAAGGCTCTATATGGTTTGAAGCAGACACCTAGAGCATGGAATTACAGGTTGACAACATATCTCCAAGACCAAGGATTTGTGATGAGTAAAGCAGATACTTCTCTATTCATTAAGAGGAGTAGTACAGAGGTAATCTACTTGTGTATTTATGTTGATGACATCATCATTACAGGCAATGATGTCAGTGGGATTAGACACATCAAAGGACAGATGATGAAGGAATTCAAGATCAATGATCTTGGATTATTAAAGTACTTCTTAGGTCTTGAATTAGTGTATACTAATTCAGGTATATATATTACTCAAAAGAAGTATGTATAGGATATGGTCAAGAAGTTTAATTTGCAGGATGCTAAAGTCTCAAGCACTCCTATGGAGGTCAACCTAAAGCTTAGTGCTCATGAAGGTGATGAAGTCCAAGACATTACAGGATACCAAAGTATGGTTGGTAGTGTGAATTATGCTACCTTAACCAGAATTGACATAGCATATGGTGTAAGTGTGCTAAGCCAATTCATGCACAAACCAAGGGTACCTCACCTAGAGGCAGCAAAGAAGATCTTGAAGTATCTAAAGGGAACTCAGAACCATGGTTTGTACTTTCCTTATACATCAGATATTGACATTAAAGTATATTCAGATGCAGATTGGGCAGGATGCAAGGATGATAGGAGGAGCACATCAGGATACATATGTTTTGCAGGAGACAAACCTATTTCTTGGTCAGCCAAGAAGCAACCAACAGTGGCATTATCATCCACTGAAGCAGAGTATAGAGGGCTAGCCAATGCCACTCAAGAAGCTATCTGGTTGAAGCTTTTGTATACAGAATTAGGTCTATACACAAGGCCTCCAATTATCTTTGGAGATAACACAAGCTCTCTTCACCTTGCAGCTAATCCAATATATCATGCTAGGATAAAACACATAGAGGTTCATTACCACTATGTGAGAGAAAAGTTGCTAAGCAAAGACATTCAATTGACTTATGTGTCCACTAATATGCAATGTGCAGATTTACTTACTAAAGCTTTGGATGGAAACAAGTTATGCAGATTCAAATCCATGATTGGATTGCAGGATGTGATTGAAGATTGAAGATGAAGACTTAAGTCAAAGTGTTTGGCTTGAGGGGGAGCTGTTGGTGCAATTCAAGCCTTCACACTTGGCTTGGAACCTTGGAAATTTGGGTTGAAACCTTGGAAGCTTAATTCACTTGAAGAAAGGACCATGTGAACTTATGTTTATAAGTTCTTACTTCTTTACCCTTTGTAAAAGTCTAGAATGACTTGGCATATGTATGAGTACACCTAGTTGATTAGTCGTGGAAATTTAGATGACTTAATGGAGAGAATATCTCCCTAATTTTAGATGAGATATTCTAGGGAGCCTTAGATTTGAATTTCAAAATTCAAATGATTACTCAACCTCTATAAAAGATGAAGGAAAAAAGTCGCGTGTGTGTCTTTCACTTTAGCTCACTTCCCGAGGCATTTTATCATTGTATCTCTGTGTGTGTGAGTGCTACATCTTAGCCTACACCACAATACCTCATTTAGCTATGCTTATCATGCTAATGAGATTGTACAATTACATCAAGCAATAGATACATTCATACTTTTCAACTCTATGTTTATTCTGAGTTATCTTCTCCAAGTCTGTCAACTTCAACAACATATCGCAAGATGTACTCAATCAAATCAAGTGATTCAAAGCACATTGGATTCAGCTCAAAGTCGTCTACACGCTTACAAAGTTTGAAGGCAATTGGTTCAGCCATTTTCGATAAATCGCCATCGAACTGCTCTCTGGTATTTTTCTGCAGAGTCCCTAAAAAGTCGGGAGTGTCCCTAACTTTGCTAAAGAGATTTCTCTGAGTATAGTCTATCATTTTATCTCATTCCACTTGTAAATGGAAGCTTACTAAGCTAATAGAATACCTCTAGAAGGAATTTTGTCAATTGTAACTGTACTGGTCATACTGAGTGAAAGACTAAGCAGGTATCAAGACAAAAATAGAAAGTTTTTGAGCCTTGTAATGTACAAACTTGTCTGTTTTGATCAAGTCATTACTTTAACCTTTTCCAAAGTACATATAGCATATTTTGGTATCATTTGGAAGCTCAAGGAGTCTACTAATCATATCTGGAGTCACTGAGGGCTGGTGCAAAGCACGATTAGCAGCATCAACTCAATCTTCTAAGTGTATTCAACCATCCTCTCCCAACAACATTGTATCTCATAAACCAAAGGTTAGAAGTCGAACATGGTGAAGGTTTCAAAGCCCCAATATTCAAAAATGTAGAGCTTTGAAGGGGAAAGCCATATGCCCAACAAGGTGTGTAGTGGGATTCCTTTTTCTTCCACAAAGAAAGGATTAGGAAAGCCAAGATCACAGACCTTAAAGACGCAGTAGGGAAGAGCTTGGGAAGGGATCACCCTAAAGCCGAACTTCATAACTATGCAAAAGATTATGAGAGCTTCAAGCAGAAAAATGAATGGGACATTAGGGGTTAGATGACAAACAAAATCAAGATTATAAAGCATCCGGGACCACAAAAGTAGAGCTTAGGAAGAGAAGAACCTTAAGAGCCAGCAAAGTAACTAGTGGTACCTTTTGTATCGCACAAAGAAGGACTAGATTTCTAGCACAATCAAGACTACAAAGTTGGAAAGCTAAGGAAGGAACTCCACAAGGCCCAACAAAGTAGATAGAGTCATGATTACAAAACTTTAAGGCCCATAGGAGAAGACCTTTGAAAGGGACGTGAGGGGTTAGATTACAAGCACGGTTAAGATTATAAAGCCTCAAGGCCCACAAAAGTAGAACTTTGGAAGAGACATCCTTCAGGACCAACAAAGTAACTAGTGGAATCTTTTGTATTCCACAAACAAGCATTAGATGCCTAACATGGTAAAAATTACAAAGTTGGAAAGTTGAGAAAGGAACTCCCCAAGGCCCAATTAAGTGGCTATGGTCAAGATTACAAAACTTTAGGACCAACAAAGTAACTAGTGGAATCTTTTGTATCCCACAAACAAGCAATAGATGCCTAACATGGTAAAAATTACAAAGTTGGAAAGTTGAGAAAGGAACTCCCCAAGGCCCAATTAAGTGGCTATGGTCAAGATTACAAAACTTTAAGGCCTCACAGGAGTAGATCTTTGAAAGGGATGGCCTCAAAGCCAATAAAGTAACTAATAGGACCCTTTCTACCACACGTATGATATGTTAGATTCCTAGCACAATGAAAATTACAAAGCCCGATAACCCACTAGGATAGAGCTTGGAAAAGGATACCCCTAAGACCCAACAATATAACTATTTTAAAGTGAGCCAGAAAATCAAAGAATAATCCACCTAACGTGAAAGCCACATACAAAAAGTGTCCAAAGACCACGATTTTAGATGTTGGGAAGCTTTGGAAAATCTTATAGTAGCTAGGAAAATGTCACGCTGCGAACAAGACTTAAAGCCTCTTCCCCACCACGGATGATTAAGAATATAGAATGTTAATGCCCATAGGACTAGATCTTTAGAAGGGATGGGCCCGAGGCCCAATAAACTAACCAATGGGACTCTTTCTATCCCACACACCATAGGCTAAATGCCTCACACAATGAAGAATGGCCCTATCTGTTAGAGTTAGATGTTTCCTCAAGCACATAAACAACACAAGGAACAAGAAGAAGCTTGGAGCACAACACACAATATTGAATGTATTACTACTATAATGTACAAATATAACTAACCCATTAGCGCTATAGGCGTATATACAAGCTAGTGGAAAAAGCCTCCTAAAGAAGGAAAAAAGTGCCTCGACGGTACTAGTGTGTTCACACACATCACTACCTAAATATATCAATAAATCCCCCCTAGGAGTGATGTGGTGAACAAAGAGTTGGAACTCATGTATAAGGAAGTGCCAAGCTATGTGAATTCAATCCAAAAAGGGAAGTAAGCCCAAAGCTTTGCATAAAGCTTCAAACTTCTCCTAAGGCAGAGCCTTTATGAAAAGTTCTGCAATGTTCTCCTGCATGGGCATATATGCCAAGTCGATCTCTCCAATAGAGAACCTCTCCCTAACATAATGAAAATGCAACTCAATGTGCTTAGTGCGAGCATGGAACAGAGGGTTGCTCGCAACTCCCAATGTGCTTTGACTGTAAGTCAGGATGGCGGTGGCAGAAGATTGACCAACACCCAAATCAATCGTGAGGCATTTGAGCCAGACAAACTCAATGGTCGCTGTGAAGCTGCCCTATAGTAAGCCTCACACATCGAAGTAGCCACACTACATTGCTTCTTGTTTAGCCAAGATATGCATGAGGTACCAAGCATGAAGCAAAAACCACTATTGGACAGACGAGTGTCATAGCAACTAGCCCAATCAGAGTCAGAAAAAGCATGCAAATATGGCGATAGGGATTCCCCCTTGGGACAAAACAACCCAAGTAGCGGGAGACCACTCAAGTAGCAGAAGATGCACTTAACACCTACCAATGCTTGACACCTGGGCAATGCATAAAATTAGTGATGTGTGGGATAGCAAACTAAATATCCGTCCAAGTTATACATAAGTAAATCAAGTATTCAATAGCCTACTGATAGAAGAGAGCATGGAATGCATCTCGAGCATCATGAAGACTCAATCCTAAACCCGTCTCCATAGGAGTGGCAATAGGTTTACAATCTTCAAGGCCAAAAGACTATAATAATGTGTCAAAATATTTCCTTTGACTCAAATCCATTCCACCATCAATGTGCAGAAACTGAATGCCCAAATAGTGATGCAAATACCCCAAATCAAACATCTCAAATGAGGCATGCAAATTAGCTTTAAAGCAGCAATATGCTTCTCATGAGGACTAGTGAGCAGCATGTCATCAACATACACGAGAATGATGAGACTACATCATTAGCATGCTTAACATAAAATGTTCTTTGAGTTGGATTTTTCTCAAAATCATGTGCAATCAAATAGGCATGTATCTTTTCATACCAAGCATGTGGTGCTTGTTTCAAACCATATAAAGTCTTTCTTAACCTGAACACCTACTTTTCATGCTCTTTCTACACAAAGCCACTAGGCTGGAAAACATACGCTTCTTCATGCAAGTCACCATTCAAAAATGCATTTGTAATGTCCAACAGATATACATTCCAACCATGATGAGCTGCAAGTGCACAAATGCTACGAACATTAGTCATTCGGCAAGTAGGTGCAAAGGTCTCATCAAAATCAATGCCTCTTTCTTGTGCATAACCCCTTACAACAAGCGTAGTCTTATACCTATTAATTGTTCCATCAGGCTTACGGTTCAACTTGTAACCCACTTAGTGCCAATGGCCTTCTTGCCAATAGGCAAGTCACATAAAGAACAAGTACCATTATTCATCATAGCATCATATTGAGATTGCATAGTAGCCATCCAATTTTCTGAATTTTTTGCTTCATCAAAGGAGATAGGCTCATTCTCATTACAGAGACTAGATGCAGCCATAGCATGGCAATCTCATCCAAAAGAGGCACTATTAGAGCATGATTGAGTATGATATGAAAAAGGTGCATCTAATTCGCTATCACACAAAGTTTTGCACCAGCCATTTTGGCATAGTTATTGCCTCGTAAATATCAGCTCTCTCATCAACAAGCACATTATGTAAATCTGCATCGGAAATGGGATGATCTGCAGCATCTCATGAAAGCTGCAAAGGCAGAGAAGTTACCTTACGAGGAACAACACTAGATTGTGCACCTGTAAAAAGAGGAAGCAAAGTATCATACATGTCTTTGGAGCTAACTGATGTCTCCTTAGTACATCAAAGCAATGGTTGAATAACATCTTCCACAAACACAAGATCACGGCTATCCAAAATGCATTTAGTTTGTGGATGATACAAATGGTAGTCTTTACTTTCATAATTGTACCCAACAAAGATACATTTGGCTACTTTATCATCCAATTTTTTGCGATGTTTTTTAGGCACTAATGCATATGCCAGGCAACCAAAAACACGTAGATAAGCAACCAATGGCTTGAGATCATGCCAAGCCTCATATGGAGTGATAGACTACAGCGCTTTAGTGGAATACCTGTTAAGTATATATATTGTATGCATAACAGCCTCAAGCTAGAATTTATGTGGTAAAGCCTCACTCTTGACTATACACGTTGCCATCTCCATGAGTGACTTGACTTGTTCTTCCATTTAGCACCTCCATTCTATTGAGGTGTATAGGGCACTATACACTTATGTTTAATCCCACATTAAGCCAGAAATGCATTAAAGTCAGAAGACATATATCTCCCCCCTCCCACTCCCCATTAGAACGGAGGGTGCCCATGTTACATGCTGACAGATTTTCAGCCAAAACCAAAAACTGTTTGAAGCACATAAACACTTTAGACTTTGCTTCCAATGGATATACCCATGAATTCATGGAAAAAACATCAATGAAAGTCACAAAGTAAAGATAATTTCATAAAGATAGAGTCTGCATAGGACCATAGACATCACTATGAACAAGCTGGAATTTCTCTATAACTCAAGCTGAACCATCTTTTGCAAATGAGGAAGGCTGCATTTTGCCCAGAATACAGCCTTCACATACATGTTTACTAGATGCCTCAAGTTTGGGCAAAAAGAAAACCATTTCAGATTTCTACATGCATAGCAAACTAGTAAAATTCAAATGACCAAAGCGTGCATGCCAAAGCTTTGCATCTGACATACCCTGATAATCATGTACTACATATCCTAAATCTTTCATAGATTTTTCATAATCTATGAGCTTATAGAGTCTAGGAGATAAAATGCCGGAAGCAATAATCACGTAGCCATTTGACAGATGATGAACTGTACATCTTTCATCAACAAATTTCACAACCGAGCCAATCTTGGCTGAAGCCCCGAAAGTGATAATAGATTCTTCATGATCCCTCACACAAATAAAACATCTGACAAAGTGAAAGAACTATCATCAGTAGTAGTCAAAATGATCTTACCAACTCCCATGATAGGATAAGAGGAGTTGTTGGCACATGTGAGAGTGTTCCTTATAGGGGCAAGTTGTAATGAAGAGAAGAAACTACACTACGAGGTAATATGTTCGGTTGCCCCACTATCAAAGTACCAAAGATCTCAGTCTACTACACACATGCACTCCTCATGAGAAGATGGGTCAAAACTACAAATAGTAGTAAATGCCCATTCTTCATCCAGCACAAGATTAGCAGACTCTGTTTTCAGTGTAGAGGCCTCTGCAACAACCATTCCGGCCTCTTTCTTCTTTGCCTCTTTAGTAGCAAGTTTTGTACAATTCTTAATGACATGATCATTTGCTTTAAAGTATTTGCAAAACAATTTCTGCTTTTCTCATTTCTTCTCAACTTTTTCTTCCTTTTTTGATTGTGCAAAATTAGCAGATTTTTACTTACTAGTTGAAGAGCTCCATTTTCCTTTGCCCTTCTGGCTAGCCAAGAAAGCTTGATCTACACCATGCATAATAGACTTGTTCTCCCTAGACTAATCTTCCTGCAACAGAACAAAAACTAACTCTTCAAATGTTAAGGCATTTGGATTGCCTTTCATACTCAAATGAGGAGTACAAGCAAAACTCTGATATGAGTCAGGAAGACCATTATGAACACTCTGCACAAGTGAACTATTAGGAAGGACTTCATCAATAGAAATTAATTGTTCATTCAAATCCTTGATCTTTGTCAAAAAATTATCCATACAATCACCTTCATTCATGTGCTCACTCTCTAGGTGTTTTCAGAGGTAAGCAACATGAGGCTCATTCCTAGCCTGGTACAATGTGGTAAGTGTATCCCAAGCATCCTTAGTATTTTTACAATAGCAAATGTGAGGAATAAAGGCAAGTTTGACAAAAAAAGCTATCAATGCATGTGCATGGGCATCTCTGCCATCCCAACAAATTTGCTCTATAGTAGGTGCAGCGAAAAGTGTAGCATGAACATGAATCTGCGAAATATCAGCATGTTTGACACCTTCTACATCAGCTTGAGTTCCTGCAATTGTAACAGTCGTAAGTGTGATAGGATGTTTTTTAACACCCTCCACAATGTTCCACAGCTTTTGCAACCAATCCATGTCGCATCATATAAGCCCATAACTAGTTGGTACTAGCCAACTTATCCTCAATAGCCAACATACGGAATACATCACTTCTTTCAGCCATGGCCAATGACTAAAATACATTGATGCAAAAAGTTGATTGTATCTAAAAAATTTGAACAAACTTGCCGAGAGGAATTCTCCTAAACCTATAGTAGACTTCCAGGCGCTTATATTGGCGAACTGAAATTGGTATTTATCTTTGGCATAAAAAGACAAAATAGCTTACATAAGCACCATGATAGTGCGTTCGGAGGCCAAAACCAGCTCAAATCACGATTTTGGCACCACATAGCGAAGCTATTTTGATCTTTGAAACACCTTCAGTATGCTCACCAGATTTCATGCGATTCTGAGATTGCAACCGGAGAGGTGTGGAGGGCACCCTAGATGAAGTGGTGACCTACAGTACAAGAAATAGGGGGGCGTAGCCATGCCTCCAAATTGAAAAAAAAAACATGTACCGTCGCTTATGTGACGCTGGTGTCGCATAAGCGACGGTCAATTTTTCGATTTATTTTTTTTAAGCGACAACCGTCGCATAAGCGATGCTAGCGTCGCTTATGCAACACTAAATTAATAGCGTCGCAAATACCGTCGCTAATGAGCGATGGTATTTGCGACGTTGGCAAACTGAAGAGCGTCGCATATGTGACACTCTGAAATGTAAAAAGAAAAATTTGATTTCTCCCGGCACATTTGTGCCGGGATTTGGACACGAGAGACCAAGAAGAGATCGAGAGAGAGAGAGAGCGCGTGCGCGTGAGAGAGAGAGAGAGAGAGAGAGAGAGAGAGAGAGAGAGAGAGAGAGAGAGAGAGAGAGAGAGAGAGAGAGAGAGAGAGAGAGAGAGAGAGAGAGAGAGAGAGAGAGAGAGAGAGAGAGAGAGAGAGAGAGAGAGAGAGAGAGAGAGAGAGAGAGAGAGAGAGAGAGAGAGAGAGAGAGAGAGAGAGAGAGAGAGAGAGAGAGAGGGAGAGAGAGAGAGAGAGAGAGAGAGAGAGAGAGAGAGAGAGAGAGAGAGAGAGAGAGAGAGAGAGAGAGAGAGAGAGAGAGATGCATCTATTTGCAAGGTATGCGCACACACACACACAGTTACACACACATACATATGCATACACACACAAATATACACACATAGACACACACACACACATACACATAGACACACACACACATACACACAAATACACACACATATACACACATACACAAATAATCTTGCATACACACATGCACACATAATGCATACACATGCACACACATATACACATATATATACACACATACACACATACAGACACACATACACACACATACACACACACATATACACACATATACACACATACACACACACATATGCATACACACACACATAGAGAGACATGCATGCACATAAACATACATGCATACATAATGCATATGCATATGTGTACATCCATAGATACTTACATGCATACACACACATATGCATACATAATGCATATGCATATGACTACATACATACATACTTACATGCATACACACACATATGCACACATAGACACATTCACACACATAGACACATACACACACATAAACACATACACACACATACACACACATATGCATACATACATGCATACACATACACACATATATGCATACACATACACACACATAGACACATACACACACATAAACACATACACACACATACACATACATATGCATACATAATGCATACACACACATATGCATACATACATGCATACACATACACACATACACACATACACACACATAGACACATACACACATAAACACATACACACACATATGCATGCATACATGCATACACATACACACACATATGCATACACATACACACACATAGACACATACACACACATAAACACATACACACACATACACACATATGCATACATAATGCATACACACACATACACACACATATGCATACATACATGCATACACATACACACATAGACACATACACACACATAGACACATACACACATAAACACATACACACACATATGCGTACATACATGCATACACATACACACACATAGACACATACACACACATAAACACATACACACACATACACACATATATGCATACATAATGCATACACACACATATGCATACATACATGCATACACATACACACACATAGACACATACACACACATAAACACATACACACTCATAGACACACACACATACACATAGACGCGCACACACATACACACACATAGATACATACACACATTATGATGCATTCACACACATACACATGCATACACACATAGACACACATATACACACACACATACACACATACACACATAAACACACATATATGCATACACACACACATAGAGAGCCATACACACACATACACACACATTCACATACATGCATACATGTGCATACATAATGCATATGCATATGCATACATACACATACATAATGCATACACACACATATGCATACATAATGCATACACACACATACACACACCTATGCATACATACATGCATACACATACAGACATAGACACATACACACACATAGACACATACACACACATAAACACATACACACTCATAGATGCATAGCGACACAGACACATAGACACACACACATATACACAAACACATACACACATAGACACATACACACATAATGATGCATGCACACACATACACATGCATACACATACATATGCATACATACATGCACATAGAAACATACACACATAGACACATACATAATCATAGATACACACATATACACATAGACACACACACACACACACATAATGATGAATACTACACATGCATACACACATATAGACACATATACACACATACACACACATATATGCATACACACACATAGAGAGACATACACACACATACACATATATGCATACATATGCATACATATGCATACATATGCATACATAATGCATATGCATATGCATACATACATCCTTATATGCATACATAATGCACATGCTTACATACACATACGTACTGCGTACACACACATATGCATACATAATGCACATGCGTAGATACATACACACACATAGACACATACACTAGACACATACACACATAGACACATACACACACATAAACACATACATACTCATAGATACACACATATACATATAGAAACACACACACATACACACATAATGATGCATACTACACATGCATACACACATACACACACATATACACACACATACACACACATATATGCATACACACACATAGAGAGACATACACACACATACACATACATGCATACATATGCATACATAATGCATATGCATATGCATACATACATACTTACATGCATACATAATGCACATGCTCACATACACATACATAATGCATACACACACATATGCATACATAATGCATACACACACATACACACATATGCATACATAATGCATATGCATATGCATACATACATCCTTACATAGATACATAATGCACATGCTTACATACACATACATATGCATACAGACACATACACACATGCATACATGCATGCATACACATACACACATACACACATACACACACATAGACACATACACACACATAAACACATACACACTCATAGACACATAGCGACACATACACATAAACACATACACATACACACACATATACACACACATATATACACACACACACACAAACAAACAAACATAGACACATACACACATAATGATGCATACACACACATATGCATACATACATGCATACACATACACACATAGACACATACACACACAGATACATACATACACATAAACACATACACACTCATAGACACACACACATACACATAGATGCGCACACACATACACACACATATACACATACTTACACACATAGACACCTACACACATACACACATAATGATGCATACACACACATACACATGCATACACACACATATGCATACATACATGGATACACATACACACATAGACACATACACACACATAGATACATACATATATATAAACACATATACACTCATAGACACACATACATACACATAGACACACACACATATACACACAAACATAAACACACATAGACACATACACACATAATGATGCATACACAAACATACACATGCATACACACATACAAACACATGTACACACACACATACACACATATATGCATACACACACATAGAGAGACATACTCACACATACACATACATGCATATATATACATACATAATGCATATGCATATGCATACATACATACATACATACATACATGCATACATACACATACATAATGCATACACACACATATGCATACATAATGCATACACACACATACACACATATGCATACATACATGCATACACATACACACATAGACACATACACACACATAGACACATACACACACATAAACACATACACACTCATAGATGCACACACATACACATAGACACACACACATACACACACACATATACACACACACATACACACATAGACACATACACACATAATGATGCATACACACACAACATATGCATACACACATACACACACACATACATGCACATACATACACTCACATGCATACATACACATACTTAATGCATATACACATACATATGTACACATATATATATTGATTTCTAATCATTTTGTTTTATATGTTAGGTATTATGGATCCTAGTAGAGAGAGAAAGGCGAAACTCACTCTCATAAAAAGTCTTATGAGAGCAAGAGTTCCGTCTGATACTCTAGGGGCCATAATGCGTGATTACTCGGAGATTTTTTATGAGGAGCTAGACTATACGATCTAGATGCTTACCTAGTGATCAGACGAGGGCTCTTCTGCGGATCCACATGCAGGAAGAGAGCTATCTGCTCATAGGTATGTTTTTTTTTCATAAACTTTTTTAATGATATTATAACACATATTTTTATTTATTTTTATCTATCTATTTTCAGGACACCTATAGCACCTCTAGCACGTGATAGCAGAGCAGAGTTGCCTTTGAGGACATGCATAGGCACCTTAGGACTAGAGTGCGATATAGAGCTAGAGGGGAACATTTTGTACATAGGGAATGGATTGGAGTTCAAGAGAAGGATGCGGGCACTATGCGACTCTTACGTGCGCTTTATCCACTTACCGTGGAAGTAAGTAAAAATTTTACATATAAATTGAAATAAATATCTTATGTTTTATTTACATTATGTTTTCTTTTGTAGTGAGCATGATGAGAGGGATAAAAAACACGTACTTAGTTCACTTGAGATAGAGTTTGGGAGAGGATGGTCGCTTAAGTGGTGTTTAAAAGAGATGCGAACACTTATGGCTCATCGTCGCGATAATGCGCGGTATGCACTGATTTTATGTATATATATGTGGATATCAGTATGTGCATTTATGCATGTATGTATGTATATGAGAGAGAGAGAGAGAAAAGAGTGAGACTAGAGGTATAAATACACGCATACACACATATACATCATACATGCATATTTACACACATATACATATACATGCACATTTATACATACACACACGTACATGCACATTTTTACACACACATACACATGCATGCAGTTACACACATATAATGAATAGACATAGACACATACACATACTCACATACACGTACACATACTCACATACACGTACACATACTCACATATACATACACATGCATAATCATATGTACACACACATAGACTCATATAATCATATTTACATGCATGTATACATATACACATGCATATATACACACACAACACATGCATATGCACATATAGATACACATACATACACAACACATGCATACGCATAAATAAATAAATAAATAAATAAATCCTATTTCAAAAATCCTAAATTGAAAACACTAATTTTGATATTAGGGTTTTAAAAGCCCTAATTTAAAAACTCTAATTCAACCTTTTAGCCATATGTTTGAAGTATATGTACACATTGCATCTATTCCTCCGACGTCCTACTAGAGAGATGTCTCTCCTCCCAACCTTATGCCTCCATATATAGCTACTCAAACCAACGAGGATCATAATATATATAAAGATATATACACCTCATGTAGATAGGATACATAAATATAAAATGGAGTACATATATTATGCATCACACATACATGCCTAGATGCACACATAAATATATATATATACATACTAACATATTTACATGTACACATTTACACATAGACATATATACATATATACATGTACACATCACATATACATGCCTACATGCACACATAAACATATATATACATGCATACATATTTACATGTACATATTTACACATAGACACATATACATATATACATGTACACAATTATAAACAATTGCATATATTACATGAATACATGAATATTTTACATAAATGCATATGCATATATACACATATGCATATTCAACACATGTATACATATATCACACATATGCAAACACATACATAAACATGAAATACATATATATGCATGCTAACATATGTATACATATAATACACATGAATACACACACATGTGCATACATACATGATAAAAATTTTCTCCTCGAAGATAAAGCTATATATTAGGCATACCCCCGAGCTTCATGTTCTAACTTAGAAGAACATGATTTCATCTCTCTAGTAGGATTCATCGTTATTCAAGTTAATAAAAAAATCTATTATTTGATATCCATTCAGAAGCTTCAAGTTATTGATCGATAACCAGAGTAGAATTTACTATCTAATTGTTAATATATTTAGGTAGTGATGTGCGTGAACACACTAGGACCGCCGGGGCACTTTTTTCCCTCTTTAGGAGGTTTTTTTCCCCCGGCTTGTATATACGCCTATTGCCCTAATGGGCTACTTATCTTTGTACATTCTCTAGTAATACATTCAGTATTGTGTGTTTGTGCTCCAAGCTTCTTCTTCTTCCTCGTGATGTTTGCATGCTTCTGCAGACATCTAACTCCAACAATTGGTATCAAAGCAGGTCATCACTTCATCTAGGGCGCCGTCGACACTCCTCTGTTTGGAGTCTCAAAATCGTACAAATTTTGGTGAGCATACTCAGCCTGCTTCCGAGATCATAACAGCTTCGCTATGTGGTGTCGAAATCGCGATCTCAGCTCGTTTCGGCCTCCGAACGCACTATCGCAGCGCTTGTGCAGGCTATTTCGTCTTTCTGTGCCAAAGGTATATACCAGCTTCTGTTCGCCAGTTTAAGCGTCTCGAAGTCTGCTACAGGTCTAGCACAACTCGTCTGGCACATCTGTTCAACTTTTTGAGATACAATCAATTTTCTGCATCAAGGTATTTTAGTCACCGGCCATGGCTGAAAGCAGTGATGTATTCCGTATGTTGGCTGTTGAGGATAAGTTGGATGGTACCAACTACCCATTATGGGCTTATATGATGCGACATGTTTTGGTTGCAAAAGGATTGTGGAACATTATGAAGGGTGTTGAAAGACGTCCTGTTACACCTGTAATGACAGGTACTGCAAATACAGGTGCTGGAGCTGATGAAGATGGTGTTGAAGATGATATTCCACAGATTCCTGTTCATGCTGCGGTTTCTGTTGCACCTACTGCAGAGCAGATTCGTTGGGATGGCAGAGATGCCCAAGCACATGCATTGATAGCTTTGTCTGTCAACCGTGCCATTATTCCTCATATTCGCTCTTGCAGAATTGCTAGGGATGCTTGGGATACACTTACCACATTGTACCAAGCTAGGAATGAGGCTCGTGTTGCTTACCTCCGAAAACAGTTGGAGAGTGAGCACATGAATGAAGGTGATTCTATGGACAGTTTCCTAACGAAGATCAAAGATTTGAAGGAAGAGTTGATTTCTGCTGATGAGGTTATACCAGATAGCTCACTTGTGCAGACCGTTCTGAATGGTCTTCCTGATTCATACCAGAGTTTTGCTTCTACTCTTTGGTTGATGATGAAAGGCAATCCGAATGCCTTATCATTTTAGGAGTTAGTCTCTGTTCTGTTGCAAGAAGATAAGTCCAGGCAGAACAGGTCTATTATGTAGGTTGCAGATCAAGCTTTCCTGGCTAGTCAGAAGGGCAAAGGAAAATGGAGCTCTTCTCCTAGTAAGCAGAAATCTGCATGATGGTAGAATTGATAGGTATAAGGCTAGGCTTGTTGCAAAGGGTTATGCGCAGGAAAGAGGCATTGATTTTGATGAGACCTTTGCACCTACATGCCGTATGACTACTGTTCGGAGCATTTGTGCACTTGCATCCCATCATGGTTGGAATGTACATCAGTTGGACATTAAAACACCATTTCTGAATGGTGACTTGCATGCAGAAGTGTATGTTTTTCAGCCCCGTGGCTTTGTGTAGAAAGGGCATGAAAACCAGGTGTGGAGGTTAAAGAAGGCATTATATGGTTTAAAGCAAGCACCACGTGCTTGGTATGAGAAGATACATGCCTATTTGGTTGCACATGGTTTTGTGAAGAGTCAAACTGAAAGCACCTTATATGTTAAGCGTGCTAATGATGTGCTTCTGATCATTGTTGTCTATCTTGATGACATGCCGCTCACTAGTCCTATTGAGAAGCATATTGCTGATTTCAAGGCTGATTTGCATGCCTCATTTGAGATGTCTGATTTGGGGCATTTGCATCACTATTTGGGCATTCAGTTTATGCAAGTTGATGGTGGAATGGCTTTGTGTCAAACGAAATATATTGACACATTATTGTAGCGTTTTGGCCTTGAAGACTATAAGCCTATTGCCACTCCTATGGAGACAGGTTTACGATTGAGTCTTCATGATGCTGGAGATGCATTTGATGATGTTCTCTATCAACAGGCTGTTGGATGCTTGATTTACTTATACATTACTCGGCCAGATATTCAGTTTGTTGTCTCACAGATGAGCAGGTTTATGCATTGCCCATGAGTCAGGCATTCGAAAGCGGTTAAGCGCATCTTTCGCTGCTTGAGTGGTACTCGGCTACTTGGGTTGTTTTATCCCATGTGGGATCACTACCGCCAGATTTGCATGCTTTTTCTGACTCAGATTGGGCTGGTTGCTATGACACTCATGTGTCCACTAGTGTTTTTTTCTTCATGCTTGGTAGCTCATGTATATCTTGGTTGAGCAAGAAGCAGCCTACTGTGGCCACTTCTAGTTGTGAGGCTGAGTATAGGGCAGCTTTCACAATGACTGTTGAGTGTGTGTGGCTCAGACGCCTTATGGCTGATTTGGGTGTTGGCCAGTCTTCTGCCAACACCATCTTCACTGACAGTCAGAGCGCATTGGCAATTGCGAGGAACCCTGTGTTCCATGCTCGCACTAAGAACATTGAGGTGCATTATCACTATGTCAGGGAGAGGTTCTCTGCTGGGGAGATCAGCTTGGCATATGTGCCCATGCAGGAGAACATTGCAGACCTTTTTACGAAGGCTCTGCCTAGGGAGAAGTTTGAAGCTTTCCGCAAAGCTTTGGGCTTACTTCCTTTTTTGGAGTGATTTCCACATAGCTTGGTACTTCCTTATACATGAGTGCCAGCTCCTTGTTCACCGCATCACTCCTAGGGGGGATTTGTTGATATATTTAGGTAGTGATGTGTGTGAACACACTAGGACTGCCGGGGCACTTTTTTCCCTCTTTAGGAGTTTTTTTCCCCCGGCTTGTATATACGCCTATTGCCCTAATGGGCTACTTATCTTTGTACATTCTCTAGTAATACACTCAGTATTGTGTGTTTGTGCTCCAAGCTTCTTCTTCTTCCTTGTGTTGTTCGCATGCTTCTGCAGACGTCTAACTCCAACACTAATCTGCTCATATGTTTTCATTATTGCCATCATTTTGGTAAGACATCAATATAGTCTCATCTTCATTATCCTTATTGATTTCATTTATTTCTTCTATTGTTAAATCTATGTTCTCATGAATCACATCATCTATTGATGGATTAATATCTATTACTAGTAATTCCTCTTCCTCATCAGTAGAATCAGCATGTAGAGAATTATCCTCTTCATCAAAAAGATTAGTATCATTATCATATATAATTATTCTAATTTCTATTTCAGATGTTGATGTATCTGTATTTGATGCTGAATCATCAAGAGGACTTTCTTTGATCTCTCTAACAATAAACTCTTCAAACAATGACCTACCTTTAGGTTGCACATGAATGACTTGCCACCAAGGATGAGCATCTGGGTTTTTAGAAAAAAATGCTTGTTCAATATGCCTAGGAAGAATATATGGTTCTTTAGTAGATCGCATTACCTTGGAAGAATCAATTGCCCAAAACCCAGATAATTCCTTTCTTAATGTGGAATTACTACCTTTATACTCCGCTCGAAACCAGTCAACCTTCAATATGACCTATCAAAATATATAAAAACAAAAACCCATTATTAGGTGCTTTAAAAAATAACTAACTCTATAAAAAAAATATAAACTTTTTTCTAAGTATTTGAATGTACGAAATGAAATTTTGTAGATACCAACAATAGTTCCTACGTAACCAAGTTCACTATCTATAAGGTTCGTGTCTTTTGAGCTTGCACATGATAGTTTCTTGAAAGAAGCAACAATAATAGAATCATTTGTTTTACATAAAGAATCAATGGCTTTGATTCTAATATGCTGTCCAAAAGCCCACATATTAGTGAACATTCGAGCCTGCAAAATAAATTCAATTTGAGTGTTGACAACACCTGCAATCTATATTTCATCTACAAGATGGACTAATAAATGAACCTGAATATCAAAAAATGAAGTAGGAAGTTCTTTCTCCATCAAACATAGTAGCTCTTTGCATTCACGTTTTTTTTTGTGGGATTGAGCTTTTGTCAATCTCTTTGCATGTAATCCACCTATACATATCATAAAAACAATTATAAAGAAGTTAATTAAAAAATAAAAGATATCCAATATTCATACATATTAAATATAAAAGTATCACAATTACCTTATAAGTGATCCAAGACGATAGATCACATCTTGTACTCCTTTCGTTGTACGTCCATCGATAACCAAAGGTAAAATATGTTTCAAAAAGTTATGCGAGTCATGGGTCTTTAACCGAGATAAGCTCTTATCATCCATAGTAAACATGTTTTGAAAAAGTAATTTTTTACATTTAATTTATGTATTTTTTTCTTGAATAAACAGGCTGGTGCAAAGAAGAGAGTGGAGTCGGGCCACACATCGCACCCAGGCCAAATGGGCCATAATGGTTTTGTAGCTACATTTGTAAGTATATGTGTTATTGTGAGTATATTTTTTATTTTAGTTAAAATGCAAGTAACTAATGTTTTTTATTTGTTTCATTGCAGCGGAAGGATTATGGCCGATATCCTACGAAAGATGAGATCGAGTATGCTACACATTTTGGATATGGGCGTTTGAGCGAGTATATGCAAGATCATTCTGATGCCTTTGTGAGTATTTTTAAATTTTATATAATTATTTTATTTTTATGAATGGTTTAATTATTTTATTTATTTATGTTTGTTAAATGTAATACAGGAGTATTATGGAGAGACAAATATGGATGAGGTGGAGAGACAGACACAGGAGGGATGATCTCGATCGTCACAGGGTGATCATGACGATGAGGATGAGGAAGATCAGGATGATCATGATATTGCTGATGATGATGATGGTCATGATGATGATGATTAGGATTTTAGTTGATTATGACATTGGATTATATGTATTTACATTGATATATATATATATATATTTTATCTATATATGTTTCATTTCAGTTATGTTTTGAATTGTGTGTATGGTATTAAATAATGAAGAGTTTTGTTCTATTGATTGTTATTATTGTTTATATTACGCATGTGTTTTAATACTTTAATTATATAATTCCTTCATATGTGTGTACTTAAGTGTATATGTATGTAGTGTATATGTATGTATGTGTATGTGTATGTGTGTGTATATGTATGTATGTACATGTGCATGTGTAAGTGTATATGTGTGTATGAGTATGTGCATGTGCATGTGTATGCGTGTGTATATGTATGTGCATGTATATGTATGTGCATGTATATGTGTAATTCTATGTGTATATGTGTGTATGTGCATGTGTGTGTGCATGTGTATATGTGTTTTAATACTTTAATTATATAATTCATTCATATGTGTGTACCTAAGTGCATATGTATGTGTGTGTATATGTATGTATGTGCATGTGTATGTGTGTGTATATATATGTATGTGCATGTGCATGTATAAGTGTATATGTGTGTATGAGTATGTGCGTGTGCATGTGTATGTGTGTGTATATGTATATGCATGTATATGTATAAATCTATGTGTATATGTGTGTATGTGCATGTATATGTGTATATGTAGGTATGTGCATGTGTGTGCATGTGTATATGTGGATGCATGTGTATGTGGATGCATATACATGTATTTGTGTATATGTTAATGTGTGTATGTATATATATATATGTATATATATATATATATATATATATATATATATATATATATATATATATATATATATATATATATATATATATATATGCAATAATGCATGCATGTAAATCTTTTTATGTGGTTGTAGAAATGTTTGTGCATATGCATGTGTATATGTGTGTATGTCTAAGTGTATGTGCACATGTATCTGTGTGAAAGTGCATCTTCATCATGTATAAGTGTAGAAGTGCATATCAATAAGTGTGAGTATGCTATCTAATGAAAATAAAACAATTCAAATGATATAAAAAGAATAGAAATTGTACTTACAATAGTTATCCTTACTTTTTGCTTGGTTAGCTTCTTGAATAACCTGCAATAAAGAGAGAGAGAGAGGGAGAGAGAGAGAGAGAGAGAGAGAGTTCAAAGAGAGAAAGATGTAGAAAGAGAGAAACAGAGATAGAGGGAGACAATTAAATGGAGCTTAGGCAAAATAACAATTCTACATATACTTGCTTCAGCTTGTAAGCGCAGCGCAATTGTGAACGTTAGAGAGCTCTTCGATCGGATGCGTGAAAATGCTGATTGAAGAGCCTCCAACGTTTTAATTTTTGTCCGTCAACAGACCGTCGTGTAAACCATGCTACCCGTCGTCGCATAAGCAACATGTTTTAGCGTCGCTTATGCAACCGTAAAGTGTCGTCGCTTATGCGACCGCAAAGTGTCGTCGCTTATGCGACATAAAAGAGCGTCACTTATGCGACGCGTTTAAATGCATCGTGTTAGTGAAGTTGTATGGGAGTATCGCGCCCCGTCATGCCACAAGTCGCAAAAAACGTCGTTCACTTCGTCATTTAATTGATGATCGGCACACGATGCTAATTACGATGCATGTTGCAATTTTAAAACGACGAAATTATGTCGCCTTAACCATCGCTATACGCCGGTATTCCTTGTGGTGCTACTCTGATACCAATTCTTGGAGTTAGACGTCTTTGGAAGCACGTGAACAACACAAGGAAGAGCAAGAACCTTGGAGCACAACACACAATACTGAATGTATTACAACTATAATGTGCAAAGATAAGTAACCTGCTAGGGCTAGAGGCCTATAAATCAGCCCGGGGGAAAATCTTTTAAAGAGGAGAAAAAGTGCCGCGGTGGTCCTAGTGTGTTCACACACATCACTACCTAAATATATTAACACTAAGACCCAACAAAATAACTATTTTAAAGTGAGCCGGAAAACCAAGGATGAATCACCTTGAGCTCAAAACCAGAGACAAAGAGTGTGTAAAGACCACAATTTTAGAGAGTTGAAAGTTTTTGAACATCTTATCATAGCTAGAAAAATGTATCGCTGGTAACGAGGTTTGAATCCTCTCCCCCACCACATAGGTTACGGTTAAATCAAGACGCCCAGCGCTCTGGATTTTTTTTTTTATTATTCATATCTTCATACGCGGTCAAGTTAAGTAGTTACATGGCATATTCAACCGGCACGTCACCGACACGTCCTATATTGTCTTTGTGGACCCGTTGACGTTATATCTCGTCATTCTACGCTGTGTGCTTTATACAGCCATCAAAATCCATCGTTGAGCGTATATCGTTTATTTTAATTTTCGATTTTGCATTATTTTCGAGGAAATTTCTTTTCTTTTTCTTCAATGCACCACAAAGCTTCAAATTAGAAGCCTGAAAAATAAAAAAGAAGTTGAGCGAGGTATGCACAAGACCGATGATACTATCACCGCTTTCAAGCACTCTATTATCATGGTTTCAAAGGGGTGTGCTCGTTCATGATGTTTTGAAAGGGCTGTGCTCTTAGAGTTTTTAATTGTTGTCCAGGGAGCGTGGCCTAATCGTTCACACTCTTGCCCTACATGGGAGGAAGTCCCTCTAACATGGAGGAAGTCCCGGGTTCAAATTTGGTTGGCAGGACATATCCACTGGAATCCACAAGTTAATCGATGCCTCTACCTTACCACATTGGGTGTCTATGCTATTTTTTATACATGATAACTTCCAAAACAACAAAAAAATTTCCGATAGTTCTCCCTAGATTGTAGAAGATGATGGCACGTTCTTGCTTCCAAATTTTCTGGAGAGCTTTACACTTAATTACATTGCAGAGAACATCTGATCATTTAATTATCTTTTTCAAGAGATGTTGCGTACACTTTATGGTAGCATCTAGTTAAAGAGGTTTTTTCTTTTTTATCTTGTTTAAATGCATTGGCACTCTTTGGGCAAGAGAAAAAGAGGTGGCCAATTTCGTCTCTTCCCTTATAGCATCTCTTTATATGTATAGGGGAGGCTCACACATCTAATACGTATTCATGCATTCCTAAATATGGTTGAACATTGCTTCATCTCATTTTGTCGGATGACCAACATAATAAAACCCTTCAATGTCGAAGTTTATCAGAAAATAAGGGTCGTCAAAAATAAACTATGGTTCAGACCTGAACTCTTAACAAATACTTTTCTGCTCTTGCACAGATTTTTTCCTCTCTAGGATTTGTTTTTCTTTTCTTTTTATTCGTATACTCGACTTTCTTCACATGAAACAACGTGAATAGTTCAAACATGACAACAAGTGTGATAGGAATAATCTTTTACATCAGCGCAGCACAGAAAGGTTTGGACGTTTGCAGCCTTCGCTCTTTCCACGAGGGCGCATTGCACCTACTCGCAGTCCAAATATCTTCATCTGCCCACAATCCACTACCTTCATGTTTCGGAGCCCACAGAAGATTGACATCGAGGTCGGAAGTGCCCGCCTAAAAGCTCGTTATCATGTGATGTGCATTTGCCTTTACTTCTCAGCTTTAATGGAATTTAGGCTTCGCCTTATAAGAATGTTGGAAGAACACGTGCACAGAATTCTCATATTCATACGTGGTTAATACAGATATTGCATATCGCACATCCAACAGGCAGGTCACCAACTTGCCTTTATTCCTTTGTGGATCCATTGACGCTTTATCTCGCGATTTTATGCTCGTTGCTCACCAATATGAACCTTTTTGTGGATGTATGAGAGTTTGAATATCTAAGCGTATGAATTAATTGGAATGAAGTCTTGTGCTACAGCCTCGGCTACCTCGAACTATGGCCCGTGACTGGCAAGGCTCCTTGACCAAATGGAGGTACCAATGGTAGACCATGGTGGTCTAAGTAGATCTAAAACCCTTTCACTTGATGCCTTCATGTTTGAATTCTTTAGTGATATTAGAGAGGCGAATGTCTCAAAATCTTGTAAAGAATAGCTTACATTGATAGAGATGGGGAATCGCATCCAATTTTTATCCTCTCTAAGCCCATTAGGAGTGCCGGCACCTAGATCATTATCATCTACCACACGCCCTATTGATCGAATTACAAATGGTATCTCTTTATAACTCTTGAGAATAAAGTCATTGATGATTGTTTTGGATGATTTTCAGAGGTTCTTAATCTTACTCTTGAGTTGAACCTTGCTAGTCTAGAAACTCCTATACCTTTCTTTTATGTATCTAGATCTTGGACATTCTAAACTTCCATGATTCCTAACTCCTATTGGCAAGCTTCTCAACCTCTATATTTAAACTGGTGTGTTGTCAATGCACCATGGTAACTTCCTCTTTGGGATAGCTTCGCATTGATGCGCTTAGAGTAGAAAACCGACCTTAGATGCCAACCACCCTACTGTGCACAGACTTTCAGAAAGCACAAAAGTATAGTGTACATAGAGACCACATCTCATAGTTCCTAGGTTTTAAAAATGCAATCAAACTCAAAGTCTTTGGATGAGCAATCCACTATGTGTTTTATTAAAAAACATATACGAAAGTTTGGAGCGGCCATTTGCTCGTTCACATGGACACGAATGGTAAGAACACTAAAGGCAAATATGGCCAAAGTGAACTATGCGAGATAATAAGTAATGATAAATGATACCTCAGTGTAGGTATACGAACTCCACCTTCCATCTAATGGGCATCTCACAAAGTGTATAAGTAACTATGCAAGATCATGAATCAAGTAATCCCATCATGTCACAACAGTGCCAAAAGTTATCGAGTGGTAGAGCTTTAGGAAAAGCATCCGCAACATTATCTCGAGTATGAAATTTCTCAAGAATAATGCATTTAGTGACTTAGCAGTCTCCAATGAAGTGATACCTCACCTCAATGTGCTTTGTCTTTGCATGACATAGCACATTCTTAGCCAAATAAATGGCACTCTAACTATCACCATCAAATAAGGCATATGCTGACATATACCCATATTAGAAGCAAGATGAGAAATCCAGAATTCTTCTTTAGATGCCTCACTCACTACAACTTAAGTTGCTCTATAGTGGAAAGAGTTGTACATTATTTATGAGAAGATCTCCAAGATATGTCATCTCCAAAATAGTGAAAAATATACCTTCATGTAGACTTTGAATTGTCCGCACAACTAGCATTATCAATATTTGTGTATTAAGTAATGGATAGCTTTCCTCTACCCAGGCATAGAAATTTATCCTCATTGCCACTTGGATATCTCAAGATCATCTTGATCACTTCCAAATGCTTCTTGCAAGGATGAAAAATCCCATTGAAAATGAGATGCCTGGTCTCATAGCTACCATATCATACATGATACTACCAATAATAGAATGTTTACGAATTTTCTTCATGAATTAGGTTTTCTCATTTGATTTGGGGCAATCAACCTTGCTTAGTCTTACATATTTAGGTAGAGATGTACTCAATGAATTTCCACTTTAAATATCAAACCTATAAAATAATTTGGATATGAAATCACTTTGGGACAAATATGTGCATCGTTTACTCCTATCATGAGTAATGTGCATGCCAAGAATACGCATCCCATTGGGGGAAAAATGAACCCTACATGGGCCTTTTAGATTGGAGGGTGATTGGTGATGAACCAATGAGACGAGGGTGGTGAACATAGTTTATTCCCTTAATAACCTAGGCTAAGTATAGGCTCCCCTTGGTTTGAGCAGATCAAAACTACATAAACATGTTAATGTTAAAGTTCATGGTTTTTCCCTTCAAGTAGTTTTTTAAAGACATGTAATTTAAATATAACCCTTGGATCCCCTTAGAGATTCAATGGCTATGATCATTTCCTGAAAAATAAGTGGCTTTAAATTATAGCCCTTGGATTTTTTGTACATTTAATGGCTATTGTCTCTCCTCCATGAGGAGAAGACACCTAAAATTTGGGCCATTGGATTTGGAAAGAGTTCAAGGGCTTTCATTTGATCCTTACATGGATTAGTAGACATTAAATGTACACCATTAAATTTGTATGCCATCCAATGGCTGAAAGTCCATGCGGATCCCCACTTTTCTTGCATGATTTTTCAAGCTTTTGTCTTTTAGTCATAGGATGTGTGGCTACTTTGTCCTTTAGTTCTAGAACTTTGGGTTCCAATCTCAACCATCCAAGCTTTTCAAGACCCAACGGTCCAAAATCCACTGATTGCAAAAGCTTCTTCTCTCTCCTCCCATGGCTGAGCGTATTTTGTCTTCAACTGAGCCTATTTTGTCTTCTAGTGATAGAGTGTGTATTTTTTTTTACTTTCAATTCCCAAATTCTATGTGCGATTATCACCATCCAACCAACATACCTAAGGGCTAGAAAATCAAACCAATCCCCTATTTAAGTTTATTCTTTATTTTAATGTACAATATCATTGGCATTTTTTCCCAACCTCTTAATCACCTAATTAGCCATTTTAATTTGTTAAAATTAGGAATCCTTACAAGGCCCATGTCAGGTTTGATTCTTCCCCTAATGCCCCAAAAACTTCATAACAAATGTCTGATGCAACTTATTTTTGAGCAAAGACAAGTCATTAGAGGACATTTTGAGCAATTAACATAGTTTCAACATAAAAAGTATTAAGCATATCAACTTTCCATCTAAGCATTACTTTTTGTAGAGAAAATTATCCTCATTGCTTTTAGAAAAGCCTTGAGACTCCATAAAAGCATCAAACATTTGGTACCATTGTCTACACGACTCTTTAAATCCATATAGGCTCTTCATTAGCTTACAAACGAGACATTCTTTGTCAAGAACTACATAACCCTCTGGTTGTTCCATATGGATCTTATCAGTAAGATCTCCATGCAAGAAAGCATTTTTCACATCCAATTGGACTAGCTCCAATTCGACCATCACAGTAAATGCAATTTGTATGCACATTGTAGTCATCTTGAGTATTGGAGAGAAGATTTCCTTGAAATCAACACCATGTTGTTCCTCAATACCCTTTGAAACTAGAATGATTTATGTTTTGTAGAAGCACTATTTGATGTGAATTTCAACTTATATAGCCATTTACATGGAAAAACATTCCTACCCTTTGGCAAATGTATTATATCCCAAGTATCATTCTTGTCAATAGAATCCAAATCTCCATGGCATACTTCCACTTGACATGATCCTCTATATGCATAGAACTTTTGTAGCAAAAAGGCTCATTGATATCTATTAGCATAACAAAATCCAAACATGGAACGTATCCATCAGGTGTATGCGAGACAGGTGTAGAATGCGCCAATCGTTTTCTTATTTGGAGCATTTGCAAAATGATCTAACTAGAAATACTCTTTAATATCCCTATGTGTAGAATTCTTATGCATGCTAACTAGAGGACAAGTATCATCAAACACCACTCTTCTCACTTCAACCATCTTAATAGGTTTCTTATGTATCTTAGACTCTTTGAAAATGACATCACTACTTTTGATCACTAACCATGTTTTAGGATCCCATGAGCGAGCTCCCAAATCCACCTTCTTGACCATATCAAAGAAACTTGCATATCTTTGAGTTATGGTATAGATTTTGTCTGAGATTGTTGGGTATATGAAAAAATGCTTAACACTCAAAAACTCAAAGCTGCTCATAATATGGTGGCTTCCCTTTCCATAACTCTTGGGCAGGCTTGAGACCTTTCACAATACTAGGTGGAAAGTTAAGCACATGAACTATACTCAATCCTCCTTTTGCAAAAAAGCCTTGTGAAAGGTTTGCATGATCATATTCATCCTATTAGCTACACCATTCTGTAGTGGGGTATAATGAGTAGATTTTCTACAAATTCATCTAGACTAATAGAAAAGGCTGAATTCATGTGAAGTATACTCACCTCCATTATCTGAACGTAAATCATTGAGCTTAGTTCGTTTTTGAGTCTCAACTAAAGCAGTCAATTTTCTAAAAGTATGGAAGCTTTTTCTTTATCATATTGATCCTTGCTTTCCTCAAGTGCCCTGTTTTTGTAAAGGCATAATCATCACCAAGAATATCCACATCATCCATTTTAAGGGTGGATGTACTTCAAATATTCATTTTCTTTCTTGAGCATGTTCCTTTGCTAGTGTCACATACCATTTCTAAGTTATACTTACTAGTGAATGCATTACTATTTTTCGTATAATACCAATGGACTATCAAAGCCTCTATTCTTCTTTGATCAATATTATTAATGACCTCCAACACTTTTTCTACCCAAAATGTTCTAGTAGCCTCATCACCATCAGCAACGATGAAATAAGTGTTCCAACATTTATTTCTTTCAAATTTCCTTGCCATCGTGATTTCACCTATTTCGTCAAGCTTGGGCCTACATAGATATTCCTTGCTGGTGGATGCATAAAGCTTCGCAGTGTATCTACATTGCATGCTTGATCATTGTTCGCTGATCTTTGTGTGCTAAAATTACATGTGAATGGAATATTTAATCGGCCAATGCCCTGCAATGGTATTCTTTATAATCTCTTCTTGATTGTTAAAAAACTAACCCCACCAAGATACATCTTCATCTCCAGCAAATTTTTTTGCATGATGAATATGTCTCTTCTTCTCCATAAGTACATGTGTAATAAAGTAAGTCTATGATCCAAGGGTCTAGCCACTTCAAACAGATCTGAAATCGAACACCGTTTGATCATACGTGTGTATGACCAAAGATCTCGAGTTTAGACTTACTAAGAGGTCTTGTGCTCTTGTGAACAAGTGATCCACTTAGCTTAGTGGTTAAGTCTCAAGGATGTGAAGGAGGAGGTCTTGGGTTCAATCCCCATGGGGGACATGGGGAGAGTATTTTGCCCAAAAAGATCTAGATCCTTCTAGAAGCATCCACTTGAGTTAACTCGAGTTGACTCGGACACTTGGTGCACAGCATGGCTGACACATGGCTGGCTACTATCCACCTGCCCAAGAAGGTAGTCTCCTAGAGAGAGCTATTATATAGAGACATTTGGTTGAGAGGAGATTCATCTCTCTAGCATGTGGTGGTCGTTATAGTCATTCTCTTGCATTGGTATCAGAGCAATGCGTTCACTTTGGTTGTGCATGGATCTTGAAGTTAGGTTTGATCCTCAAGGGAATTAAAACTTCAAAGAAGAAGTTTAAATTCAAGGAGGATAAAAGTAGTATCTCAAGATAACTTCAAGATCAAGGAAATAGAAGATACAAAATAAATAACTTCCAAGATCTTCTTGAAAACACTTCAAGATAAAGTGTTGTTAATTGGGAAATATTTCATAAATTTCTGAAATAGTTGGAGTTTGATTCGATTTGATCTTTTTGACCAAGGATTTTATTGACTAAGTCAAGCATCAAGTTCCTAGTATAACTTGGTAAATTCACTCTTTTGAGTCAATGAAATACACAAGAATTGCATTTTTAATGAGGATGTTGGTTACCACACTAGTATCTTGTGGTTTGATTATGTTTTTAGATTTTCTCTAAATCTTTTTGAGAATCAAGCTTATTTCTCTTAAAGATAGAAAAAATGCTTCAATACCCTATTGAAATAGATCTTTGAGAAGTTAAAGTCCTAAGTCATCTAGACTTTGACTCATAGCAAGTTTACGTATCTCCAAAGTTTGAATTGGTTTAACAAAGATTTATATCTTTCTTTCTGCTTTTCGAGTCTTTTGAATTGGACCCATATATGGTATCTAATTCTTATCAGAAAAGTCAAGGGTTACCCGGATAGAACTTGGTAACTAAAATTAAATATCCTAGATAGATGTTTAGTATAAGAATATTTTCAAAAATCGAAAATTGATAAGTTCAAGATTGATTTATTCGTTTGAGTTGCTTCAAGTTATAGCATAAATGATTTCCTACAGTCTAATATACTCTAGAATGGAGAAGTTAGAAATTGCTCGTAAGATCGACCATTCCCAAGACATTTAGCTCAAGTCTTTGAGAAAAGTGTCCTAAGTTGGACAATTTCATTTTCATTTGAATGGGTCAAAGTTATATTATGGTTGACTCAACGAAAATGGTAAACTTTCTCCTACAGTTTACATAGGATTTTTAAACTCATTAGGACAAAGTAGTCCTCTAGTCATGTGAAAATATAAAGAAACTATTGGACATGAGGTAACCATTGTACAAACATCCAAGTTAGATTTTTGGGACAACCAAACTTCAAGTTTTCCAAACCAAATTCAAGTGAATCAAGAATTCTCAATGTCTTACAAGGAATAAGAATCCCACCTTCATAACTAAGTCAATGCACCACTCATGCCTAGAAATGGACTAGAAATTTGAATCCACTTAGTCCACATGTTTGTGCCTATATTGCACATCGAGAAGCTGTGAATTGGCCATGGATGTTTTTGGATCCAACTTTATTATTCATTAAGCAAGATAGTTTTTTTGAATCATTTGGATAGGGATGCCACCACAGAGATGAGACATGTTATTCCAGTTCTAGAACATGACCATGTTCTTCCAATTTTAGAACATGAGGCTCAGGGGGTAGCCTATAGTATATATATAGCTCTATTTTCGAGGACAGAAATGTTTTTTCCAAGGGAGGAAGAATGTAATAAAGTAAGTTTATGATCCAAGGGTAGAGCCAATTTAGACAGATCTGAAATTGGACACCATTTGACCATCCGTGTGTATGATCAAAGATCTCGAGTTTAGACTGACTAGGAGGTCTTGTGCTCTTGTGAATAAGTGATCCACTTAGCTTAGTGGTTAAGTCTCAAGGATGTGAAGGAGGAGGTCTTGGGTTCAATCCGCATGGGGGACATGGAGAGAGTATTTTGTCCAAAGAGATCTAGAGCCTTCTAGAAGCATCCACTTGAGTTAACTCGAGTTGACTGGGACACTTGGCCACATGTAGTTACATGGCCGACACATGGCATGCTACTATCCACCTGCTCAAGAAGGCAGTCTCCTAGAGACAGCTATATATAGAGGCATTTGGTTGGGAGCAGAGTCATCTCTCTAGCATGTGGTGGTCATTATAGTCATTCTCTTGCAACATGCATCCACCTTTTACTTTTCTCAACTGCATTTCCATCTTTCCATATTGCTTCTATCTTTACATGGTGTTTGTTCTGCACCATCCACACGCAAATTAGGCACATGCAATATACATCTGCATCCATATTTAGGCTCCCACCTTGGAGAACATGAATATTGCTTTGCAAATAAAAGAGTAATGCCATTTAGCCTCCTCATCAAGAATACGTGGTTGAAACTAATGTTGTGCAATTGAGCCAATACCTTAGTACTATTATCAATACGTGCTAAGAAAAACTGCTTAAATTCATAAATCTGTATAAGATGTTGAACCTTAGGCTTTGGACTATAGTCTTGAAGAATCAACATAGATAATATTGGAAGAGCAAAAGCATTATGGCATGTTTATGAGTCTGCCCAACCAAAAGGAAATTTACCTTAACCTTCTGAAACACTTGTTTATAAACAAGCATACATAAATATCCAAATACTAGAGAATTTTTATTCTCTTGTAGTGTTATCAAGCTGCAAATAGAGATTTTGTGGAAAAAAACCTCCCATGATTGCAAAAATTTATGAATCACACTAACCTTTAGTTTTGGATCATTATGCATGTTGGGATATGTGGAGAAAACCTTCAAATTTATGGTTCCATTGTATACCAAAGCACCAACCAAATTCATTTGCACATGGACTTCATCTCTAGTGTCCTTAGAAATGCGAGCAAAATGGAGGTAGACATGTTTTTTTTAATCTGTACCATCAATCAACAAACACATATAACGCTTTGGATTTCTAAGTGATTTGATGATGAATTGCTTTCTTTCTTTCCAAAGCTTGAATCTCACGATGGTTCTTTAGAAGGCCTTTAAGCTTATCTTTTTCAGATAGTGTTGTGGTGCCTTTTGCCATGTTTTTCAAAGTTGCATAAACTCACCATTCACCCATTCTAAGTTTATAAAGGAGTAATCACATTGTTAAACTCTTCTTTTGATAATCGTTTAAAATGTCAATACAGGACATACTTCTCATTTTTACTTTCCATTTCTTCTTTATAAACTTGAAATACTTCTGGATGAGAAACGTTATCTGACAAAAGTAACCTTCCAATTGTAGCCATAACTTCACAATGCAAACTAAAATAGTTCATCATCCAACTCATTGCATGCCAACCAAAAAAACCTTTGGTCTAAACTCCCTATGCATAAAAAATGAGATTGCCACATATAAGCCCTTGCTTAATCTTATGTATTCTACAATTCCCCATGTGCATCGCAATTTGAAATGCCCCTACAACATTAGATCCCTTGAGTAAAGTAATATCCAAAAGAAACATATGTTATTGAAATGTTATCCTCAATCATTTGCATGTGAGAAACATGGTATAAATCTTGTCTTTTATTATGTAAATGGCAGAATTTCTCTCTTAGTTGCTTTAGTTTCTTCATTCCTAATTTATACAAACATTTTAAACCACAATAAGGCTTCATAATGTCCAATGCAATTTGTCTATCTCAAGTAAGGAAATAAAATATTCTTTTTCTTACTTCATGAGGCCTTCACTTAAAACACCACATACTTTGTATACTCTCTCTCTCTCTCTCTCTGTCCCTCTAATGTCAACCGAAATATGATTTCATAAAACATAATGTTATTGGACACAAAAGAGATAATCAGAATGAACCATGAACCATGTACAAAGAAAGTGATATATTTCATAAATGAAGCATGTACAAGAGTGTGACAAACCACTGTTATATATGACAGTTTTACAAAATGTGGCAAAGCAATGCATTACCATATAAAAATCAAATACAAAATTTTGGTATGCCACTGCCATACACATGCAAAGCACGTTCCATATCAGCAATCCTGCAACAAAGAACACTAATGGAATGAGATAAATTCACATGAAATTACAAACAACAAGTAAAAACCAAGTTTATAAATTAATCACCTTATCACAAATGCTCCCATGAAACGACCGCACCGTTTGCCTCCAAGTCCTCCAATAGTGCACTTAATCCGTGCTAATATCTGTAAGACTCTTCCATTCGTGTTGGAGGACGACCCATTTCTAGCTCCTGCAACAAATATACAAAACATTAGAGGAACATACATGAGAAACTTAACATAAATAAATTCAATAAATGAAATGGTACTTACAAACTTATGACGCATTGTGTCATATCCTTTGTTGCCCAAATGTGACGGTCTAACCATATCTAAACGTGTGGCTGCGGCATCTCGCTGCAGGCAATATCGGTAATGAGTCTGCTGCTCGTCGCGAATCAGATCCCACTCCTCAGCATCTAAGCATACAGGCTTTGGTAAGCCTGCTCTGAAAGCTACATGAGCTTCTGATCGTCGATGGGACATAACCTCACATGCGGTTTGCAGAATCCACTCTGAACTCACAAGAGACTGTCCATCGGCTGGTCCGAACTCCTGTATGGAGCAAAGCTATCGTATATGTGCACGCATTGCTTTCCACGCCACATCCATCACCGAAGCTCCATCTCAGATACTATACACCTTCTAGTCATCATGGTCATGAGCATCCCAAGGTGTACGTGGTGTTCCACGTGGTGTACTGCATGACATACCTACATGTGAGGTACTCGTCCTAGGAGTAGAAGCAGGCGAGACAAGGTCTATCGCACTGCCTCCACAAGAGCCACCTCCTCCAAACCTACCTGTAGATCCACTCCTAGAACCTCTTGCTCCATATGTGACCTCGATCTACGAGATGGTCCACAACCTGTATTGCGTTGAGGTGACGAACGCACATGTCTACTACTAGACCCAGTAGGAGATGGCTGAAAAGATGGTCATGGTGGAGTCACAAAGCTAGGAGACATACCTCCTGCAGAGTAGCACCACCCATAGGAGTGACAACGGCGGGAGTGACACCAGTGGGAGTGAGGCCGGCAGGAGTAAGGCTGGTAGGAGTGAGGCCGCCACGAGTGAGGCCGGGAGGACTTCATTGGCTCAGAGTTAACTATGCAAAACTTCATTGCCGTCTCTCTGAAAGCTGCATCCATTTTCCTTTGCAATCCTTTACCTTGTGGTTCATTGCCTATGAGACGAACATCTTCATCATCGATCCATAAGCGAGGCATTTCGGGATCGAACAAACGTAGAAACTCAGTTATGAATACAAGAGGCTCTTGTACAAGCCATCCCTCTACCATGCTACCCTCTGGACGTGCTCTCTCTGGAACAAACCCTTTTAATGTCTTCATAAAGCGCTCTAAGAAGAACATCCATCGATTAAGAAGAATACCACAATTGTTTCCAATCGCTAGCTTTCATTTGGCGTTGCGCTTGTCGACCAATTTGTCCTTCACGTAAAACATGTCCATTAGGAAAATATCTATGGTATCCTTCATAGACAGTTTTACGTAGTGCTTTGGAATTACGTGCTTCTAGTCATGGTCTGCATAAGGGACAAGCATGGCAACCCGAAATCGATAAACCTCAACATTCACCATAACCAGGCCAATCATGCATCGTCCACATAAGTATGACGTGCACTCGCACGTCTCATTTTCTTATAGGTTGAGACATGTCACGCACAGTAATCCCATCCCAAAAAATCCGCAGTTCTTCCACAAGTGCTGCAAGATTATACATCCATGTTCTTTACCTTATACTTACCTAGTACAATAAGAGCTAATAATAAATGACCTTTTTTTGTGGCTAGCCATGGTGGGATGTTATAATTTATCAAACATACAGGCCATGTGCTTCATGAAGAACTACCTAAACCAAATGGATTCACTCCATCCATAGCTAGGCCTAGTCGTATGGACCGAGGCTCACTAGCAAACTCTGGCCACTTACTATCTATGTGCTTCCAAGCATCAGAGTCAGTAGGCACTTGCATTACACCATCTGTAGACCTGCTCTTTGTATGCCATGACATTAACTCAGCTATAGATTTGCATCTAAACATGTTCTTAATTCGTGTAACGATAGGAAAGTGGCAAAGAACCTTTGTGGGGATTGCTTTGCCTACAAGTTCTTCTCCAAATCTATTTGCTCCACACTTTGGGCATACGTGGAGATGCTTATATTCATTCCGAAAGAGAATGCAATCATTCGGACAAGCATGAATTTTAGTATAATCCATTCCAATAGACTATAAAAGTTTTTTTTGCATCTCCACATGTTGGAGGCATGTCATTGCCCTCTGGAAAAAAATTGATCTTTAAGAAGTGTGCAATAAGCAATCAAAATGATATTAGTAAATAAAGTTATTTTGATACAACAATGAAAGCCAATTTGTTCTCCACTTACCTGAACAATTCAGTAACACTGCTATCTGACCATCCATAAATGGACTGCAGATTGAGCATCCCAAGTGACGCATGCAGTACAGATATCTTTGCTCCATTGTAAAGTGGTAAACGAGCTAGTCTTTGCATGTTTTCATGTTCTTCATCGACTTCAGGTTGTGGAAATTCTATTGTGTCCATGAAACTCTCGACATCTTCTCCACCATCATGATCTTCGTCCATCTCATAAAATGCTTCGAGCATCTCTTCCATATGTTCATTCTATGTAATATTATTAGTAATTGCTTGTACGTCTAAGTCCTTCTTTGTTCTCTTTTCTCCACAAGAGGTTACCGGTGCAATGTCGTTTGGGTCCATCTGCTCACCTGGGGGACCATGGGAATGGTAGCGTAGGTTTTCTAGTCGACTCCTATCAAAGGGTCCATACTGTCTAACATGTGCAGTACAAATCCATCATTTTTGATAAATTTGATACTTGCACTGAGTGTAAGAACATGTCATTCTCTCCTCCGGATCCAAAGAAGCCATCTGCTACAATATGGACATTTTAGATCATTTGTTTTTTTATTAAACCCAAAAATCTTACTCCTAAAGACTTAAACCTAAAATACTTAAACTTGAAATACTAAAATCTGTATATTTGTATGTGTGTGTATGCATGCATGCGTGTATTTGTGTGTATGTAAGCATGCATATGTGTATATGTGTATGTATGTAAGCATGCATGTGTGTACATGTATGTGTGTATGTATGCATGTGTAAATGTGTAGATGTGTGTGTGTATGTATTTATGCATTATTTTCCTATGTGTATGTATGCATATGTGTATATGTGTATATGTGTATGTGTGTATATGTATGCATGTGTAAATGTGTAGACGTGTGTGTGTGAATGCATTGAGCTAACCTCCAAACTCGATCTCATTCATCGACCTAGCCTTCAAACTCGATGCCAAGCATCAAGTTGGGAAAGCAAGTGGATGCTCCGCATTGGTTTGAACCATTAGGCCGATGCCATGCATGGAATTGCTCATCCAACTCGATGTTTGACATCCATTTTTGAGGGCATGTCGATGCTCGGCATCGACCTTGTCACCCACTTGGATGCTTGGCATCACTTTTCTTTCCGAAGTTGATTCTTGGCATCGACTCCCCAAAACTCGATGCCTACCATCGAGTTTTTCCTAAAAGTCAATGCTTGGCATCGACTTTTCTTGCAGTGTTGATGCTTGGGATTTAGTTCCATGACTCTGAACTTTCACAAAAATGTGAATTGCTTGAAAAAAATTATTGTAAGTTATAGGGTTTTCCAAAGGAAACTTTTTGGAATCTTTAATTGTTAGGTAAAGCTAGGTGGCCTATGAGTTTTGTCTCTATCTCCCTTTTTCTCCATTGGTGAATTTTCCTTTGCTTAAGCTTTTTTTGCTCTTTTTCTCTCTGTGCTCTTTTGTTATGTGTGCTCTATCTTGACTCGCATATTTGTAAAATGGTCCTCTAGTTATGTGATCTACTTATAGACATTAGCTGAGTTTAACTAGGAAATAACTTGCTATAAGTGAGTTAAGCTAGGTGTAACTTGATGGCACAATTGGAATATAGAATTGAAGCAAGAAGCAACTAATTCTAGCCTAATCAAACTTGGCTATATGATATTTGGTTATCATATGTTTTGAAATAAAAGCTTTAGCTAGACTGCTAGATCCAAAAATGTTAAAAATGAATCACCATCCTACAGATCATATCCTCTTTGCTTGATGTACTCCGAAAAATCTAAAAAAGGCACATTGGAGGACTTGCAATAATCCTTGATCACCAATTTTCCACCAGGCTGGAGCCATACTTAAATATGCTTTGAAAAAGTGATGGCTTATCCTAGGGTTCTGATTCTTACGTCAATGAGGTACAATGGCAATACATTCAATCACTTGCAAGAAAAAACACCATGCACATGACTCCACAAGCTTTGACATGTGCTAAACATAGACAGTAGAAAAGGTTGGAAATAATAATAATTTGGAAAGCCCATTTATGGGCAAGACATGAAAAATTCTGAGTTTGGATGAAAGAACTTACTTGGATATGCAGAAGCATGTCACGATTGTTGTGCAATCCACTATCTCAAATTGGACTCAGCATTTTCAGCCAATGAATCTTTCCAAACCTAACGATACCATATTCACAAAAAGATAAATGCGCACTACACTAACATCAATGTAAAAATCTCCACCACCAATGCCACAACCGATGTCAAGTACTCTCTGTACCACTTATTTCTAGGCACCCACATATAGTTAGGTTTGCCCATACAATGAAAGTCTTTTCATGTTGTTTCCATGTTTGAGAAATTTATTATTATTAGGAATTAGAAAACAAAGTAATAATAAATGAGATCACAAAGGTGTTGATAAACATCACTTTCCCTAAGACATTAAGCTTCATACCTTTCTAATAGTGTAATTTTCTATCAAGTGTGTTCACCAAGAACTCCCTTCTTTTATTCATAAGAGCTAAGAACTCGATAGGTAAGGTGAGAAAGTAAAATTTTAATTCAATCCAACTCTCAAAAAACTTGGTACTTGAGAGATAAAACACTAGACTATTAGAGGGTCTTCAGGTTAGCCTTTGAGAGATTAATTTTTAATTTTGAAGTAACAAAGAAAACTTCAATGTTTTTTTAATGTGAAATCAAGAGTATATGTTCATGTTGATGAACTTCAGCAAGATGCATGATGGACATATCCTAACAATGTAGCATAGGGGGCCAAAATTTTCAAAATTATTCCTCGATTCATCCATTTTTATTTAAAAACCCTTTTTTGGAAATATTTCAAGAAAACTTTTCTTGTAATTCCTCCATATCTCTGCAAGAAAAATAGTCTTCAAGATTGAGTACTGATTTCTTAACACTCCATAGTATGGAAGATTTCTCTTAACTCAAGTCTCAATCCAACAAGGCGTTAGGACCTAATCTTAACAAGGGTGGATACTAGAGTGTGAAGAGGGCTGCCTTTTAAAACATGAATATAAAAAGGAAAAAAATTCATTTGTATTTTCTCATATTCAATGTCTAGTGTAATCAACTTTTAGTTTCTTGGAAAATCGTTTGAATTTTCCATGAGTGACGCTCATTTGCATAGGTGTGTCTTTATGCATGTGTGTGTGCACGTGACCCATAGGATGGTGGAGATCATAATATCACTAGCTCCTCTCTCTCATTGACATTTAGTGAGCAATGAAATCATACCTCTAAATAATTCTTGATTACGACATAAAGTCAAATTATACAACTCATAATTATGGGCACACTCGATCTTCATAATTATCTACATATGTGATTTGGGAGATATCGTTGCTGGACGTTACACTTTCGCTATTGGTATATTATAAAGACAATCCTCTTACACTTCCACTATCAATGAAGATGAGTTCTCTCTTTTTGATAAATGCTTGGGCAGCACATGTCTCTAGTGATCGAGTGGATAGACTTTCAAATTCATTGTTTTCTGTGGATCCTTTCATGAATGATATCCATGGCTTAGAATGTATCAATCACTACAATATATGAGGGGCATACTGACGCTGCTTATACCGATGGTCACTCGCGGCACTGGTATAAACATCGGAAAACTTGGCTTAAAGATACCGACGGTCAAGTGACTATCGGTATGACCATTGGTATTAGCGTCCGTATGAGCGTCGGAGCATCAATAATTTACTGGAAGTTATTGGTACCCATAGCAACACCCATACCGGCACCCATACCGAGCCCAAATTTTAAACATACCGAGAACCCGAGAGCAAAACTTCACTTTTTTGCGCGTGTTTGAGTATTGTTTGTCTTCTATCGAACTTGCACGCGTGAAGCGAATTGCGAACTGCATTGTCTTGTGTACACACACACACACAGATCTCTCTCTCTACACACACACACTCTCCCTCAGTTTAGATCTGAGATCTTGGTAAGTAGTGCACGTACTATTAGCCTTTGTCTTTCTCTATGCTTTAGGTCTTATAATTTCTCTTCTCTTTGATTTTGCAAAAGTTCTTTGGCGTTGATTGTTTGGAATTCGACGATAGACGACATACATTATGCTTTGACGACAACGATCCAAAAGAGAGACATACTTGTAAGTGATTGTTTTATTGTCTATTGATAGAGAGAGAAAGAGAGAGAGATGAGAGAGAGAGAGGGAAAGAGAGAGAGAGAGAGAGAGAGAGAGAGAGACAGAGTGAGAGATAAAGAATGATGAAATGAAAGGAAGATAGAGATAGGAAAATAGAGCATATACACACACATACATACACACACACACACATCTACACATTTACACATGCATACATACACATAGGAAAATAGAGCATACATACACACGCACATACACACACACACATGTCTACACATTTACACATGCATACATACACATACATACACATATACACACATGCATACATACACATAGGAAAATAAAGCATACATACACAGACACATACACACACAAACACATCTACACATTTACACATGCATACATACACACATACATGTATACACATGCATGCTTACATACACACACATATACACACATGCATGCTTACATACACACATATACACACACATAAAAATATACATACATGCATACATGCACACACACATGCATGCACATATACATAAACACACATATATACACATATGCATACATACACATACACACACACATACACACATACATGCACACACATACATAAACACACATACATAAACACACATACACATATATACACATGCATGCATACATACACACACATACACATATACACACATGCATACATACACATAGCAAAATAGAGCATACATACACACACATACATACACACACACATCTACACATTTACACATGCATACATACACATACATGTACACACATGCATGCTTAGATACACACATATATACGCACATGCGTGCTTACATACACACATATATACACACATGCATGCATACACACACATACATACACATATACACACATGCATGCATACATAAACACACATAGACATATACACACATGCATACATACACATAGCAAAATAGAGCATACATACACACACACATACACACACACACATCTATACATTTACACATGCATACATACAGACATACATGTATACACATGCATGCTTACATACACACACATATACACATGCATGCTTACATATACACACATGCATGCTTACATACACACACATATACACACATGCATGCATACAGACACATACATACACATATACACACATGCATGCATACATACACACACATACACATATACAAACATGCATGCATACATACACACACATACACATATACACACATGCATAGATACACACACACATGTACACACATGGCTACATATAAATATAAAAAGTACTAGTGTTTTAAATAATTCAATTAAATATATATAATTAAATATATAAAAATAGGATTAATTAAGTAAAAATCTGAATATATAAATAAATATATATATAAAATAGGGTTTTAGGATTCTAGGATAAGGATTAGGGTTTTAGGTTTTTAGGATTAGGATTAGGGTTTTAGGGTTTAAGGAAAAAATTTAAATAAATAAATAGATATATATATAAAATAAGATAATTATATAGATAAATAAATATAAAAAGTATTAGTGTTTTAAATAATTTAATTAAATATCTATAATTTAATACATAAAAATAGGATTAATTAAGAAAAAATCTGAATATATAAATAAATATTTATATAAAATAGGGTTTTAGGTTTTTAGCATTAGGATTAGGGTTTTAGGTTTTGAGGATTAGGAATAGGGTTTTAGGGTTTAAGAAAAAAATCTGAATAAATAAATAAATAAATAAATAAATATATATATATATATATATATATATATATATATATATATATATATATATATATATATATATATATATATATATATATATATATATATATATATATATATATATATATATATATATATATATAATAGGGTTTTAGGCTTTTAGGATTAGGATTAGGGTTTTACGATTTAAGGAGAAAATCTGAATATATATATATATATATATATATATATATATATATATATATATATATCTATATATATATATATATATATATATATATATATATATATATATATATATATATATATATATATATATATATATATATAGGATAATTATATAGATAAATAAAACAAGTATTAGTGTTTTAAATAATTTAATTAAATAAATATAAACAAATATATATAATTAAATATATAAAAAAGGATTAATTGAGAAAAAATCTGAATATACAAATAAATATATATATAAAATAGGGTTTTAGGTTTTTAGGATTAGGATTAGGGTTTTAGATTTTTAGGATTAGGATTAGGGTTCTAGGATTTTAGGGTTTAAGAAAAAGATCTGAATAAATAAATAAATATATATATAAAATAGGGTTTTAGGTTTTTAGGATTAGGATAATGGTTTAAAGGTTTTACGATTTAAGAAAAAAATCTGAGTAAATAAATAAATATATATATAAAATAGGATAATTATATAGATCGATAAATATAAAAAGTATTAGTGTTTTAAATAATTTAATTAAATATATATAATAAAATATATAAAAATAGGATTAATTAAGAAAAAATCTGAATATATAAATAAATATATATACACAACAGGATTTTAGGTTTTTAGGATTAGGATTAGGATTTTAGGATTAGGATTTTAGGTTCTTAGGATTAGGATGAGGGTTTTAGGGTTTTAGGGTTTAGGGAAAAAACATGAATAAACAAATAAATATATATATAAAATAGGGTTTTAGGTTTTTGGATTAGGATTAGAGTTTTAGGGTTTTGAGATTTAGGAAAAAATTTGAATTAGAATATATATATATATATATATATATATATATATATATATATATATATATATATATATATATATATATATATATATATATATATATATATATATATATATATATATATATATATATATATATATATATATATATAGATAGATAAATATAAAAAGTATTTGTGTTTTAAGGGTTTTAGGTTTTTTTAGGTGTTTAAATATTAAGGTTTTAGTATTTCAGGTTAAAGTCTTTAGGAGTAAGATTTTTAGGTTTAATAAAAAAACATATGATCTAAAATGTCCATATTGTAGCAGATGGCTTCTTTGGATCCAGAGGAGAGAATGGCATGTCCTTGCACTCAGTGCAAGTATCAAATTTATCGGAAACAACAGATTTGTACTGCACATGTTAGATAGTATGGATCCTTTGATAGGAGTCGAGTAGAAAACCTACGCTACCATTCGCATGGTCCCCTAGGTGAGCAGATGGACCCAAATGACATTGCACCGGTAACCTCTCGTGGACAAAAGAGAACAAAGAAGGACTTAAACGTACAAGCAATTACTAATAATATTACACAAAATGAACATATGGAAGAGATGATCGAAGCATTTTATGAGATGGACGAAGATCATGATGGTGGAGAAGATGTCGAGAGTTTCATGGACACAACAGAATTTCCACAATTAGAAGTCGATGAAGAATATGAAAACATGCAAAGACTAGCTCGTTTACCACTTTACAATGGAGCAAAGATATTTGTACTACGTGCCTCACTCGCCATGCTAAATCTGCAATCCATTTATGGATGGTCAGATAGTAGTGTCACTGAATTGTTCAGGTAAGTGGAGAACAAATTGGCTTTCATTGTTGTATCAAAATAACTTTATTTACTAATATCGTTTTAATTGCTTATTGCACACTTCTTAAAGATCAACTTTCGCCAGAGAGCAATGACATGCCTCCAATATGTGGAGATGCAAAAAAACTTTTACATTCCATTGGAATCGATTATACTAAAATTCATGCTTGTCCAAATGATTGCATTCTCTTTCGAGATGAATATGAGCATCTCCACGTATGTCCAAAGTGTGGAGAAAATAGATTTAGAGAAGACCTTGTAGGCAAAGCAATCCCCACAAAGGTTCTTTGCCACTTTCCTATCATTCCACAAATTAAGAACATGTTTAGATGCAAATCTATCGTATGGCATACAAAGAGCAGGTCTCTAGATGGTGTAATGCGAGTGCCTCTTGACTCTGATGCTTGGAAGCACATAGATAGTAAGTGGCCAGAGTTTGCTAGTGAGCCTCGGTCCATACGTCTAGGCCTAGCTATGGATGGAGTGAATCCATTTGGTTTACGCAGTTCTTCATGGAGCACATGGCCTGTATGTTTGGTGAATTATAACATCCCACCATGGCTGGCCACAAACAAAGGTCATTTATTATTAGCTCTTATTGTACAAGGTAAGTATAAGGTAAAGAACATGGATGTATATCTTGGAGCACTTGTGGAAGAACTATGCATTTTATGGGATGGGATTACTGTGTGTGACATGTTTCAACCTATAAGAAAACGAGACGTGCGAGTGCAAGGCATACTTATGTGGATGATGCATGATTGGCCTGCTATGGTGAATGTTGAGCTTTATCGATTTCGGATTGCCATGCTTGTCCCTTATGCAGACAACGACTCAAAGCACGCAATTCCAAAGCACTACGTAAAACTGTCTATGAAGGATACCATAGATATTTGCTTAATGGACATGTTTTACGTGAAGGACAAATTGGTCGACAAGCGCAATGCCAAATGAAAGCTAGCGATTGGAAACAACTGTGGGATTCTTCTTAATGGATGGATGTTCTTCTTAGAGCGCTTTATGAAGACATTAGAAGGGTTTGTTCGACAGAGAGCATGTCTAGAGGGTAGCATGGCAGAGAGATGGCTTGTACAAGAGTCTCTTCTATTCATAATTGAGTTTCTACGTATGTTGGATCCCAAAATGCCTCGCTTATGGATCGATGATGAATATGTTCGTCTTGTAGGCGATGAACCCAAGGTAAAGGATTGCAAAGGAAAATGGATGCAGCTTTCAAAGAGAAGGCAATGAAGTTTTGCATAGTTAACTCTGAGCCAATGAAGTCTTCCCGGCCTCACTCCTGGCGGCCTCACTCCTACCAGCCTTACTCCTGCCGGCCTCACTCCCACCGGTGTCACTCTCGTCGGTGTCACTCCTGCGAGTGGTGCTACTCCCGCACGAGGTATGTCTCCTAGCTTTGTGACTCCACCACGACCAACTTTTCACCCATCTTCTACTGGGTGTAGTAGTAGACATGTGCGTTCGTCCCCTCAGCGCGATACAGGTTCTAGACCATCTCGTAGATCGAGGTCACGTCTGGAGCAAGAGGTTCTACGAGTGGAGCTACAGGTAGGTCTAGAGGAGGTGGCTGTTGTGGAGGCAGTGCGATAAACGTTGTCTCGCCCGCTTCTTCTCATAGGACGAGTACTTCAAATGTAGGTATGCCATGCAGTACACCACGTGGAACACCACGTACACCTTGGGTTACTCATGACCATGATGAATCCAAGGTGTGTAGTATCTGAGATGGAGCTCCGGTGATGGATGCGGCTGACAAAGCAATGCATGCACATATACGACAGCTTTGCTCCATATAGTTTGGACACTCCATCATGTTGAAATGGAGTGAATAGGATAAAGATCGAAAGAATTATATCACACAAATGATTGATCAGGAGTTCTGACCAACCGATGGATAGTATCTTGTCAGTTCAGAGTGGATTCTGCACACCGCACGCGAGGTTATGTCCCATCGAAGATTAGAGGCTTGTGATGCTTTTAGAGCAGGCTTACCAAAGCGTGTATGGTTAGATGCTGAGGAGTGGGATCTAATTCGTGACGAGCAGTAGCAGACTCGTGATCGATATTGCCAGCAGCGAGATGCTGTAGCCACACATTTAGTTTCATGGGAGAAGATCTGATGAGGTGATTAATTTAGTAACTTTGTTTTTACTTGTTGTTTGTAATTTCATGTGAATTTATCTCATTCCATTAATGTTCTTTGTTGCAAGACTGTTGATATGGAATGTGCTTTGCATGTGTATGGGAGTGGCATACCAAAATTTTGTATTTGATTTTTATATGGCAATGCATTGCTTTGCCACATTTTGTAAAAACATCATATATGACAGTGGTTTGCCACACTCTTGTACATGCTATTTCTTTGTACATGGTTCATGGTTCATTTTGATTATCTCTTTTGTGTCCAATAATATTATGCTTTATGAAATCATATTTCGATTGACATTTAAGTACACATCACATGTACTCGGTTTCTTTTTGGGCAGAGTGTATTGCCTTTTGTTAAGCAACATCATGGTAATGTTGTTGTAGCAAAGACAACACACTCTGCCCAAAAATAAATTTGTAGATATGATCATCGATATAAGAGATGGTACTCCCAGTAATGTCATTGGAATAAGCAGCAATACACCCAGTGAGCACCGGTATACGCAACGGTGCTTCCAACAACGACGTCGGTATGGGCGTCGATAAGAGCGTCGGTATTACCGACGCTTATACCGATGCTCATACCGATGCCCATACTGATGCTTATACCAGCGCCCATACTGGCGCTATAGTACCGACGTGCATACCGACGGCTACATTGACGTCGTGACAAAAATAGCCGCGTCCATTTCCCTCGGTAAAAACCTCGGTCTACGATCGATCTGTTGTAGTGAATGATTCTCTATTCTCAGTTGAGTCATTTAAGTTACATTCTCAATTCAACAATGGTCAATCCGATCCATCTATTGAACTTGATCCACCTATTGATCTCTCTTTAGATTCAAGTGCATGTGGAGTAAAGAATGTCAGCAAAGAAACAGAGAGAGAGAGAGAGAGAGTATACAAAGTATGTGGTGTTTTAAGTGAAGGCCTCTTGAAGTAAGAAAAAGAAGATTTTATCTCTTTACTTGAGATAGACAAATTGCATCGGACATTATGAAGCATTGTTGTGGTTTAAAATATTTGTATAAATAAGGAATGAAGAAACTAAAGCAGTTAAGAGAGAAATTCTGCCATTTACATAATGAAAGACAAGATTTATACCATATTTCTTACATGCAAATGATTGAGGATAACATATCAATAACATATGTTTCTTTTGGATATTACTTTATTCAAGGGATCTAATGTTGTAGGGGCATTTCAAATTGCGATGCACATGAGGAATTGTAGAACACATAAGGTTAAGCAAGGGCTTATATGTGGCAATCTCATTTTTTATACATATGAGGGAGTTTAGACCAAAGTTTTTTTTGGTTGGCATGCAATGAGTTGGATGATGAACTATTTTAGTTTTCATTGTGAAGTTATGCCTAAAACTGGAAGGTTACGCTTGTCAGATAATGTTTCTCATCGAGAAGTATTTCAAGTTTATAAAGAAGAAACGGAAAGTAAAAATGAGAAGTATGTCTTGTATTGACATTTTAATCGATTATGGAAAGAAGACTTTAACAATGTGATTACTCCTTTATAAAGTTAGAATGGGTGAATGGTGAGTTTATGCCACTTTGAAAAACATGGCAAAAGGCACCACAACACTATCTGAAAAAGATAAGCTTAAACGCCTTCTAAAGAACCATCGTGAGATTCAAGCTTTGGAAAGAAAGAAAGCAATTCATCATCGAAGTAAAGCACTCAGAAATCCAAAGTGTTATATGTGTTTGTTGATTGATGGTACATATTAGAAAAAAAACATGTCTACCTCCATTTTGCTTGTATTTCTAAGGACACTAGAGATGAAGTCCTTGTGCAAATGAATGTGGTTGGTGCTTTGGTATACAATGGAACCATAAAGTTGAAGGCTTTCTTCACATATCCCAACATGCATAATGATCCAAAACTTAAGGTTATTGTGATTCATAAATTGTTGCAATCATGGGAGGTTTTTTTTCCACAAAATCTCTATTTGCAGCTTCATAACACTACAAGAGAATAAAAATTCTCTAGTATTTGGATATTTATGTATGCTTGTTTATAAACAAGTGTTTCAGAACGTTAAGGTAAATTTCCTTTTGGTTGGGCAAAATCATGATCATGCCATAATGCTTTTGCTCTTCCAATATTATCTATGTTGATTCTTGAAGACTACACTCCAAAGCCTGAAGTTCAACATCTTATACAGATTTATGAATTTAAGCAGCTTTGCTTAGCACGTCTTGATAATAGTACCAAGGTATTGGCTCCATTGCACAACATTAGTTTCAACCACCTATTCTTGATGAGGAGGCTTAATGGCATTACTCCTTTATTTGCAAAGCAATATTCATGTTCTCCAAGGTGGGAACCTAAATATGGATGCAGATGTATATTGCATGTGCCTAATTTGTGTGTGGATGGTGCAGAACAAACACCATGTAAAGATAGAAGCAATATGGAAAGATGGAAGCGCAGTTGAGAAAAGTAAAAGGTGGATGCATGTTGCAAGAGAATGACTATAATGACCACCACATGCTAGAGAGATGACTCTCCTCCCAACCAAATGCCTCTGTATATAGCTCTCTCTAGGGGACTGCCTTCTTGAGCAAGTGGATAGTAGCCAGCCATGTGTCGGCCATGTAACTGCATGTGGGCCAAGTCTCCCAGTCAACTCGAGTTAACTCAAGTGGATGCTTCTAGAAGGCTCTAGATCTCTTTGGGCATAATAATCTCTCCATGTTTCCCATGGGGATTTAGCCCAAGACCTCCTCCTTCACATCCTTGAGACTTAACCACTAAGCTAAGGGGATCACTTGTTCACAAGAGCACAAGACCTCCTAGTAAGTCTAAACTCGAGATCTTTGGTCATACACACGGATGATCAAACGGTGTCTGATTTCAGATATGTCTGAACCGGATGGACCCTTGGCTCATAGACTTACTTTATTACATTCTTCCTCCCTTGGAAAAACATTTTGTCCTCGAAAATAGAGCTACATATCTAGTATAGGCAACCCTCGAGCCTCATGTTCTAAAACTAGAAGAACATGGTCATGTTCTAGAACTAGAATAACATGTCTCATCTCTGTGGTGCTATCCCTATCCCAATGATTCAAAAACACTATCTTGCTTAATGAATAATAAGGTTGGATCTAAAAACATCCATGGCCAATTCACAGTTTCTCGATGTCGAATATAGGCACAAACATGTGAACTAAGTGGATTCAAATTACTAGTCCATTTCTAGGCATGAGTGGTGCAGTGACTTAGTAACGAAGGTGGGATTCTTATCCCTTGTAAGACATTGAGAATTCTTGATTCACTTGAATTTGGTTTGGAAAACTTAAAGTTTGGTTGTCCGAAATGTTGGGAGAGATGATTGGATGCACTCAGAAAATTGAGTTGGTACTGCTAATCCTGCTTTGCACCAGCCCTCTTTGATCCTTTTCTCCAATTCTACTTCTTGATAACGCGACAAAGACTGTGCCTTGCGGAAACCGCCACGCCAAGAAGAACTAAGTTAGAGTGATTCAGAAATTCTCTGTAATCAATCAATAGCTTAGAATGTGCTCTAACTTTACTGGAAAAATTTCATCGAAATTTCACCGGACTGCCACTGGACTGACACCGTAATCGTACCGGAATTATACCAGAATGAACTTTAATTCTGTTTATAATTACTTCAAGTGAACATACATGAAGTAAGGAAGTGACACGTGAACTTTCTTAACTTACTGAACTCTTACTGAAGTTTAAGAAAAAAACGCCTCTAGTTCAGACAACCTCTGTTCGGTCAGACTCTGTACTGTGTGTAGATATCTTTTTCACCGGAAAGATTGATCAACTAAAAGTAGAGATGTTTAGCTATAGAGTAAGCTATCTCTCATACAAAACTTCGCATTACTCTGCGAGATCTACTTCGTTCTTCTATCGGAAATTACTCGTTTACTGTAAGAACTGCAACAGTAAGCACTTCGACCACGATTTCTTGAAATTGACTGAACCAAGTTGCTTCAAACTTTGTATGCTTGAGGTATGCTTTGAGCTGGATCTATCAAGCTTTGAATCACTTGATTTAGTTCAGTAGGAACTGAGAATTTGAAGTTGACAGTAGTTGAAGTGGTACACTCAGAGAATAACAGAGATGATGAATGTAAATATTTGTATTAGATCATGTAAATGTACATTCCCATTAGCATGATAAACATAGCTCAATGGTACTCAGAGGTGTAGGCTATAGAGTAGACCTCATGCACTCAATGATTGATACAGAAATGCCTCGGAATGAGTGCTCGAGAGCTGCGACTTTTAACTTGTAGTTTTTATAGGAGTTGAGTGAGAGCTTGAATTAGAATTCAAATCAATCTCCTAAAATCTTTCACCTAAAAAATAGTTGATTGTGATATTCTCTCAATCAATCAACAACCTTTTCTGCGACTTTCAATCAATTAGGTGTGATTGCATAATGCGCCAAGTTATATAGACTTTTACAATGGGTAAAAGAGTAATAACTCATAAGCTAGTGTTCCTATGCTCCTTGCTTCATGTAGAGTATTCAAAGTAGATGTCCAAGCCAAATGTGAAGGCTTGACTTGTACCAACAACTCCCCCTCAAGCCAAACATTTTGGCTTAAGTCTTCATCTTCATTCTTCAATCACATCCTGTAATCCAATCATGGATTTAAATCTGCATAACTTGTTTCCATCCAAAGCTTTAGTGAGTAAATCTTCACATTGCATATTAGTGGACACATAAGTCAGCTGAATGTCTTTACTAAGCAACTTCTCTCTCACATAGTGGTAATGAACCTCTATGTGTTTTGTTCTAGCATGATATATTGGATTTGCTGCAAGGTGAAGAGAACTTGTATTATGTCCAAAGATAATTGGTGGTCTTGTATATAAGCCTAACTCTATATACAAAAGCTTCAACCAGATAGCTTCTTGAGTAGCATTGGCTAGCCCTCTATACTCTGCTTCAGTAGATGATAAAGCTATTGTAGGTTGTTTCTTGGTGGACCAAGAAATAGGTTTATCACCTGCAAAACATATGTATCCTGATGTGCTTCTCCTGTCATCCTTGCATCTTGCCCAATCTGCATCTGAATACACTTTAATATCAATGTCTGATGTATAAGGAAAGTACAAACCATGGTTCTGAGTTCCCTTTAGATACTTCAAGATCTTCTTTGCTGCCTCTAGGTGAGGTACCCTTGGTTTATGCATGAATTGGCTTAGTACACTTACACCATGTGCTATGTCAATTCTAGTCAAGGTAGCATAATTCAGACTACCTACCATACTTTGATATCCTGTAATGTCTCGGACTTCATCCCCTTCATGAGCACTTAGCTTTAGATTAACCTCCATTGGAGTGATTGAGATTTTAGCTTCCTGCAAATTAAATTTCTTGACCATATCTTGTACATACTTCTTTTGAGTGATATATATACCTGAATTAGTGTAAACTAACTCAAGACCTAAGAAGTACTTCAATAATCCAAGGTCATTGATCTTGAATTCCTTCATCATTTGTCCTTTGATGTGTCTAATCCCACTGGCATCATTGCCTGTAATGATGATGTCGTCCACATAAACACACAAGTAGATTACCTCTGTACTACTCCTCTTTATAAATAGAGAAGTGTCTGCTTTACTCATCACAAATCCTTGGTCTTGGAGATATGTTGTCAACCTGTAATTCCATGCTCTAGGTGCCTGCTTCAATCCATATAGAGCCTTCTTCAATTTACAAACATAATTAACCTTCTTGGGATCTTCATAGCCAGGTGGTTGTGACATGTAGACTTCTTCAGATATCCATGCATTCAAGAAAGCATTCTTGACATCTAATTGGTACATGTTCCAATTCTTGGATGCAGCTACACTCACCAATACTCTGATTGTTGGCATTTTAGCCACATGAGAAAATGTCTCCTCATAGTCAATGCCTTGGGTTTGTGCAAAACCCTTGGCTACCAACCTAGCTTTGTACCTGTTGATTGTTCCATCAGAGTTTCTCTTTAGCTTGTAGATCCATCTAGATCCTATCACCTTCATAGAGTCCTTCTTGGGTACCAAGTCCCATGTGTCACTCTCCTTGAGAGCTTCTATTTCTTCATCCATAGCTTCTTTCCATTCTGTCTTTGTGATTGCCTCCTCATATGTACCTGGTTCTTCATTCAACAAATCCTTTGCAAGATATACAGAATGCTTAGTTACAAGAGAAGTGTCATACCCATATCTGACAAGCTTCTTACTTTCTCTCTGAGATCTCCTCATTGCTTGAGTTGAGGATTCTGGTATATCCTCTAGCTTCTTCATTTTCATCTTTCCTTTGGAGTTCCATGCTTTGAATTCCTCAAGATTAATTGTATCATCATCATCTGAGCTTGAGTCTTCTTTCTGGATTGGTTCCTCCTTGGTGAGCTTTGGGAAGTCTTTTTCCATGTCCTAAGGTAGACTAACCTTCCTGCATTCATTCTCATACCATGAGTCATTCTCATCAAAGATGACATCTCTGCTTACCTTGAAACCTTTGTTTGAGGGGTTGTAGAATCTGTACCCTTTCTGGTTCAAGTCATAACCAATGAAGATACATTTTTCAGCTTTAGGGTCTAGCTTTCCCCTTACCTGTGAGGGAATATGCACATATGCAATACAGCCAAAGATTTTGCAATGATCTAATGATGGTCTCTTACCATGCCAAGCTTCATAAGGTGTCATGCCATCAAGAGACTTTGATGGCAACCTGTTGATGAGATAGGTGGCAGTAGATACACTCTCTGCCCAAAGATAATTTGGCAACTTCTTTTCATTAAGCATAGACCTTGCTGTTTCTACAATAAGTTCTTTCTTCTTTCAGCTACCCCATTTTGTTCAGGTGAGTACCTTGTGGTTATCTCCCTCTTGATGCCTCTTTCCTGCAAGAAATCTTCAAACTCATTGGAGAAGTATTCACCTCCCCCATCTGACCTTAGTCTTTTCAAGTTTCTACCTGTTTGATTTTCAACCAGTGCAAGATACCTTTTGAAACAATTAAATACTTCATCTTTATGCTTCATAAAGTATAACACAGTCCATCTGCTATAATCATCAATGAAAGCCACATAGTACCTTGATCCTGAAATAGAAGGGTCCTTACTAGGTCCCCAAACATCTGTGTGTACCAAGTCTAGGTAGTCTTCATGCATGAAACCTTTCTTTGAATAGGGCAACCTGTGAGACTTACCAAACTGACAAGCACTACACTTGTAAATCATATGTTGCTTGGATACATTAGGTATCCCAAGCACACATTGATCCCTGCACATTTGCTTTAGGGTTCTTTCACCTATGTGACCTAACCTCTTGTGCCATATTTCTAACTCTGAAAGTGTTTGATCCTTGTAATTGTATAAAGCAATGTTTTTTGTATCTTCTAGCTCAAAAGTAAACAATCTACCTGATTTCTCTCCCTTGGCTATCTTTTTGAATCCATGTCTTGGATCTTCCACATATGCTCCATGTTGAGTGAATCTGACCTGCAAACCTTTCTCCACAATCTGACCAACACTCATTAGGTTCTTGGTAATGGTTGGTACATAAAGTACCCTGCTCAATAGGTTTTGGTTACCATAACAAGTTTTCATATTTCCAATCTTTATAACAGAATGTTTAGTATCATCATTTGTCTGTACCTGATGTTTGCCCTTGGGTTCTTCCAAATCAGAGAGTAGTGCCACATTACCAGCTACATGGTTAGAACACCCTGAATCAATATAAAATAAATGATCATCATTTGTACCTGCCTTGGAGGTCATATTCATGATCAATAGGGAGTCATCTTGCTCCTCTGTGTAGTTGTTGTAATCCCTTCTATTTCTGAATCCACCTTGGTAGTTACTATTGTGGTTTTGGTTGTAATTGTTGTTGTACTGATTGTTGTATCCATTGTAGCCTTGGTGATGGTTGAATCTGCCTCTACCTTGAGAGTATCCACCTCTTTGATGGCCTCTTCCTCTCTGATTTTTATAACTTTTGTAGCACTCATCTGTGGTATGGTTAGACAATCCACAAATGTTGCATGGTGATGAGTTGTAGGGTCTCCCCCTACCTGACTTACCTCCTCTGCCTCTACCTCTTGAAGATCTACCTCTCCCTGCATAGTTAGCTTGGGAGGTAGAGCCTTCTTCATCAACCTTCTTACTTTTACCTTTATCTTTAACCTTCTTATCAGTGTATAAAGCAGAGGGGTTGTTACCTTTTGATTGCTCTCCATTCCTTGTGAGCTTTGCTTCATGTGTGAAGAGTTGACCAATGAGAGTTGTTAGATCAGGAGCATGTATGTCCATGTATAGGTCCATTGCTGTGGTAAAGCTCTCCCATTTGTCATCAGCTTTTAGTCCATTGATTACCTGCCTTACTATTTGTTCCTCTTCAATCTCTTCTCCAATACTTGCAAGCTGGTCTGCAATGTCTTTGACCCTAGTGACAAAGTCTGAAACTGATTGCTTTGATTGCTTCCTAAGAGTTGTAAATTCAATCCATAGTTGATTCTTTCTGGCCCTTGTACTTGATGAAAAATATGTTGACAAGATTTCCCAAGTCTCTTGGGAAGTCTTACAATTCCTGATGTGAGGTAAAATGGAAATCAGATATAGAGTTAAGAAGATAAGACCTTGCCAATGCATCTTTTGCACACCATGTGTTGAGCCTCTCTTGTTCATCCTTGGTGGGTAGTCCTCTAGCTTTGAATGAGGGCAATTCCTCATCTCTTGAGAAGAATCCAAATAAGCTTCTTCCTTGTAGATAGGTCTTCATCCTTAGAGACCAAGCTTGGTAATTGTTCCTGTCCAATTTGTCAATGAATGAAGGAAAACCATCTCCCATGTTACCTTATTTGCTCTGACACCACTGTTGGGAGAGATGGTTGGATGCACTCAGAAAATTGAGTTGGTACTGCTAATCCTGCTTTGCACCAGCCCTCTTTGATCCTTTTCTCCAATTCTACTTCTTGATAACGCGACGAAGACTGTGCCTTGCGGAAACCGCCACGCCAAGAAGAACTAAGTTAGAGTGATTCAGAAATTCTCTGTAATCAATCAATAGCTTAGAATGTGCTCTAACTTTACTAGAAAAATTTCACTGAAATTTCACCGGACTGCCATTGGACTGACACCGTAATCGTACCGGAATTATACCGGAATGAACTTCAATTCTGTTTATAATTACTTCAAGTGAACATACATGAAGTAAGGAAGTGACACGTGAACTTTCTTAACTTACTGAACTCTTACTGAAGTTTAAGAAAAAAACTCCTCTAGTTCAGACAGCCTCTTTTCGGTCAGACTTTGTACTGTGTGTAGATATCTTTTTCACCGGAAAGATTGATCAACTAAACGTAGAGATGTTTAGCTATAGAGTAAGCTATCTCTCATACAAAACTTCGCATTACTCTGCGAGATCTACTTCGTTCTTCTACCGATAATTACTCGTTTACTGTAAGAACTGCAATAGTAAGCACTTCGACCACGATTTCTTGAAATTGACTGAACCAAGTTGCTTCAAACTTTGTATGCTTGAGGTATGCTTTGAGCTGGATCTATCAAGCTTTGAATCACTTGATTTAGTTCAGTAGGAACTGAGATATGTCTCTTTGAAGTTGACAGTAGTTGAAGTGGTACACTCAGAGAATAACAGAGATGATGAATGTAAATATTTGTATTAGATCATGTAAATGTACATTCCCATTAGCATGATAAACATAGCTCAATGGTACTCAGAGGTGTAGGCTATAGAGTAGAACTCACGCACTCAATGATTGATATAGAAATGCCTCGGAACGAGTGCTCGAGAGCTGCGACTTTTAACTTGTAGCTTTTATAGGAGTTGAGTGAGAGCTTGAATTAGAATTCAAATCAATCTCCTAAAATCTTTCACCTAAAAAACAGTTGATTGAGATATTCTCTCAATCAATCAACAACCTTTTCCGCGACTTTCAATCAATTAGGCGTGATTGCATAATGCGCCAAGTTATATAGACTTTTACAATGGGTAAAAGAGTAATAACTCATAAGCTAGTGTTCCTATGCTCCTTGCTTCATGTAGAGTCTTCAAAGTAGATGTCCAAGCCAAATGTGAAGGCTTGACTTGTACCAACACGAAACATCTAACTTGGATGTTTGTACAATGGTTACCTCCTCTCCAATAGTTTCTTTATTTTTTCGTAGGACTAGAGGCTACTTTGTCCTAATTTAAACCCTATGAAAACTTTAGGACAAAGTTTTCCATTGTCTTTGAGTCAACCATACTATAACTTTGACCCATTCAAATGCAAATGAAATTGTCCAACTTAGGACACTTTTCTCAAAGACTTGAGCTAAGTTTCTTGGGAATGGTTGATCTTTCGAGCAATTCCTAACCTCCATTCTAGATTATATTAGACTGTAGGAAATCATTTATGCTATAACTTTAAGCAAATCAAAAGAATAAATCAATCTTGAACTTATCAATTTTCGATGTTTGAAAATATTCTTGTACTAGATATCTATCTAGGATATTTAATTTTAGTTACCAAGTTCTATCCGGCTAACCGTTGACTTTTATGATAAGAATTAAATACCATATATAAGTCAAATTCAAAGGATTCAAGATACTAGTGTGGTAACCATCATCCTCACTGAAAATGCAATTCTTGTGTATTTCATTGAGTCAAAAGAGTGAATTTACCTCATTATACTAGGAAATTGATGCTTGACTTAGTTAATAAAATCCTTGGTCGAAGAGATCAAATCCAATCAAAGTCCAACTATTTCAGAAATTTATGAAATATCTCCCAATTAACAATACTTTATCTTGAAGTGTTTCAAGAAGATCTTCGAAGTTACTTATTTCGTATCTTCTATTTCCTTGATCTTGAAGTTATCTTGAGATACTACTTTTATCCTCCTTGAATTTAAACTTCTTTTTTGAAGTTTTAATTCCCTTGAGGATCAAACCTAACTTCAAGATCCATGCACAACGGAAGTGAACGCATTGCTCTGATACCAATGCAAGAGAATGACTTTAATTACCACCACATGCTAGAGAGATGAATCTCCTCGCAACAAAATGCCTCTATATATAGCTCTCTCTAGGGGACTGCCTTGTTGGGCAGGTGGATAGTAGCCAGCCATGTGTCGGCCATGTAACTACATGTGCACCAAGTGTCCGAGTCAACTCAAGTTAACTCAAGTGGATGCTTCTAGAAGGCTCTACACCTCTTTGGGGAAAATACTCTCCCCATGTTCCCCATGGGGATTGAACCCAAGACCTCCTCCTTCACATCCTTGAGACTTAACCACTAAGCTAAGTGGATCACTTGTTCACAAGAGCACAAGACCTCTTAGTAAGTCTAAACTCGAGATCTTTGGTCATATACATGTATGATCAAACGGTGCTCGATTTCAGATCTGTCTGAACCGGCTAGACCCTTGGATCATAGACTCACTTTATTACACATGAACTTATGGAGAAGAAGAGACATATTCATCATGCAAGAAAATATGCTGGAGATGAAGATGTATCTTGAATACCATTGCAGGGCATTGGCCGATTGATATTCCATTCACATGTAATTTTAGCACACAAAGATCAGTGAACAATGATCAAGCATGCAATGTAGATACACTTCAAAGCTTTATGCATCCACCAGAAAGGAATATCTATGTAGGCCCAAGGATGACGAAACAGATGAAAGCACGATGGCAAGGAAATTTGAAAGAAATAAATGTTGGAACACTTATTTCATCGTTGCTGATGGTGATGAGGCTACTAGAACATTTTGGGTAGAAAAAGTGTTGGAGGTTATTAATAATATTGATCAAAGAAGAATAGAGGCTTTGATGGTCCATTGGTATTATACAAAAAATAGTAATGCATTCACTAGTAAGTATAACTTAGAAATGGTATGTGACACTAGCAAAGGAACATGCTCAAGAAAGAAAATAAATATTAGAAGTACATCCACCCTTAAAATGGATGATGTAGATATTCTTGTTGATGATTTTGCCTTTACAAAAATAGGGCATTTGAGGAAAGCAACGATCAATATGATAAAGCAAAAGCTTCCATACTTTTAGAAAATTGACTGCTTTAGTTGAGACTCAAAAACGAACTAAGCTCAATGATTTATGTTCAGATAATGGAGGTGAGTATACTTAAGATGAATTCAGCCTTTTCTATTAGTCTAGATAAATTGTAGAAAATCTACTCATTATACCCCACTACGGAATGGTGTAGCTAATAGGATGAATATGATCATGCAAACCTTTCACAAGGCCTTTTTGCAAAAGGAGGATTGAGTATAGTTCATGTGATTAACTCTCCACCTAGTATTGTGAAAGGTCTCAAGCCTACCCAAGAGTTATGGAAAGGGAAGCCACCATATTATGAGCAGCTTTGGGTTTTTAAGTGTTAAGCATTTGTTCATATACCCAACAATCTCAGACAAAATCTATACCATAACTCAAAGATATGCAAGTTTCTTCGATATGGTCAAAAAGGTGGATTTGGGAGCTCGGTCATGGGATCCTAAAACATGGTTAGTGATCAAAAGTAGTGATGTCCCTTTCAAAGAGTCTAAGATACATAAGAAACCCATTAAGATGGTTGAAGTGAGAAGAGTGGTGTTTGATGATACTTGTCCTCTAGTTAGCATGCATAAGAATTCTACACATAGGGATGTTCAAGAGTATTTCTAGTTAGATCATTTTGCAAATGCTCCCAATAAAAAAATGATTGCCGCATTCTACACGTGTCTCGCATACACCTGATAGATACGTTCCATGTTTGGATTTTGTTATGCTAACAGATATCAGTGAGCCTTTTTGCTACAAACGTGCTATGCATATAGAGGATCATGTCAAGTGGAAGCATGCCATGGATATTTGGATTCAATTGACAAGAATGATACTTGGGATATAATACATTTGCCAAAGGGTAGGAATGTTTTTCCATGTAAATGGGTATATAAGTTGAAATTCACGTCAAATAGTGCGTCTACAAAACATAAATCATGTCTAGTTTCAAAGGGTCTTGAGGAACAACATGGTGTTGATTTCAAGGAAATCTTCTTTCCAATACTCAAGATGACTACAATGTGCATATAAATTGCATTCACTGTGATGGATGAATTGGAGCTAGTCCAATTGGATGTGAAAAATGCTTTCTTGCATGGAGATCTTACTGATGAGATCCACATGGAACAACCAGAGGGTTATGTAGTTCTTGACAAAGAATGTCTAGTTTGTAAGCTAATGAAGAGCCTATATGGATTTAAAGAGTCTCGTAGACAATGGTACCAAATTTTTGATGCTTTTATGAAGACTCAAGGCTTTTCTAAAAGCAATGAGGATAATTTTCTCTACAAAAAGGAATGCTTAGATGGAAAGTTGATATGCTTAATACTTTATGTTGAAACTATGTTAATTGCTCGAAATGTCCTCTAATGACTTGTCTTTGCTCAAAAAGAAGTTGCATCAGACATTTGATATGAAGTTTTTGGGGCATTAGGGGAAAAAGAAAAGCTTACATGGGCCTTGTAAGGATTCCTAATTTTAACAAATTAAAATGGCTTATTGGGTGGATTAAGAGGTTGGGAAAAACCGCCAATGATATTGTACATTAAAATAAAGAACAAACTTAAATAGGGGATTGGTTTGATTTTATATCCCTTAAATATGTTGGTTGGATGGCAATGATCGCACACAGAATTTGGGAATTGAAAGTAAAAAAAAAAAGTACACACTATCACTAGAAGACAAAATAGGCTCAGTTGAAGACAAAATATGCTCAGCCATGGGAGGAGAGAGAAGAAACTTTTGTAATCAGTGGATTTTGGACCGTTGGGTCTTGATAAGCTTGGATGGTTGAGATTGGAACCCAAAGATCTAGAACTAAAGGACAAAGTAGCCACACATCCTATGACTAAAAGACAAAAGCTTGAAAAATCATGCAAGAAATGTGGGGATCCGCATGGACTTTCAGCCATTGGATGGCATACAAATTTAATGGTGTACATTTAGTGTCTACTAATCCATGTAAGGATCAAATGAAAGCCCTTGAAGTCTTTCCAAATCCAATGGCCCAAATTTTAGGTGTCTTCTCCTCATGGAGGAGAGACAATAACCATTAAGTTTACAAAAAATCCTAGGGCTATAATTTAAAGCCACTTATTTTTCAAGAAATGATCATATCCATTGAATCTTTAAGGGGTCCAAGGGTTCTATTTAAATTCCATGTCTTTAAAAACTACTTGAAGGGGAAAACCATGAACTTTGACATGTTTATGTGGTTTTGATCTGCTCAAACCAAGGGGAGCCTATACTTAGCCTAGGTTATTGAGGGAATAAACTGTGTTCACCAACCTTGTCTCATTGGTCCATCACTAATCACCCTCCAATCTAAAAGGCCCATGTAGGGTTCATTTTTCCCCCAATGGGATTCGTATTCTTGGCATGCACATTACTCATGATAGGAGTAAAAGATGAACATACTTGTCCCAAACGGATTTCATATCCAAATTATTTTATAGGTTTCATATTTAAAATGGAAATTCATTGAGTACACCTCTACCTAAATATGTAAGATTAAGCAAGGTTGATTGCCCCAAATCAAATGAGGAAACCTAATTCATGAAGAAAATTCGTTAACAATCTATTATTGGTAGTATCATGTATGATATGGTAGCTATGAGACTAGGCATCTCATTTTCAATGGGATTTGTCATCCTTGCAAGAAGCATTTGGAAGTGATCAAGATGATCTTGAGATATCCGAGTGGCAATGAGGATAAATTTCTATGCCTGGGTAGAGGAAAGCCATCCATTACTTAATACAAAATTTTGATAATGCTAGTTGTGCGGACAATTCAAAGTCTACATGAAGGTATATTTTTCACTATTTTGGAGATGGCATATCTTGGAGATCTTTTCATAATTAATGTACAACTCTTTCCACTATAGAGCAACTTAAGTTGCAGCTAGTGAGGCATCTAAAGAAGCATTCTGGATTTCTCATCTTGCTTTTGATATGGGTCTATGTCAGCATATGCCTCATTTGATGGTGATAGTTAGAGTGCCATTTATTTGGCTAAGAATGTGTTATGTCATGCAAAGACGAAGCACATTGAGGTGAGGTATCACTTCATTGGAGACTGCTAAGTCACTAAATGCATTATTCTTGAGAAGTTTCATACTCGAGATAATGTTGCGGATGCTTTTCCTAAAGCTCTACCACTCGATAACTATTGGCACTGTTGTGACATGATGGGATTACTTGATTCATGATCTTGCATAGTTACTTATACACTTTGTGACATGCCCATTAGATGGAAGGTGGAGTTCGTATACTTACACTGAGGTATCATTTATCATTACTTATTATCTCGCATCGTTCACTTTGGCCATATTTGGCTTTAGTTTTCTTACGATTTATGTCCATGTGAACGAGCAAATGGCCAGTCTAAACTTTTGTATATGTCTTTTAATAAAACGTATAGTGGATTGCTCATCCAAAGACTTTGAGTTTGATTTCATTTTTAAAACCTAGGAACTATGAGATGTGGTCTCGATGTACACTATAGTTTTGTGCTTTCTAAAAGTCTGTGCAGAGTAGGGTGGTTGTCATCTAAGGTCGGTTTTCTACTCTGAGCGCATCAATGTTAAACTCTCCCAAAGAAGAAGTTACCATGGTGCATTGACATCACACCAATTTAAATATACAGGTTGAGAAGCTTACCAATAGGAGTTAGTAATCATGGAAGTTTAGAATGTCCAAGATCTAGTTACATAAAAGAAAGGGATAGCAGTGTCTACACTAGCAAGGTTCAACTCAAGAGTAAGATTAAGAACCTCTGAGAATCATACAAAAAAATCATCAATGACTTTATCCTCAAGAGTTATAAGGAGATACGATATGTAATTCGATCAATAGGGTGTGTGGTAGATGATGATGATCTAGGTGCCCGCACTCCTAATAGGCTTAGAGAGGATAAAAATTGGATGCAATTCCCCATCTCTATCAATGTAAGCTATTCTTTACAAGATTTTGAGACACTCACCTCTCTTATGATCACTGAAGAATTCAAACATGGAGGCATCAAGTGAAAGGGTTTTAGATCTACCTAGACCACCATGGTCTACCATTGGTACCTCCATTTGGTCAAAGACCCTTGCCGGTCACGAACCATAGTTCGAGGTAGCCAAGGCTGTAGCACAAGACTTCATTCCAATTAATCCATACGCTTAGATATTCAAACTCTCATACATCCACAAAAAGGCTCATATTGGTGAGCAACGAGCACAAAATCGAGAGATAAAGCGTCAACGGATCCACTAAGGGATAAAGGCAAGTTGGTGACCTGCCTGTTGGATGTGCGATATGCAATATCTGTAATCAAAACGTATGAATATGAGAATTCTGTGCACGTGTTCTTCCAACATTCTTATAAGGCGAAGCCTAAATTCCATTAAAGCTTCTACAATCTAGGGAGAACTATCGGAATTTTTTTATTTGTTTTGGAAGTTATGATGAATAAAAAATAGCATAGACACCCAATGTGGTAAGGTAGACGCATCGAATAACTTGTGGATTATTCACAATGTTGTCATGCTCCTATCACACTTGTTGCCATGTTTGTATTGTTCACGTTGACTCATGTGAAGAAAGTCGAGTATACGAATTCAGAAAAAAAGAAAAAAAAAATCCTAGAGAGGAAAGAATCTTGCAAGAGCAGAAAAGTATTTGTTAAGAGTTCAGGTCTGGATCATACTTTATTATTGACGGCCCTATAGGCCGTTTTGGCCATTTTAGACCTGAAAAAAGGTCATAAATTTAAAGAGACCCTCAAGATTACATAAATTATGTGCAATATAGGTATTATTTTCTGATAATCTTCGACATTGAAGGGCTTTATTATGTTCCTCGTCCGACAAGGATGAGATCGAGCAATGTTCAACCATATTTAGGAGCCTCCCCTATACATATAAAGAGATGCTATAAGGGAAGAGACGACTCCTCTTTTTCTCTTTCGCAAAGAGTGCCAATGCATGGAAACAAGTTAAAAAAGAAAAAACCTCTTTAACTAGATGCTACTATAAAGTGTAGGCAACATCTCTTGAGGAAGACAATTAAATAATCAGATGCTCTTGCAATGTAATTAAGTGTAAAGCTCTCCGGAAAATTTGGAAGCAAGAACGTGCTATCATCTTCTACAATCTAGGGAGAACTATCGGAATTTTTTTTGTTGTTTTCGAATTTATGATGAATCAAAAATAGCATAGACACCCAATGTGGTAAGGTAGAGGCATCGATTAACTTGTGGATTCCAGTGGATATGTCCTGCCAACCAAATTTAAACCCGGGACTTCCTCCCATGTTAGAGGGACTTCCTCCCATGTTAGAGCAAGAGTGTGAACGATTAGGCCACGCTCCCTGGACAACAATTAAAAACTCTAAGAGCACAGCCCTTTTCAAAACATCATGAACGAGCACACCCCTTTGAAACCATGATAAAAGAGTGCTTGTTCGCAAGACCCAAAATCTTTAAAGCAAATGGAATCCGCTTGAAAGCGATGATAGTATCATCGGTGTTGTGCATACCTCGCTCAACTTCTTTTTTATTTTTCAGGCTTCTAATTTGAAGCTTTGTGGTGCATTAAAGAAAAAGAAAAGATACCAGCGATACATTTTTCTAGCTATGATAAGATGTTCAAAAGCTTTCAACTCTCTAAAATTCTGGTCTTTGCACACTCTTTGTCTCTGGTTTTAAACTTAAGTTGATTCATCCTTGGTTTTCCGGCTCACTTTAAAATAGTTATTTTGTTGGGTCTTAGTATTAATATATTTAGGTAGTGATGTGTGTGAACACACTAGGACCACCGGGGCACTTTTTCCCCTCTTTAAGAGATTTTCCCCTGGGCTGATATATAGGCCTATAGCCCTAGCGGGTTACTTATCTTTGTACATACTAGTGGCAATACATTCAATATTGTGTGTTGTGCTCCAAGCTTCTTCCTCTTCCTTGTGCTCTTCACGTGCTTCCACAAATGTCTAACTCCAACAATTGGTATCAGAGTAGGGCACCACTTCATCTAGGGCGCCCTCAACACCTCTCCGGTTACTATCTCAAAATCGCATGAGATGTGGTGAGCATACTCAAGCTGTTTCAGAGATCAAAACAGCTTCGCTATGTGGTGCCAAAATCGTGATTTGAGCTCGTTTTGGCCTCCAAACGCACTATCGTGGTGCTTATGCAAGCTATTTCGTCTTTTTATGCCAAAGATCTATACCAATTTCGGTTCGCCAATATAAGCGCCTCGAAGTCTACTACAGGTTTAGGAGAATTCCTCTCGGCAACTTTGTTCAACTTTTTTAGACACAATCAATTTTTTGCATCAATGTATTTTAGTCATTGGCCATGGCTGAAAGAAGTGATGTATTCCGTATGTTGGCTATTGAGGATAAGTTGGCTAGTACCAACTAGTTATGGGCTTAAAAATGATGCGACATGTATTGGTTGCAAAAGCTGTGGAACATTGTGGAGGGTGTTAAAAAACATCCTATCACACTTACAACTGTTACAATTGCAGGAACTCAAGCTGATGCAGAAGGTGTCAAAGATGCTGATATTTTGCAGATTCCTCTTCATGCTACGCTTTTCGCTGCACCTACTATAGAGAAATTTTTTTGGGATGGTAGAGATTCTAATGTACATGCATTGATAGCTTTTTTTGTCAAACATGCCATTATTCCTCACATTCGATATTGTAAATACACTAAGGATGCTTGGGATACACTTACCACATTGTACCTGGCTAGGAATGAGGCTCATGTTGCTTACCTCTAAAAACAGTTGGAGAGTGAGCACATGAATGAAGGTGATTCTATGGACAATTTTTAGAAAAAGATCAAGGATTTGAATGAACAATTAATTTCTATTGATGAAGTCCTTCCTAATAGTTCACTTGTGCAGACTATTCATAATGGTCTTCCTGACTCATATCAGAGTTTTGCTTGTACTCCTCATTTGAGTATGAAAGGCAATCCAAATGCCTTAACATTTGAAGAGTTAGTTTTTGTTTTGTTGCAGGAAGATTAGTCTAGGCAGAACAAGTCTATTATGCATGGTGTAGATCAAGCTTTCTTGGCTAGCCAAAAGGGCAAAGGAAAATGGAGCTCTTCAACTAGTAAGGAAAAATCTGCTAATTTTGCACAATCAAAAAAGGAAGAAAAAGTTGAGAAGAAATCAGAAAAGCAGAAATTATTTTGCAAATACTGTAAAGCAAATGATCATGTCATTAATAACTGTATAAAACTAGCTAGTAAAGAGGCAAAGAAGAAATAGGTCGGAGTGGTTGTTGTAGAGGCCTCTACACTGAAAACAGAGTCTGCTAATCTTGTGCTGGATGAAGAATGGGCATTTACTACTATT